>SJYQ01009556.1:7663-52063 GCA_006410935.1 Redunca redunca | reverse complement strand
GCGGCGGCGGCGGCGGCGGCGACTCGGGCCGCGGCGTTTGGCCGCGCTCGCCGGCAGGCCGCGGTCGGGCGCCCGAGCCCGGCCTCGGCCTGGCCGCCGCCGCGCCTCGCGTAGGGAGGAAGAGGAAACGCCCGGGCGCCGGCGCTCGCTGGTACGGCCGGCCCGCGCGGCCCCGAGCCCAGCCTGGGGCCTACGCTGAACCGGGCCCTAGGCGCTTCGCCGTTGGGCCGGGCCGACCGTGACGGCAGGTGCTTCCCGGCAGCGAGCTAGGACCGCGGGAGGCTCCCGCCTTCGGGAGCTTGGTCGCCGGGCCGACCGCGGGAAGCGGCCGGCTGCGCACCGGCCGGGGACACGTGTTTGTGTTTCTTTTTAAGCCAGCGGCCCGGCAGGAAAGGCGGCTGACCTCCGGGCGTTGTCCCGCGTTGCCCGGCCCGGTGACTCGCGATCGGGAGGGCGTGGGCGCGGGAGGCGGCTGGGCTTGGCTGCTGTGCCCCACGGCTGGCTGGCTCTTTGGGAACCATCCCGGTGGAAGGCTCCCCTCCCGCCTGCCCGGGTGTCCGGCGGCCCTCGCGCAAAGTTTGTTCCAGCATCTTGGCTCAGCCTGAGTGCTCCGCTCTGAAAACTATTGGGGTGTGTGTGACTCTTTTCTTTTTTTTTTCTTTTCCAGTTCCTGAACTACTTTTCCGTTTTTTATCTTTTTTACCATCATCCTTGTCAACTTTGTTTTCAGGCATTATTCATCAAATATTTATGCATCCCCTTAACCACGTGTCTGTTGGCAGCGTGGTTTGGTGGAAAGAAGCCGCACTTTGGAATCAAGACAGATCTGCCATGGATTCTGGATCTGATATCCTCCGTATAACCTTGGACAAGCTCATTGACCTTGCTGAGTCCCCGTTTCCTTGTCTTTTGTTTGGTTTTTTACTGTTATTTTAATTTACCCTTTTATATTTGAAATTCTTTTGTGTGTGTGTGCGTGCGCGCAAAAACCAGAACTCTGTCCTTTAGCTAAGTCTACCTAAATTGGATTCTAAAGTACTTCTTGCTTTGGGATTATTCTTATTCCTTTCCACCATTACTAGCTGTGTTACCTGGAGAAAATGAGAGCCTTCTTGTGCCTTTCCCATCTTTAAAATGGGCGTTAAAAAAAAATGGGCGTGATTACAGATGATAATAACAGCAAGTATTTGGTGAATTAAGAGCTAAAGTGTATATAAACTAGCAGGGGACACAATAAAAGCAGTTTGTTACAGTATTTCTTAAATCTGATTTAAGAGGCATCTTGATTTCAAAGATATAAAAAGTTCGTCTTAAAGACAAGGAAATAAATATTCGGTCACTCAGCTCTACCCAAGGGCTTATGTGTGTTTGGTGGTAATTAATGATCAGCCAAACTAAGGTTTAAACAAACAAGGCTTTAAATGAGGACTTTGTCATCAGAAATATTTCCAACGCATGTATGGAGCTTTTGCCTAAGTCCAGTCCTGCACAGCTTGAAAAAGTTCATCAAGGCCATAATGGGGTTTGGTGGGATAGAAAGAATAGGGCTTCCAGGGACTTCCCTGGTGGTCCAGTGGTTAGGACTCCATGCTTTGAAGCCAGGGTACTATCGTTGGATCCCTGGTTGGGGAACTAATTTCCCACATGCCCTGTGGCGTGGGAAAAAAAAAATAGGGCTTCCATCAAGGATAACTAAGATCAACTGATGATTGTCTCTTGCCAGTGACTTTCTATGCATTTTAGAGTATTGTGTGTGTGATCTAAGGTACCAAACTGTTAGTACCCTTGGGCTATAAAAGAAAAGACAGTAACATCCCATAGTCCTGTGATAAGTAAACAATGTCTGTATATTGTGATAGAGATTAAGGCACTATCAATAATATAGTCAGACAAAATGCTGGAGCAGGTAGGAGAGCTGACAGAAATACAACTAAACTCCAGGAAGGAATAAGAGTTTGTTTCGGTTTGGGAAATTGTTAGCTAATCTATTAAGGAGTGCATACAGATGACTGTCTAAACCTGAAAGGGATATCAGATGTTTGACAGTTATTGTTTTCAATCAGGCAAGAGTAAGAAAATGAATCTGATTAAAATATTTTTTTTCTCTTTGTTAAGAGTAAGCAGAAATATTATGATTATTCAGGGTTTTCATTACTGGACTAAACATTTCCTCAGTTCAACTAGAGTCAGCCCTTCAATTAAAACAACCTGCTTGCTCTCCTGCCATATAGGAGACTCCATTTGCCAAAGGATTAATGTAAACGTTCATACCAAGATGTTCATCAAATGACGTTTGTTCTTCAGAAACATCTCCTCCAGTCTTTTCCCTGCACTTTCTTGAGTTCTCCTTCCATCTCTAAATCCATATTAGGGGCTTCCCAGGAGGCACTAGTGGTAAAGAACCCACCTCTCACCTCTCGCAGAGAGTCAGACAAGACTGAAGTGGCGGCACATCCTCACGCGTTCCTTGAAAGTGAAAGTGTCACTCACTCAGTTGTGTCTGACTCTTTTCGACCCCATGGACTAGCCCACCAGGCTCTTCTGTCCATAGAATTCTCCAGACAAGAATACTGGAGTGAGTAACCATTCACTTCTCAAGGAGATCTTCCTGGTCCAGCAATCCAACGCGGGTCTCTTGCCTTGCAGGTAGATTCTTAACTATCTGAGCCACCAGGGAAGCAATGTGCATACATCAAAACATTCATGACAGGCATGTTCAAAAATTATAGTAACCTTACAAGTCAGGGTGGTCAGCCAAATTTCCCTTTATAATAAGAAAAATGGTGAACTTATTTCTTGAATTTAAGTTACAGGCACTGTGCCAGATAAGCACACCTGTATCACCTCCTGGTGTTTAGTCACTCAGTCATGTCTGACTCTGCGACCCTGCGGGCCGAAGCCCTCCAGGTTCCTTTCTTCATGGGATTTCCCAGGGAAGAATACTGGAGTGAGTAGCCATTCCCTTCTCCACGGGATCTTCCTGACCCAGGGATTGAACCTAAGTCTTCTGCATTGCAGGTAGATTCTTAACCTTCTGAGCCACCAGGGAAGCCTTGCTTCCTTAAAGCAAGCTAATGCACGTAAACTTTGGTGAAACCAGAATAAGGTCTGTAGTTAATTACACTAATGTCAGCTTCCTGGTTTGATATGTTCTGTAGTTTTGTAAGATGTTACCATTGGATGGAGCTGGGGTAAGGGTATATGGGCTCTCTGTGCAACTTCTTGTGAGTGTGTAATTAATTTTTATAAAGTAAAAACATAGGGAATGTCCTGGTGGCCTAATAGTTAGGATTCCAGGTTTTCACTTCCATGGCCCAGGTCCAGTCCCTGGTCAGAGAACTGAGATCCTACAAGCTGTGGGACATGGCCAAAAATCAAATAAAAACAAACTAAAAACAGAAATCAGATTAATAGTTACCTGCAGCTGAGAAAGTGAGGGTTGGGCATTGGCTACATAGAATTTACTGGGGTGATGGGCATATTGTCTTGGTTTTATTAGTGTTTTCTGTATACCTTTGTCACAACTTACAGGTCTATAGACATAAAAGATTATTGCCTTCTACTTCTGTGTAAATTGTAGCTAACTAAACCTGTGCTTTGTTGTACTGTTTTGATTCCTGCCTCTGGTCGTGTGCATGTGCTGTTCCCTCTGCTTAAACGAGCACAAGAAAATTCAAGCCTAAATTCAAATTGCTTGTACTCTCTTAAGCCTTCTCTTGGCTCTCAGACCCACCACTCCAGCAAGTTCTTCCCCTATGCTCACTTATGCTATGCCTAATTTTTAGTTTTCATCTGTTTCTTAGCTAATCTCCTCCAAGACAGGCAGTCACATGATTTTTTTCTGTCGCTGGGATCCAGTAATGTTGAATGGGTGAATGAATGAATGGTTTAAAGCAGGAAGAAAGGAACTTACCTGGTGGTCCAGTGGTTAAGAATCCCAAAGCACACAAGCCCCGGGGCAGCTAAGCCCACTAGCTGCAACAAAGACCCAGCCCAGCCAAAATTAGAAAAATGAAGCTGGATAAAAGCTTAAAGTAACCATTCTCAAAGTGTGGTCCGGGGTCTTCAAGACCCTTTCAAAGGGTCTGTGAGTTGCTTGGGTTTTCTTATGTATTAATACTTGAAACAGCACAGCTCAACAGAAGGCAGAAGCAGCTAAGAGAATCCAGCTGTCTTCAGTTAAGCCAGCCATTAAAGATATTGCTTGCAAAGATGTAAAATACTTTTTACTTTGAAAAATTATTTTTTCTTAAAAATACTAGGAAATGGGTTATGATCAAGTTTTTACTCAGTTTTAATTTTCATTAAAAAGCAGTAGATATGCAGTAGATACATGTTTGTTCGTTTTTCCAGTTGTTTGGAGTCTTCAATAATTTTTAAGAGCAAAAAGGGATTCTGAGACCAAAAAGTTTGAGAGTCTGTGCCTTAGAGACTGTTACAACCCCTTCGTTGTTCAAGTAGGAAATGATAATGATGTTGACATTCAAGTAGTGCTCTGGTACACGTGGCAGGCCTTGTGATAAACACTTTACTTGTCAGTGCTATTGTATCTCCATTTTACTCCTAAGACCAGTGAGGCACAGAGAAGTGAATTGACTTGGCCACATACCTAGTCAGGATTTGAACCCCCATGTGTTGCGGAGGTCCTGCTGCCAACAGTTTTCCGCCGCCTTCCCAGGGGCCTGGAAAGGAGTGGAAGGCTGGTGCTATCTGGTGCGTCCCTGCTTTGTGCTCTCCACTGACCGCACAGTCACTAGGCAAGAGTTGTAGAGGCCTCCAACTTTCCAGTTTTCATTTCAGACTCTGCCACCCTAGTATTTTCAAGCGCAGCCTTGCAATGCCTTGGTTTCTAACAATCTAATCAAGTGCACCTGTGCTTCAGCCACCCATTCCTCTCTCTGGACCACACCCAGACTCTAGTATACAACTTCCTGTTTTATTGTGACAGCCTACTTTTCTGGTTTTCTTAAGTGTGAAAGTGAAGTCACTCGGTCCTGTCCGACTCTTATCGACCCCATGGACTGTAGCCCACCAGGCTCCTCCGTCCATGGAATTTTCCAGGCAAGTGTGCTGGAGTGGGTTGCCATTTCCTTCTCACCTGGTTTTCTTACCCTGGAATTAAAGCTATTCTTTTACTGCTTCAGACCCTCAATCTTTTGATATTTCCACTTGACTTTTTTCCCCCCTTTAACCCCATTCTCTTCTCTCTCTCTCTTTTTTTTTTTTCAAAAGATTTGTTTGTTTTTTGGCTGTGGGAAGTCTTTGTTGCTGTGCATATGCTTTCTCTAGTTGAGGTAAGCGGGGCTACTCTAGTTGTGGTCCCTGGGTTTATTGTGGTGGCTTCTCTTGTTGCGGAGCACAGACACTAGAAGTGCTGGCTCAATAGTTGTGTTGCACAGGCTTACTTGAGCCACGGCATGTGGAATTTCCCTGGACCAGGTATCAAACCCGTCCCTTGCATTGCAAGGCAGATTCTTAACCACTGGAACACTAGGGAAACTCCCCATTCTCTGCTTGACCAGTGCGTTCCCTGTTGTCAACTAAAACCCTTCTCATTCATGACCTTCAACTCTTTAGATGGTAAACTCCCAATCCTGAATCAATTGCACAACGATTCTGCACACCATCACCACCTGTGTGTGACTGGCATGCAGCGCACAATGTAAAATATGCTGGAAGGATACGGAGTTGGAGCCAGGGGTTGCGCAATGGAGGGGGGATCTGTTAGAAAAATCTAGTGGATTCAGCTACAGTTTGACCTCAGTACCACTGAGCACTTCTTATCTGATCAGCACCCTCTGTTCTCAGATTTCTTTAGACCTTCACCAGCTGGTGTCAACTACTTACCTATCCATAACCCCAGTAGATAACCTCACCCAATTCACAGGAGGAGTGCAGTTCACAAAATAAGAACTTCTTCCCCTTCCCACTGTGAACCCCCAAAGGAATCTGTACATATCTATCCTATTTCCTCAGGCTCTCATTCCCATCCCAGAAGAACTGAGAGGTCCTTTTTCCAGTTCAGTCCCACCTCTGCTTGGGACCCCACTTCGCCCCATCTCAGATCAGGCTCCTGCAGCCACTTCCTTGACATTTATACTTTCAAGTAGTCAGCCTTGGTTAGTCTGCTTCCCCTTTCTGAGAAACAACCCAACTCAACACTCCCTCTTGTTACCACCCTACTGTGTCTTTCGCTTCATAGTTAAGCTTAAAATAATTGTAGCTCCTCTTCCTCAGCTTTATAACCTGATTCATCTGATTGCTTGGCTTTTGATGCTACAGGCCAGTCTCATTGCCTGTAACACTATTCTTATCTTCCCTCCCATGTCTCTGCTCTTCCTGGATCCCTTGTTGGATTAAGCAGAGTCACCATCAACCTAGTCAGTCACCCAAGATGAAATGCAGCCATCATCTAGACTTCCCATTATCTCCCATGGCCAGTCAGTCACCAGTGGATTCTACCCATTAAACACTGGTCATATTCATCCCTTTTCATTCCCACGGTAACCAAACCATTCCAGGCTGCTACCCTCCCTCCTTGAGCCTCAGAGTGAATCTTGTCTCTTGATCACAAATTCATACCCCTTTCTCTCCTTTGTGCCACTTTGTGTGTGTGTGTGTTAGTCGCTCAATCCAACTCTTTGCAACCCCATGGACTGTAGCCCAGGGGCTCCTCTGTCCATGGAATTCTTCTGGCAAGAATACTGGAGTGGGTTGCCATTTCCTTCTCCAAGAGGATCTTCCCAACCCAGGGATCGAACATGGGTATCCTACACTGTAAGCAGATTCTTTACCATCTGCACTTCTAGTTTGTATTTTTTTCCTTTTTTGACTAAATTTCTAAAACTATAAAAGTAATACATACACATTGGAGAAATTCTGGCCAATACAGAAAAGTGTAAAGAGAAAAAAATAAAGATTACTTAGAAATTTACCAGCCAGAGGTAAACACTGTTATCTTGTTTAGATGCTAAGTCATGTCCGACTCTTGCAACCCCAAGGACTGGGCTTCTCTGTACATGGGATTTCCCAGGTAAGAATAATGGAGTGGGTTGCCATTTCTTTCTCCAGGGGCGCTTTCCCACCCAGGGATCGAACCCTGGTCTGCATTGGCAGGCAGGTTCTTTAACACTGAGTCACTAAAGTGAAAGTGAAGTTACTCAGTCGTGTCCGACTCTGTGCGACCCCAGAGACGGCAGCGCACCAGCCTCCCCTGTCCCTGGGATTCTCCAGGCAAGAACACTGGAGTGGGTTGCCATTTCCTTCTCCAATGCATGAAAGTGAAAAAGTGAAAGTGAAGTTGCTCAGTCATGTCCACTTTTAGTGACTCCACAGACTGCAGCCTACCAGGCTCCTCCGTCCATGAGATTTTCCAGGCAAGAGTACTGGAGTGGGGTGCCATTGCCTTCTTCAAACACTGAGTCACTAGGGAAGCCTAAACACTGTTATATACATATATATATACTTTTAGCCACATGTCATGTGAGAATCTTAGTTCTCCGATGAGGGATAGAGTCCACACTCCCTGCATTGGAAACATGGAGTCTTAACCTTGGACCACAAGGGAAGTCCCACTTTTGTTATATTATGATATATTTTCTTACTAGAGCTATAGTTCAGAGTCACAGATGGATCATATATTGCTGCTTATTGTTGCTGTGGTCACTAAGTCATGGGTCTCCCTCTTTGAGACCCCCATGGACTGTAGCTCACCAGGTTCCTCTGTCCATGGGATTTCCCAGGCAAGAATATTGGAGTAGGTTGCCATTTCCTCCTCTAGGGAATCCTCCCACCCAGGGATTGAACCCATGTCTCCTGCATTGGCAGGCGGATTCTTTACTGCTGGGCTACTGGAGAAGCCATTCCACAGCTTCAGTTCAGTTCAGTTGCTCAGCCGTGTCCGACTTTTTGCGACCCCATGGACTGCAGCACGCCAGACTTCCCTGTTCATCACCAACTCGTGGAGTTTACTCAAACTCATGTCTGTTGAGTCGGTGATGCCATCCAGCCATCTCATCCTCTGCATGCTCTTCTCCTCCTGCCTTCAATCTTTTCCAGCATCAGGGTCTTTTCCATTGAGTCAGTTCTTCGCATCAGGTGGCCAAAGTATTGGAGTTTCAGCTTCAGCATCAGTCCTTCCAATGAATATTCAGGACTGATTTCCTTAAGGGTTGACTGATTGTGTCTTCTAGTCCAAGGGATTCTCAAGAGTCTTCTCCAACACCACAGTTCAAAAGCATCAATTCTGTGCTCAGCTTTCTTTATAGTCCAGTTCTCCCAACCATACGTGGCTATTGGAAAAACCATAGCTTTGACTAGACGGACCGTTGTTGGCAAAGTAATGTCTCTGCTTTTTAATATGCTGTCTAAGTTGGTCATAACTTATCTTCCAAGGAGCAAGCGTCTTTTAATTTCATTCCACAGCTTAGAGCCCTTCAAATGGTTTACATTCAATGTCCTCATCTCTTAAAATCACTCAAATTCCTACCAAGGTATAAGTCCTGACAGGGCCTGCCTCCACTATATAATTCGTGTTAGACAGATTGAAAGCATACCACAAGTGTATTTCTAGCCGCTTTGAGTTTGGATAAACCATAATTTATTTAGGTTGTCCTCAATCTGTCTGCAGAGACGTTTCCTTTCTTTCCTGTCCCTGGAATGTCTGTACCTCATTCTTCTCGGAATAGCATTAACCTAAAGTCATCTCCTTAGGGAATCCTTTCCTGACCACTTTATCTGATATAAGGTATAAGGTCCCCCCCCCCCACCACAGGTCTTTTTTTTGTTAAGTCTTGTTTATTTTATTAATAGAAATTCACATAAATTATTACTACCATTCCAAAACAGAATTTCAAAGAGCTGTCGAGTTTTGCCCAGTCTTTGGTATAGCAATCCCACTTGAACCCACTTGGTCTCTTTAAATCATGATTGATACATGCAAAGATTTTAGATACAAGAACATTTATCACAATGTTCTTTTGGATATTTAAGATTGAAGACAACCTAAATAAATTATGGTTTATCCAAACTCAAAGCAGCTAGAAATATATTTGTGGTATGTATTCAATAAGAAAATCAGACTTCAAATATACACTGATTCTCTTCTAACTGATGTATTTATAGTGCGATGTCATTTTTGTTTTCTAGTAAAGCAAATACATAAAGACTGGATGGATAATATAAATGATTTATGTTATTTGTTCAATTTATACATCTTTATTGGGATTCTTCTGTGTCTACTGAGGATACAAGGATGAAAAAGAAAATCATGTCCTTATTCTCAAGGCCTTTACATTCTAGTGAAAAAATTGAATTGCCATTGTGCTAAGTGTTCAGAGTGTCTTGAGAGTTTATGATGTGGTTAAGAAGGGCCTTTTCCACTGTTTTGAAATTTTCTAAAGTGAACATGTACTGGTTTTGGAATCAGAAGGGCCCTTTTGCCTCCTGCCCTTTTGTTTCTTTCTTTCTTTTTTTTCTTTTATGTTTAAGGAAGCTTCTCACTGAAATAAATGGGAGGGACTTCCCTGCTGGTTCAGTGGCTAAGACTCTCTACTCTCAATGCAGGGAGCCTTGGTTCGATCCCTGGTCAGGGAACTAGATCCCACAAGCCACAACTAAGAATTTACATGCTGCAACTAAGACCTGGCACAGTCAAATAAATAAAATATTTTAAAAAGAAAGAAATGGGAACTAGAAGGTGATAAGTGGAGGGGTCTGGAGTGAAAGGGGCCGTTCTTACAGTTTGGGGAATGGGGGAGACTCCAGTGTGTTTAGAGGCTTGGGGATAGGATGTATGTGTGTATGATGTATATATGTATGTTGTGCCTAAGTGGGAGAGAGGAGGAGCCCAGGTGAAGAACTAAAATCAGTTTAGGTAGAGCTGTGTCTCTTGGCCTTCATTTTCTCAAAATCAAAGGTAAAGGTAACATCACACCATTTTGTGCCTCTGTGCCGAGTAAGTTTCTACTTCTCCCTCCTTTGAAAATCAGCCAAAGAGGAAGCTCCCTGATGGCCTACTGAGTAGGATTCGGCAATTTCACTGCCCCCGGTTCAATTCCTAGTGGAGGAACCGAGACCTCACAAGCTGCACCCTGCTGTGAGCTAAAAATAGCAGTAGACCCCTGCCCTTGTGAACCGTTTCCTGTCCCCTTCCTTCAGGCGTGCTAGGGCCATCTTCAGTAAAAACCACTTTCGTTTGTGTGTGGGGGGGTGGGGGTGGGGGGCGGTGAACACTTGCTCAGACCTACTGGATCAGAATTTCTGAGCGGTAGGGACCAAGGATCTGCATTTGAAAGAACACCCGTGAGGATCCTGGCCATCATGCACAGTTGGAGACTAGCCTCACAAAGTGCTCCCAATTCATTTTGTAATTCTCCATGATTACAATGAAACTGTTCCCTTTTACCAGCTTGACACCCTTGGGAGGGAGTGAGCACAGCCCTGCCCTTGGCCACCACGGAGAGTTTTGGGTGCTAATTTGTGAAATGACTGACATGTCTGAAACGAGCCCATGTGTCCTGATCCCCAGGTCCACAGTTGCTCGTCTCATATCATGGTTTATCCCCACAGATCACTGAATTCTTCATGAGAACCTTTTCTGCTTCAACTTTGCCGAAAAATCATATGCTAACTAAAAACCTCACGAACTCACCTAGGAAGATCTTGGGAAGAATGAGACTTAAAGAGAATGAGTAGCTGTAAGGAAAGTCAGAAAATGTGACCCTTTGAAAGCAAAGTGAATGCAATCCACACCAAATGGATGAGTCAGCCCCTGCCGCTGGCAGCCGGACCTCTCAAGAGTGTCACCTGTCTCCCCCCACACCCATCAAGGAGTTAAAACAAGCTCTGGAAAAGAGCTCTGGAATGTAACAGTTAATAAGGTGAATGCTCAGGCAATGAGTCATAACAAAAGGCTTGTAAGGAATCCAGAAGAGGGGTGACCACAAGGTTAGAAATTATAGTGTGTCTCCCACACTGTCCAAGGACAAAGATGCTTGGATTGGTCAGAGCTGTTCATTTAGAGAATTGTTCAAAGGACAGCCAACTCATTTTAGGAGAAATGGGTGTATATCCTGATAACAGCTCATCCACTTTCTTTTATACAAGTCTTTATGGAGTATCTCCCATGGGTCAGGGGCTATATCAGCTGCTGGGGAGGTAAAGGTGGGGAACACAAGCACAGTACCTGCCCTTGAAGAGTCTCAGCATCATTTTCACTCACTCAGTTCCCAGCCTGTAATTAGGAACGCTTTGTGGACTGGCCTGGTAAGGGGAGAGGACTCTGAGCAAATGATCAGAGCCAATTATTTTGCAATTAGGCCTCCTGTTCTCACATTAATAACATTCTAGTTTTGAGTCACTTATGACTCAGATGAGGGACAGGGAGGCCTGGTGTGCTCAAGTCCATGGGGTCACAGAGAGTCGGACACGACTGGGCAACTGAACGACAACAATGACTCAGATGGGTGTAAAATAGCCAATTCTTCAGAGTTTGATTTCCTCTGGACCTGTGGATATGCTGGACAAATATCCCTGGCCTGGTAAGCCCTGCGATGGCCAGCAGCCTGGCTTTAGTAGCTCTCAGTTCCTGCACAGCCTCAGCTCCACCCCCAGCACCGCTAGGACTGCCTGTGTACTTTCCTGCCCCAGTAGCCCACTGAGAGGTTGTTGGGAGGATTTTTAAATTCCTGGGTGTCTTGAATTCCAAAACGATGAGCCAGCAGAAACCACTGTGCTTGCTGCCCACCCCACCCCCCAGCGCCCCCGGGTTGATTTAAAAGGCAGAGGGAGAAGGACCAGCTATTTGTTGTTGTTGTTCGGTTGCTAAGTCATGTCTGATTCTTTGTGACTGCATGGACTGTACCCCGCCAGGCTCCTCTGTCCATGGGGTTCTCCAGTCAAGAATAGTGGAATGGGCTGCCATTTCCTCCTCCAGGGGATCTTCATGGATCAGGGACTGAACCTGTGTCTCCTGCACTGGCAGGCAAATTCTTTACCACTGAGTCACTAGGGAAGCCTGGAACCAGCTGATATTAAGTGAAGAATGAATGTAATAAGAATGACTTTGAACTGGCCACACCTGTGACATTAAGGGCAGCCCCCAGGTTCTTAGTTGCCTTGAGAGAAACCCTGAGAGCCCAAACCAGCATCCTTAGCTGCTGGTAATTCCTAAAAACAGTGTTTCATAGACCTGGCTCTGAGAAACATTCACTCAAAGGCAGATCCAGATTTTGGAGCCTGAGGCCTGCCTGTTTCTGAGGGGTGACTCTTAAGAAAGAAATACAAAATTAGACACAGGGTCTTAGGGAGCCAGGGACCCTGAAGCATAAGGTTGGATAGTTTCATGGTAAACCACTTACATGCTCATGCTAGAATATAAAAATATTGGGTGTTTCTGATCCCAAAGAGTTGGAGGACTCTAGGGATGCTTAGAGGAAAGAAGCAGCCCAGGATGAAAGTGACTTAAATATTTTACCTCTTTGATCTTATTGATAAATCACACTTCCCTTTCCTCTTACTCACGTCTAGTTATAGATTCAAATGCTAGGCTCTTTGATACTCAAGGACAGAAATCACCTCCCATTCATCATTGAATCCCTAGTACTTCACAAATTTTGTGCTGTTTTTCAGTCACTAAGCCATGTCCGACTCTTTGTGACCCCATGGACTACAGCCCACCAGGCTTCTCTGTCCTCCACTATCTCCCAGAGTTTGCTCAAATTCATGTCCATTGAATTGGTGATGCTATCTAACCATCTCATCCTATGTCGTCCCCTTCTCCTCCTGCCCTCAATCTTTCCCAGCATCAGTGTCTTTCCCAATGCATTGGCTCTTGGCATCAGGTGACCAAAGTATTGGAGTTTCAGCTTCAGCATCAGTCCTTCCAGTGAATATTCAGGACTGATTTCCTTTAGGATTGACTGGTTGGATCTCCTTGCAGTCCAGGGAACTCTCACAAACAGCATAAAGCAAAATACCTATTGAAGGGATGAATGAATGACTGAGTGAATGAAGTCTCTCAGGCACAAAGAAATGACAAGTCCTGTTTATCCCCTACCCGTTCTTTCTTGACTGCCTCTAGGTGGCATGGAATGAGAACCTGTGCTCTAGAATTGAACTTGACCTTGAATCCTGATTTTGCCATATACCAGCCTTGGGCATCTCTCAGCCTCAGTTTCCTTTTACATTTTATAATGGAGCCAGTAATCCCTCTCTGCAAGGTTGGGAGAATCAGCAATAATGTTTGAAAACTGCCTGCTACATGGTGGATCTCAATGCTAGCTGTCCTCTTATTACTTTAGGTCAAACCTAGGCAAACAGTGGCCCATGGGCCAAATATGTCCCCAACTCCTTTTTTTTGGCTTCCATGGTGGCTCAGCTGGTAAAGAATCTGCCTGCAATGTGGGAGACCTGGGTTCAATCCCTGGGTTGGGAGGATCCCCTGGAGAAGGGAAAGGCTACCCATTCCACTTTTCTGACCTGGAGAATTCCATGGACTCTATAGTCCACAGGGTCACAAAGAGTCGGACGTGACTGAGTGACTTTCACTTCACTTCCTTTTTTGTAAATAAAGATTTATTGAAACATGGCTGTGTGTGTGTGTGTGCATGCATGCTCAGTTGTGTCCAATGCCCCACTGGACTGTAGCCCACCAGCTCCTCTGTCCATGGGACTTTCCAGGCAAGAATACTGGAGTGGGTAGCCGTTTCCTGCTCCAGGGGATCTTCCAGACCCACAGATCAAGCCCGTGTCTCCTGCATTGCAGGTGGATTCTTTACTTTCAACTGGTAGTTACCTCCTAACTGGTCTTTGCTCTTCTTGCCACTCTGTTCTCTTTCTATTCTGCAGCTGGTTGTTTTCCGAATATATATAATCCTACTAAGGTTTAACTCAATGAAACCTCTGTTGGAGCCTCATTTTCTGCAACTTCCTAGTGTACTTTTAAAGTTTGTTGCCACCTGGCCGCTGTATTTCCCTGCAACCTCTTTCTCCCTACTCCCTTTCTGTGTCCTATACAACAGCCACATCACACCTCAGTGGCTTATGTAGCTCTGTGATTCTACACCCCACCCACCTCCAAAATTTCCCTTTCTCTGTTTTCTGCTGCTCCTTGGCTTCATCTTACCAAGCATCTCTGTGAAACCTGTCCTGATGTCCTTTCTCTGCACTCTTAGATCAATCAGGAAAAGGTCAGTTATACTGCAATAACAACCCCCCAAATCTCAGTAACTGAAACCTACAAAAACCAAATTGAACACAGAATAACAAGTATACAAATGTCCCACTCCTGAAGTGCTTGACAAATATCTATGATTTTTTTTTTCCTCCCAAGAATAGGAAAAAAAAAAAAAAACCTAACCTTTTTTTTCTCCCCCGTATAAGGATCCTATCAACAGATGCTTGTCATTTTGCCTAAAACAAAGGCTCTTGTAGAAGTTGTAGTTGATAAAAATTGTAAAAGGGGAATTTCATTTAAGGAAGAAAGAATGGAAAGTCTGGACAGATGAACTGTAACTAAAGAGTTGGGCTTCCCGCTAGCTCAGTGGTAAGAATCCACCTGCCAATGCAGGAGACACAGGTCTGAAAGTTTGATTCCGGGTTTGGGAAGATCTCCTGGAGAAGAAAATGGCAATCCACTCCAGTATTCTTGCCCGAGAAACCCATACACAGGGGAGCCTGAAGGGCTACAGTCTATGGGGTCACAAAGAGTCAGATATGACTTAGTGACTAAACAGCAACAACAAACTAAAGAGTCATGATTAGCACCACTCTGGGCTACAGTAAAAGCTAAATAAGCACAGCGTGTGGGATCACAGCTCCCCACCCAGGCACTGAACCTTCCCCCGCTGCATTGGCAGAGCAGAGTCTTAACCACCAGACTGCCAGGAAAGTTCCTCGCATCCAGTTCTTGAGCCAGTCCTTCCCAAGGCCAGGTCGTGGGGCTGAAAGAGGAGGGAGGACCCAGTCTATGTCTGAACCAGCGTGTAGGCTGCTGTCATCAGGACCCTCTTCCCAGGGGGCAGAAAACCAAATCTGAGCTGCTCCAAGGGTCATGGGAGAATTTCTCCAGGACTCTCTCTTCTCTCTGTTCAGAATGTCCTCGTCCTTGTCTTGCTCTCTGATACTGGGTTTCTGCCTTGTCCCTTCCTGTTATGCAGCCCACGGGGCACACCTTCATTCTGGGGAGCACATTAGGAGCTGGGTTGTTCCCTGAGCTCTCTTGTTGCTGTTCTCCATGCCTTTGTTTAATAATCTGGCTGCAGGAGTCTCTGGCCCAGGGCTACCCACTGTGCCTACGTGTTTCTGAAATCACTTCTTGCCTTCTCCACAATCCCCCATCCTTGGGCTTGGCCTTTTTTAAGGTGTTACTGTTCCGTCTTGCTCTCTTCTGTGTTTTCCCTTTGGACTCTGAACACCACCTTTGGCTCCTGCCCTTGTTCTTCCAGGCAGCGCCACATCAGAACTCATGAGAAAGCCAGGCTTGGAAATCCATACTGGCCTCATCTCTGATCTACATCCAGATCTGTGCCTCATCCCGCACCACCACCCCCAATACCTCTAGACCCCAATCTTACTCCGTATGCAGCCCTAAGAACTCTTGATGTAGAACTGGATTAAATTTAACATGCTGGGGGACTTGCCTGGTGGTCAAGTAGCTGAGACTCAGTGCTCCCAATACAGAGGGCCCAGATTCAATTCCTGCTCAGGGAATTAGATCTCACATGCCACAACTAAGACCCAGTACACGTGTGCATGGTAAGTTACCTCAGTTGTGTCCGACTCTTTGAGACCCTATGGATTGTAGCTCAGCAGTGTCCTATGTCCATGGGATTTCCCAGGCAAGACTACTCAAGCAGGTTGCCATGCCCTCTTCCAGGGGATCTTCCTGACCCAGAGATTGAACCCATGTCTCTTATGTCTCCTGCATTTGCAGGCCAGTTCTTTACCACTAGCACCACCTGGGAAGCCCTAAGATCCAGTATAGTCAAATAAATAAATATTAATATTTATTTTAAAACATAAATAAATGCAAAGAGGCAAAATGGCTGTCTGGGAGGGCCTTACAAATAGCTGAGAAAAGAAGAGAGGCAAAAGGCGAGGAGGAAAGGAAAGATATGTCTATCTGAATGCAGAGTTCCAAAGAGTAGCAAGGAGAGATAAGACAGCCTTCCTGAGTGAACAGTGCAAAGAAGTAGAGGAAAACAATAGAATGGGAAAGACTAGAGCTCTCTTCAAGAAAATTAGAGCTACCAAGGGAACATTTCATGCAAAGATGGGCACAAAGGACAGAAATGGTATGGACCTAACAGAAGCAGAAGATATTAAGAAGAGGTGGCAAGAATACACAGAAGAACTGTACAAAAAAGATCTTAATGACTCCGAAAACAACGATGGTATGATCACTCACCTAGAGCCAGTTATCTTGGAGTATAAAGTCAAGTGGGTCTTAGCAAGCATCACTATGAACAAAGCTAGTGGAGGTGATGGAATTCCAGCTGAGCTATTTCAAATCCTAAATATGAATGCCAGCCTGCAGCACTCCAGGCTTCTCTGTCCTTCTCTGTCCTTCGCTATTTCCTGGAGTTTGCTCAGACTCCTGTTAATTATGATTAACAGTGATGTTACCTAACCATCTAACCAGGTAGTTGTTATTATCATCATATAATTAAACTAGGCATGGCTTGGCCCCAGAAGAGGAAGACCTACATGGCAGTTAATAATCCTGGAACTTCCTTGGTAGTCCAGTGGTTAAAAATCCACCTTCCAAAAAAAAAAAAAAAAGAATCCACCTTCCAATACCGGGGACACGGGTTCAATTTCTGGTTAGGGAGTTAAGATCCCACATGCCATAACTGGAGAGAAGCCTGCCCACTGCAGCAAAGATCCCACATGCCCCCCAAAATAAATTACTTAATTAAAAAAATAATAATCTGGGCTTCCCTGGTGGCTCAGTGGTAAAGAATCTGCCTGCCAATGCAGGAGACATGGGTTTGACTTCTGATCTGGGAAGATCCAGCATGCCTTGGAGCAACTGAGTCCGTGCGCCACAGCTATTGAACCTGTGCTCTAGAGCCCAGGAGCTGCAACTCCTGAAGCCCATGTGCTGTACAGTGCGTGTTCTGCAACAAGAGAAGCCACTGCAATGAGATGCCCGTGCACTGCAGCTGGAGAGTAGCCCCTGCTTCCAGAAACTAGAGAAAAATCTGATGCAGCAATGATGACCCAGCACAGCCAAAAAAAAAAATAGTCTTATTGTGGGAGCTCCCTGGCAGTCCAGTGGTTAGGACTCAGAGTTTTCACTGCTGGGGCCCGAGGTTCGGTCCCTGGTCAGGGAAATAAGATCTTTAAGCATTGCATCTCAGCCAAAAAAAGCCTACTGTCCAGGTAGTTGGACATCCCCTTACCCCCACCATGTTGCCTCAAACTCTGTTCCGTGCATTTGGATTGTAGGACTCACCTATACCTTTCACAAACCAAGTGCTCTCTCTTGGTCTGTTTCTTCCGCTTTGCTCTCAGCTTGTAATGAATGACCTTTTTATCCAATCCTGTACCCCTATGAAGTCATCTCTCCTCTTTCTCACTGCAGACGGTCCTCCGTCTGGACGAAGACTGAAGGTTAATTGTCCTTCCCCTGATGACCTTGGACAGCATGAGGAACTGGTGACTTGGAGAGCACCTAACATCCCCTGGCTTCTTTCACTATAAATAGACTGTGGGCAAGAGGTGTCTCTTAGGCAGGAATCTGGACTCCAGTGAACACGGGCCTTGAAATAGGAAGACAGGAAGAATGGGTTTCGGGTTGTCAGGAGTTGCTGAGGCATTGCTGACAGATTCCAGGAACGGAGAAAGACCACTGTTGAGGCCACATGGCCACTGGGGAAAGCCAGCCTGGTTGTGGGCTGGGAATAATCGAGAAGGAGGAGGAACTTCTCCTGTGGTCCAGTGGTTAAGACTCAGTGCTTCTAATGCAAGGGTGCAGGTTCAAAAAGAGAGAGAGAGAGAAGGGGGAGACGCTTCACCAAAGGGAAGCGCAAGCCTGAAAGAGAACACATGGAGCTTCCTCGGGACCTGGTTCTGTGCCTGGACCACAAGAACGATGCAGAATGGATGGATGAATGGGTCAAGGGAGAGAAGGAAAGATAAAATACAAAACAACATATGCAACAAATAAGATAAGTAAATGAGTCATAGCAAGATCTGGCTTCCAGTAACCTGGGACCTTCCTTCCCTGCCTCCCTCCTCCTCTCCATCTCCCTCTCCCACCTCAATATCTCTCTCAGTCTCTCTTTTTTTTTTAAATTGACCTCGTTCATATGTTAGAAACATGTTTATTTATTTATTTTTAAAATTTGTTTTGGCTATGCCATGTGGCACGTGGGATCTTAGTTCCTTAATCAGGGAACAGACCCGGGCCCCCTGGTTTGGAAGCACACAGTCTTATCCACTGGGCTGCCAGGGAAGCCCCTCTGTCTCTTTCTTTAATGAGGTTATTTCCCATCCTGGAGTGGCTCTAACTTTTGTCCCCAGTAGAGTGGCAGCCTGGCTGAGTAGGGCGCTGTGTACAGGAAGAAAGCCAGAGGGCTGGGCCCGATGTGTGTGACATGGGGCCCACAGGAGGCAGAACCAGAGGCTGAATCAGGCCCCTTTAGTAGCAGGGCTGAGCACAGAGCTTGGTTTGTAAAGGAACTAGCAGGATTAGCTGGACTGAGGGTTCAGGTGGAATGTACCAAAATTCTCTCTTGCACAGGGAGATCTTTGGCATGAACAGTTATGGTGAATCCACAATGAAGTCTATTGATATAACAATGTGTAGCTGTTAAAATATTTCCTTCACATACCGAGAAGTTTACCGTTTTAAAGGGTGAACCTACTAGTTTTTACTTATTCACAGAATTGTGCAACCATCTCCACTATCTAATTCTAGAATAGTTCATCACCCTGAGTCTATTAGCAGTCACTCTAAATTCCCCCTCTCCTCAGCCCCTGGATACCAGTAATTTACTTCCAGTCCCTGGATTTGCCTATTCTGGACATTTCATAGAAATTGAATCATGCAATATGTGTGCAGCCTTTTGTGTCTGTTCTTTCACTTAGCACAGGGTTTTCAAGTCTTATCCATGTTGTAGCATTTATCAGGATTTTGTTTCTCTTTATGGCTGAATAATATTCTGTTATGTGGGTATATCATATCTTGTTTACCCATTCATATGTTGTTAGATGTTTGTGCTGCTTCCACCTTTTGGCTACTTGAATAATGCTACTATGAACTTTTGTGTACATGTTGTTGTGTGGACACATTTTTATGTGTCTTGAGTATATACCCAGGAGTATGCTTTCTAGGTCATTTATGGTAGGTAGTTCTAGGTTTATCTTTTTGGGGAATACCAAATTGTTTTCCACAGTGGCTGCACAATTTAATATTCCTGTCATCAGTATATGAGGGTTCCAGTGTCCACACATTCTTACCAACACTTGTCATTGTGCATCTTTTTACTAGAGCTATCCTAGTAAGTGTAAAGCTATACCTTACTGTGTCTTTGATTTGTACTTCTTTAATTGCCAGTGAGTTTGAGCATCTTTTCATACATTTATTGGCTGTGAGTATATCACCTGTGGGGAAATACCTATAACAATGTATAACTTTAACTCTATACACATATATTTATATTCCCCAGTAGAGTCTGAAGCTGTGTACAACTTCTGATCATTGCTTCATTGGGAGTCCAAGGGGAAGGGATTATCCCTGAGGCTTCTTGGAAGGAAGAGGAGTTTTGTGTGGGTTGATATTTTTCCTCAAGGTTGCTTTTCTTGGCTGTCAGGTGGCATATTACTGGGGGGATTAAATTTGGAGTTAATATGGATAGTGTGATATTCAGCAGCTCACACTGGTCAGTGATACCAGTTATTGATGAATAAGGCCTGCCACAAAATTAAAAGATGCTTGCTCCTTGGAAGAAAAGCTATGACAAACCCAGACAGCATATTAAAAAGCAGAGACATCACTTTCCTGACAAAGTTATGCATAGTCAAATCTATAATTTTTCCAGTAGTCATGTGCAGATGTGAGAGCTGGATCATAAAGAAGACCGAGTGCTGAAGGATGCATGCTTTTGAATTGTGCTGGAGAAGACTCTCAAGAGTCTCTTGGACTGCAAGATCAAACCAACAATTCCAAAGGAAATCAATCCCGAATATTCATTGGAAGGACTTTTCCTGAAGCTGAAGCTCCAATACTTTGGCCTCCTGATGTGAAGAGCCAACTAACTGGAAAAGACCCTGATGCTGGGAAAGATTGAGGGCAGGAGGAGAAGGAGGTGACAGAGGATGAGATGGTTGGATAGCATCACTGACTCAATGGACATGAGTTTGAGCAAACTCCTTGAGATAGTGAAGCACAGGGAAGCCTGGCTTGCTTCAGTCCATGGGGTCACAAAGAGTTGGACACAACTTAGTGACTAGACAGCTAACAACAGCAAGGTCTGCGTCTGTTCTGATTGGTTGATGTCCATGCCATGATGGTTATTTAATATTTGGAACACCATGCCTCTATAGAGAGTATTCAGCTTGCATGTCTAGTGTAAGGTTGGTAGTTGTTAACTTTCTTTTTCTTTCCTTCATTTTTTGGGCTCTGTTATGTTCCATCATCTCCAAGAGTAGGCCAGAGTTCCATCATCTCCAAGAGTTGCTAGTATCTCTTTTTTACTGTCCTATGTCCCTGAGTTTTCACCTAATCCTGGCCCCTGGAGGGTGGTTTGATGCTTTTTGGTGAGTGTTCTGGTTCTTTTTCATTTAAACAAGATCTCAAGGACTTTGGCAATTACTCCTGTCTGTCAACTCAGAGACCCTTTATTATTACTATTATTTATCATTAGTACTATTAGTCATGCTGCATGGCTTGCAGGATCTTAGTTCCCTGACCAGGAATAGGACCAGTGCTCTCTGCAGTGGCATGGAGCCCTAACCTCTGGACCACCAAGGGATTCCTTGGCACACTTTTTCTGCAAAGGACCAGACAGCAATGTTTTAGGCTTTGTGGGCCATAGAGTCTCTGATGCAACTATTCATCTCAGCAACTGTAGTGCAAAGCCCGCCACAAACAATATGTAAATGAATGGGCTTGCCTGTATGCCAGTAAAGCTTTATTTAGGTGCTGGGCTGTCTTTGCCTGGAGTCCATGGTTTGCTGACAGTCTGATATGATATGTGGCTATGTGCTATTAAAAAAAATCAAATAGAATTAGGTGTTTTGACAAAGATTTCCATCAACTTATTTAAATATATACGTGTATATTTTTGCGGGGAGACAGGGTAAAATTGCACACACCTTTGTGTGGGTCAGAAAGTCTCCAAGACACACACCCAACTGTTTAAAGTTGTCACAGCTGGTGATTAGGACTGGGGAAGTGGCAGGTTAAAACAGATGAGCTCTTTCCCTGACTTTATGTATTTATTTATTTATTTTTGACTGCACCTCCTGGCATGCAGGATCTTAGTTCCCTGACCAGGGGTCAAACCCATGCCCCCTGCAGTGGAAGCTCAGTGTCTTAACCCCTGGACTTCCAGGAAAGGCCCTCTTGACTTTGTGGAAAATTGTAGACTGAGAGAGCTTTGCTTTTGTAATTAAGTAAAATTCAATGGGGATTTTTTTTTAAACAAAATAATTTTACTAGTCTTAGTCATAATGCAAATACATTTGTATGCTACATAAAACAGAACAAGTTTCATAACTATTAACCACACAATCTCCATTACACAGTGTGTCTAAGGCATGGCATCTCATGGTTATACATGAGAGTCTACAGGGATCCATGGACAAAGAGAAGGCAGGCTGGTTGAGAAGACAGATCAGAACCTTTGTAGGAAGGCACTAGTCTGTGTCTGGAGCCAGGCGATGAGGCAGGGCTGAAGACTGAGATGTCAGCCTCAGCTCAGGCCTCCTTTAGTCAGCACGACAGCCCCCCGCCCAGAGCCTCCTGCCTCCCCCTGACATCGAACTTCTTCTAGGTCTAAATGGTCTCAGGGATGTTCCAGCAGCTTCTGCTTTCTGGGTCATCAGCTGCACAGTCACTGGGCAGAAGCCCTTGTTTGTTTCCTCATTCGCTGAAGAACTGCTGTGGGCCAGCCAGTGGGTGCAGAAGGTCTCATACCCCCGTGGCTGGAGCAGGAAGGAGGACTCGTGAATGAATGAGGTTCGCAGTCCTGGAATATGCACCCCAGAGGTGAGCTCGAGTGGGAGGGGATCTGTATGTAAGACGTCACGTCTGAGTCACAGCTGAGTCACTCTGAAGTGTGGATAGGGGTTCGCCACATCAACCCTACCCAGGGTAGGAAATTCCAGGCAGACAGAAGAGCAGAGGTAAAGGTCCAGAGACAGGAAATACTGTCAAGGGCACCCTGAGAAATTTATGAATAGAGGTGAGGCTGAGAGAAGGCCACAGATCAGGAAGGGGAGACAGGAAGTCAAATTGAGCTTTAGAGAGATTTTCTGGTGGAGGAGAATGGTTGGAGGGATCCATTAATGATCTCTTGTCCATGCTGCCTTTACCTCTGGTTCATTCTCAAAGCTGCCTACTCTACTCACTATGTCCCCTTCTCTTCTCTTGGCATAGCCAGTTCTCCTTTAAACTTTAAAATGCAGGCATCATCTTACTAAGAAAAGTTTACTGAGGGACTTCCTTGGTGGTCTAGTGGCTAAGACTGCACTCCCGATGGAGGGGGCCTGGGTTTGATCCCTGGTCAGGGAACTAGATCCCTCATTCTACAACCACAAGGATCCTGCATACCACAACTAAGACCCAGCACAGCCAAAAATAAATAAATAATTTAAAAAGAAAAGAAACGTTCACTGGCATTCCCACCACTCCCAGCTGGCCTCCTGCTCTGGGCTTCATGAGGCCTTAAGCATTTCTTTGTTTCTGCATGAAACTCATTGCTTTATGGTGGTATTTTTGTTCTTAAATCTTCCTAAGGCAGGGGCCAGGTCTCATTAGTCTTTGGTTTTCAATCCCTGGCATAAAACCTGGCACAGAGAAGGTAAATATTGAACTGGATAAGTAAATCGATGAATAAAAGGCAGAGACGGGATGAGAGCTATTTGGGAGGTTGAATCAGGACAACTTGACAAGGTCTTGTGCAGGGTTTGCGGTAAGGGTGGGTACTGTGGTGTGGCATCTAAGATCATGCCAGGTTTTCTGGTTTGGGAGTTGCAGAGGCCTGAGCTGTTTTTACTTAGGATTCTCTGACATCAGTGTGTGGGTGTTTTCCTCACAATAGCTGGTTCTCCAGCTCTCCAGACACCAGCTGGGTGTCCAACAATTCAATTCAATTCTGATAGTACTTACCTGGAGTTAGTGTCAGATCCCACAAGTTAAGGGTTCAGTCCTGCAAGCATGCCTCTACTTCAGATGCCAGTAGCAAGGCCCAGGTCCCCAAGTGTACACCTGACCAACCAGCTGTACGTCGGGGTTTTTTACCCACCCCCCCACTTCAGGTTCAGTAATTTGTTAGAGCGGCTCATAGAACTCAGAGAAACACTTACTTGTCTTCACCAGTTTATTATAAAGGATGTGACTCAGCAACAGCCAAATAGAGGGGTTTTGATATTTAAATATTAATCTCTCTAGGGGAATACAGATGCAAAGACAAAACCCTTAAACAAGGGGAAGTTGTAGAGTCAAGAAATCTCATAAGGTTAATACAGCTTTAGTCCTTATTCTACAGTTTCCAATTCTTCTTCCTAGATGGAAGCTAGGAGCCTAATTTATTTATTTCTTCATTCATCTAATAAACATTTATTGATCACCTGCTCAGGACTAAACGCTGGGGCCACAAAGGTGAATAAGGTCCAATTTTAGCTCTTGTGGGGTTCACAGGCCAGAGTTGGGGAGACTGACCCAATCTGGCATTTGATGTCTGCGAATATTCCAGTCATAAAGGAAGAGTTTAGGAAGGAAGGAATCCCCTGTTCCCCTGGGGCTGAGCTGCCTGGGCAGGTTCTCAGCACAGTGGGGTTGAAATCATCTCAATTCCTGCCTGGAACAGGTGCTCTCAATTTCAAGTGGGGGATAAAGTTGGCATGGATTTTGTGTAGGAAAATTTGACAGTAAGGAGCAAAAATTTTCCCAGAATTTCCCCTTCCGGGAATGTATCTTTCTTTGTATGCGTAAGAAGTTACCTATGCACAGGTTCTTTTCCACTGTAACACTGTCAGTAATAACAAAGACTGGAAATAATCTTAATGTTCAACATGAATAAAAGAGATGGTGCAACGACACAAAGGAATCCTATGCAACTATAAAATCGAAGAGGAACTGTATTTGTGCTGATCGGGAACATTCTTTATGACACACTGAGATGTGAAAAAGCAAGTCTGAACTGTGTTATAATAAGCTGCCCTTTAAGAAAAAAATATATTTAAGTATATTAAGATAAATCATATGTATGCGTGTCTTATATATGTATAAACTAGTTCTGGGAGGAAACAAAAGAAACAGTTCTTTTGGGAAGAGGAACTGGGTCAATGAGAGGGAAGTTTCACTGTGTACTTTTTTTTTGAGATTTGTTTATGAGTTTTTGGCTGTGCTGGTGCTTCGTTGCTGCACATCGGTTTTCCATAGTTGCAGCAAGTGGGGGTGACGCTTTGTTGCAGTTGGCTTCTCACTGAGGTGCTTCTCTTGTTGCAAGGCACAGGCTCTAGAGCACAGGCTTAGTAGTTGTGGTTCATGGGCTTGGTTGCTCCGGAGCATGTGGGATCTTCCGGGACTGAAAGGGGAATCAAACCAGTGTCCCTTGCATTACAAGGAGGATTCTTAACCACTGGACCACCAAGGAAGCCCGCAGTGTGTACTTTTATCACTTAAAATTTCAATATATTGTCTATTTTCCTTCAAAAAAAAAAAAAAGACATCCCTCTCCTTTTCCTAAGGTGAGGATGGGGAGGGGGGTGGCAATTTGTGTCTCTGGGAGGGTGAGCTATTGCTCTGGGTGAGTCTATTGCAATGATCCCTTTACCCTGCAGCAGAAAGGCAACCTGGGGCATCTTTCTTCACGTGGACTTGGCCTGAACTTTCAGTGTTACCCGTAGCTGCTCAGTCTAATGTCAGCTTTCATTTCCTGTTCCACCCCCTATAAAAGGCTCTGTGCTTTCACAAGCCTCAGGGTTTGGTCTGCATCATGTCCTGAGTCTCTGATCTCAGGGGCCCCTGCCTGGTTCCAGCTGCTGGCAGCTGTGTAGACAATCGAGCATCTTAGGCTTATTGCTCCCCAGCTGTTTGAACTCAGCTCCCTGTGTCCTTGCTGTGGGGCTGTTCCCGCTGTCAGATCTTCCTGCTCTGATGAGGAAAGTCCCCTTTTAAGCCACGTGCTTAAAACAGAAACCAAAGTGTAACGACCACAGGTCACCACCAGGGCAGGTCTCAGTGTGTCAGTCGCTTCGTGGTGTCTTGACTGTATGCGATCGATCCCACAGACTATAGAGCCCACCAGGCTCCTCTGTCCATGGAATTCTCCAGGCAAGAATACTTGAATGGGTTGCCATTCCCTTTTCCAGGGGATCTTCCTGACCCAGGGATTGAACCCAGGTCTCCTGAATTGCAGGAAATTTCTTTACCAGCTGAACCACTAGGGAAGCCCTGGTACCCTCTAAACCTCACTGATGTCCAGCTGCAGTAGCACACTCAAGCCCAAGGTGGCTCGAGGAACCCAGTTCCCAGTAGTTTTGAAATCTAGACTTGTTTTCCCTCCAGGGAGGAATTTTGTCCCTTGCCTCTCTCCCCACTAAGCCTTTTCTTTACTGATTCACATTTTAAATTTAGCCAAGAATTGGAGAGCATTTTTAAAATTTGACTTTAAAAATATCAGATGATAAAAAATCTGCTTGAAGTGCAGGAGACCTGGGTTTGATCCCTGGATCAGGAAGATCCTCTGGAGAAGGGAATGGCAACCCAGTCCAGTATTCTGGCCTGGGGAATCCCATGGAACCTGGTGGGCTATAATCTGTGGGGTTGCAAAGAGTCAGACATGACTGAGTGATTAACACTGTGTGGCAGGTATTTGCCTAGAAAATATGTAGAGTTTTAAATATGAATATTTAGGATATTTCAGGGTTTCATGGTCTAAATGAGAAGATGGCTCATAAAGATGACTAGAATGCAAATACAATTCTGTACTAGAGCTCTGGCTGAACAGTTTTTAAAGGAGAAAAGAAGCCACAGGAAGATTTATCCCCTCTCTCTTTTCTCTCTCAAGTCAAAGAGGTGAGTTGATGAGCTGACTCCCTCATTGCCATTAGAAACCTTAACTGAGGGGTTGGGATGCACCTTGGGGCCAGGCAGGTAAAGCAAGTGAAAGTAGCCACCAGGAGTCAGGTAAGAGTGGCAGTGGGAGACTTTGGAAGATGTGAGAGCCATGCCTTACACAGGAGGCGGTTGCTACCCTGTTCCATCCCATCTGAGTATATGGATTTTTTTTTTGAAAGGTGGAGGCACATGAGATTTTGATATGAAACTTCATGCATCTTTAAAACATTATGAGTGTCCCAATCCAGCGTAGGCCTCCTGAGCGCATGCTCTTCCCTGGGAAAGCTGCTGTTTCTGCCAGCTTTCTTGGAAGTCCCTAAACAGGAAGCCTTTAGTCTGGGACTAGTCTTAGGATGGTTGCATGACACTTGACCTCTGTCTTGGTCCATACAGGCTGCTAGAACAAAATAGTATAGCCTGGGTAGCTTCAGACTTTATTTTTTTGGGCTCCAAAATCACTGCAGATGGTGATTGCAGCCATGAAATTAAAAGACGCTTACTCCTTGGAAGAAAAGTTATGACCAACCTAGATAGCATATTGAAAAGCAGAGACACTACTTTGCCAACAAAGGTCCATCTAGTCAAGGCTATGGTTTTTCAAGTAGTCATGTATGGATGTGAGAGTTGAACTGTGAAGAAAGCTGAGCACCGAAGAATTGATGCTTTTGAACTGTGGTGTTGGAGAAGACTCTTGAGAGTCCCTTGGACTGCAAGCAGATTCAACCAGTCCGTTCTGAAGGAGATCAACCCTGGGATTTCTTTGGAAGGAATGATGCTAAAGCTGAAACTCCAGTATTTTGGCCACCTCATGTGAAGAGTTGACTCATTGGAAAAGACTCTGATTCTGGGAGGGATTGGGGGCAGGAGGAGAAGGAGACAACAGAGGATGAGATGGCTGGATGGATGTGAGTATGAGTGAACTCCGGGAGTTGGTGATGGACAGGGAGGCCTGGCGTGCTGTGATTCATGGCGTCGCAAAGAGTCGGACACGACTGAGCAACTGAACTGAACTGAACTGGGTAGCTTATAAACAATGGAAATTTCAAAAATGTATTTATTTTTATGTTTATTTATTTTTGGCCTTGCTGGGTCTTAGGTGCTACAGTGGGCTTTCTCCAGTTTCCAAGAGCAGGGACTTCGCATTGTGGTGGCTTCTCTTGTTGAGCACAGGCCCCAGGTAGTTAAGGCTTCAGAAGTTGTGGCACATGGGCTTAGTTGCCTCGCAGCATGTGGGATCCTCACGGACTAGGGATTGAACCCATATCCCCTGCATTAGCAGATGGATTCTTAACCATTGGACCGCCAGGGAAGCCTCAACAATGGAAATTTATGTCTCACCATTCTGGGAGGCTGGAAAGTACAAGTTCATTGAGCCAGCAGATTCAGGGTTTATTGAGGGCTTGCTTCCTGGTTCATAGATACCTGTCTTCTTGCTGTGTACTTAAACGGCTGGGGGGCTCTGTGGGGTGTCTTTTATATGGCACTAAATCCGATTCATGAGGGCTCCATCCTCAGGATCCAATCACCTCCCAAAGGCCCCTACCTGCTAATATCATCACCTTGGGGTTTCGGATTTCAATGTATGAATTGGGAGGGACACAAACATTCGGACCACAGAAACCTTACACCGGGCAAGTTTCCAGTGCCCTGTGAAATCAAAAACTATTTTGTGAATATGGCATCTCAAACAGAGATCAGTTCTAGATTTGAATGTTTTCATTTTTGTTTTGGTTGATTTTATTATTTAGTCTGTGTCTCTACCTTTCAGCATTTCAAAATTATTTAAAAATTGCTTATGCCTTTTAAGATAGTTTCTACCGCCCCCATCCCATTTACTGTTTTTAGTAACACTTGTACCATTGAGACAAAATTCACATACCCTCCAAATTTTCCTGTTTAGATCGTACAACTCATGGCTTTTAATAGATTCACAAAGTTGGGCAACCACCACAATCAGAAAGTTTTCATCATTTCCAAAAGAAACATAGTCAGCAGAACTCCACTGGAGAATCCTGGAGTGGGTAGTCATTTACGTTTACTCCCCAGGAGAAAGGTTCCCCAGCCCCAAGCACCGCTTTCATTTCCTATAGATAGATTTGTGTATTCTGTCGTTCCATGTAAATGGAATTATGCCATACGTGGCTTTTGTCTTAAGCATAATGTCTTCAAGCTTCATCAGTGTTGTGACATGCGTCAGTACATTGCTCCTTTATATTGCTGAATAACAGTTTGTTGTATGGACATACTATCTATATATTTTTGGCTGCACCTAGTGGCATGTGGCAGAGAAGGCAATGGCACCCCACTCCAGTACTCTTGCCTGGAAAATCCCATGGGCAGAGGAGCCTGGTAGGCTGCAGTCAAGAGTCGGACACGACTGTGCGACTTCACTTTCACTTTTCACTTTCATGCATTGGAGAAGGAAATGGCAACCCACACCAGTGTTCTTGCCTGGAGAATGCCAGGGATGGGGGAGCCTGGTGGGCTGCCATCCACGGGGTCGCACAGAGTCGAACACGACTGAAGCGACTTAGCAGCAGCAGCAGTGGCATGTGGAGTCTTAGTTCCTTGACCAGGGATTGAACCAATGCCCCTGCGTTGGAAGCATGGAGTCTTAACCACTGGGCAGCCATGGAAGCTCCCTGGATAGACTGTTCTGTTTATCTCTTTGTCAGTTGATGGACATTTGGATTGTTCCTACTTTTTGACTATTGTGAATAGTGCTGCTATGAACATTCGTGTCTGGTTTTTTCTTTGTTGTGGTAAAGTATACATAATGAATATTTACCATTTTCCCATTTTAATATTACTGTAGAATTTTAAGTGTATAAAATAATTTGCTTACATTTATAGAACTGTATTTCTTTTATATCCACTTCTTTTAAAAGCTTTTGGCAATGATTTTTAAAATTATGATAAAATAGACATAAACATAAAATTTGCCATCTTAGTCATTTCTAAATGTGCAGTTCAGAAGCATGAAGTCCGAAGTACTTTCACATTGTTGTACAACCACCACCACTACCTATGTCCAGACTTTTCTTTATCTTCCCCAGTTGAAACTGTATCCGTTAAACAATAATGCCCCTTTCTACTCTCCTGGCAGCCCTTGACAATCACCATTTTACTTTCTGTCTCAGTGACTTTGCCTGTTCTTAGTACCTCATTTAAGCAGAATCATACAATACTTATCCTTTTATGACTGACGTTTTATTTATCATGACATCAAATTTCACTCATGTAGCATGTATCAAAATTCAAAAGCTGAATAATAGTCCACCATAGATATATGCCTCATTTTGCTTATCCATTCATTATGTGCAAGTGTGTATGTGGACACATATGTCTATTTCTATAGGGAATATACCTGGGGGTGGAATTGCTGGGTATTGTGGTCATTCTATAATCATCTGAGGAACTGCTAGACTGTTTTCTAAAGTGACTGCACATTTTGCATTCTCTTTAGTGGTGTATAAGGGTTCCAATTTCTCCATATCCTTGTCAACACTTGTTATTATCTGTTTTTTTGAGTGTAGCCAGCCCAGTGGCTGTTCTATTGACTTCTGTAAACATTTGGGATAGATAGAAAGGCACAAATGGGAAAAAAAAAAACTACTCATAATCTTACCATCCTACCGGAGGTACCCACTTTTAGCTTTTTCATCTTAATTTTTTCATTTGTATGTATGTGTGTGTGTGTGTGTGTGTGTGTGTGTGTGTGTGTGTGTGTGTATAAAATATATGGAGGGCTTCCTGGTGGCTCAATTGGTGAAGAATCCACCTGCAATGCAGGAGTCCCAAGTTCGATCCTTGGGCTGGGAAGATCCCCTGGAGAAGGAAATGACTACCTATTCCAGTATTCTCCGGTATTCTTGCCTGGAGAATTCCTTGGACAAGAGTTTGGATGGAGGGCTACAGTTCATGGGGTCACAAAGAGTCAGACATGACTTAGCGACTAAACCACCACCACCATATATAATATATACTAAGTGTCATTTTAGTTGTATTCCTTCCCATTTTTGGAGCATCTCCCAATGTATGTACTTTAATAGGGAGCAACGTAGAACCTGAACGGTGGCCAGATGCTTTGCCCCCGGCAGCCAGGTTGCTGCCATGTGACAGGCTCAGCCACTCCAGAGCTCCCCTCAGGTAGAAAAGTCTAAAAAGACTGACTCAAAGATGGCTGACAAGTAGAAACTTTCTCAGTAGCCATAGCAATGAATACAAACTGCAGTTTCAAGTAAGTTGACCCAGATCTCAGACCTAGTAACTAGCAGGTCTATCTGACTCTAGACCTTGAACTTGTAACCACCACCCAATTTAAAACCTTTATTGAGATTTCTGAGTTTTCCAAGTTTGCTGATATATTTGGAAAACAGCAGTGGCCACAGGACTGTAAAAGGTCAGTTTTCACTCCAATTTCAAAGAAAGACAATGCCAAAGAATATTCAAACTCTGTACAATTGCACTCATTTCACATGCTAGTAAGGTTACGCTCAAAGTCTTTAAAGCCAACAGTACATGAATTGAGAATTTTGAGATGTACAAACTGGATTTAGAAAAGGCAGAGAAACCAGAGATCAAATTGCCAACATCTATTGGATCATAGAGAAAATAAGGGGATTCCAGAAAAACATCTACATCTGCTTCACTGATTACGCTAAAACCTTTGACTATGTAGATCACAGCAAACTGTGGAAAATTCTTTAAGAGACAGGAATACCAGACCACCTAACCTGTCTCCAGAGAAACCTGTATGTGGGTCAAGAAGCAACAATTAGAACCTTACATGGAACAACTGATTGGTTCAAAATTGGAAGAGGAGTATATCAAGGCTGTATATTGTCACCCTGCTTATTTAACCTCTATGCAGAGTACATCATGCTAAATGCTGGGCTGGATGAATACCAAGCTGGAATCAAGATTGCCAGGAGAAATATCAATAACCTCAGATATGCAGATGATACCACTCTGAAAACACAAAGTGAAGAGGAATTAAAAAGCCTCTTTTTTTGTGTTTTTGTTTTGTTTTGTTTTTCAATTTGGAGGAAATAAAGAGCCTCTTGGTGAGGGTGAAAAGGAGAATGAAAAAGCTGGCTTAAAAGTCAACATTCAAAAAACTAATATCATGGCATCTGGTCCCAACACTTCATAGCAAATAAAAGGGAAAAAAGTGAAAGCAATAACAGATTTTCTTTTCTTGGGCTCCAAAAATCACTGCAGCAAGTGACTGCAGCCATGAAATTAAAAGACACTTGCTCCTTGGAAGAAAAGCTGTGACAACCCTAGACAGCATATTAAAAAGCAGACACATCACTTTTCAGATAAAAGTCCATATGGTCAAAGCTATGGTTTTCCCAGTAGTCATTTCCGGATGTGAGAGTTCGACCATAAAGAAGGCTGAGTGCTGAAGAATTGGTGCTTTCTGATTTTGATGCTGGAGGAGAATCTTGAGAATCCTTTGAGCTGCAAGGAGATCAAACCAGTCAATCCTAAGGGAAATCAACCCTGAATATTTACTGGAAGGACTGATGCTGAAGCTGAAGCTCCTATACTTTGGCCACCTGATTTGAAGAGCTGACTCACTGGAAAAGCCCCTGATGCTGGGGAATATTGAAGGTGAAAGGAGAAGAGGGTGGCAGAGGATGAGATGGTTAGATAGCATCACTGACTCAAGGACACGAATTTGAGCAAACCCTGGGAGATAGTGAAGAACAGGGGAGACCGGCCTGCTGCAATCCTTGGGGTTGCAAAGAGTCGGACATGACTTAGCAACTGAACAACAAAGCAAGCAATGAGTTTCTTAGGCCCTGAATTATTGACCCCCATTCTTGGCTTTACTTTGTCTTCATCTTTTTTTTTTTTTTTTGCCACAGTTTTAAATTTCTGTTTGGTTATAAGACTGAAAACTGCCTCAAACCCTTTCTGGAAGAAGATGGCAATTAGATGAGTAGATGTATATCATACAATTCAGTTCAGTCGCTCAGTTGTGTCTGACTCTTTTTGACCCCATGGACTGCAGCACACCAGGCCTCTCTGTCCATCACCAGCTCCCAGAGCTTGCTCAAACTCATGTCCATCGAGTTGGTGATGCCATCCAACCATCTCGTCCTCTTTCATCCCCTTCTCCTTCTACCTTCAATCTTTCCCAGCATCAGGGTCTTTTCCAATGAGTCAGTTCTTCGCATCAGGTGGTCAAAGGATTGGAGCTTCAGCATCCATCAGTCCTTCCAATGAATGTTCAGGGTTGATTTCCCTTAGGATTGACTGGTTGGATCTCCTTGCAATGTAACTCTCCCTCATATGTAAGTTGAAGTGCCTGAGCTACAAATGGTGTGAGAGACCTCTGGATCTTGCACAACGAAACCAAGACTGTTTGCATGGGTAAGGGATTCTAATCTCCTGACAGTAACTGTTGCTTGTCTTGGCACTAATGGCAGAGGAAGCCTTCATTTATTCAACACATGTATATTCAGTACCTGCTATGTGCTAGTCAATGTTCTCAGTGCTGGGGAAACAGCCATGAGCAAAAGTAAAAAAAAAAAAATATCTGCTTTCATTGATCTTGCATTCTAGCAGTGTGATGGAAAATTTTCTGAGAGTGAAATTCCACCGCTACCATTTAATAGTTGGCTACAAATTTCTCATGAGGATGATGTCTAACTTGTAGTATTATAATAAGAGTAAATAACATATATAAATATCAGTAAATGAGAGCCACATGATGGGAGGCAGTAAACCAGAGTCTTTACTATTGGCATGGACTCTGGAGTTGGATTCCTGTGTGTGTGGCCTTGCTTCACAAATTACTTAACCTCTCTGTGCCTCACTATCCTTATTTTTAAAAATTGGAATTATAATGGCACCTCTTTCATAGGACTGTGAGGATTAAAAGGGTTAATAAATGGAAAACCTAGCACATAGTAATCACCCAATAAAAGTTAACTATTTTTCATTACATTCAAGTGGTTAGCCCTGTATCTCATATTTCTTTCTATCCTCTAAAAGGAAAATAAAATAATAATTGTATATAGATAATATGTAATCTGGGGAAGGAAATGGCAACCCACTCCAGTGTTCTTGCCTGGAGAATCCCAGGGACAGGGGAGCCTGGTGGGCTTCCGTCTATGGGGTCACACAGAGTCGGACACGACTGAAGTGACTTAGCAGAATATGTAGTCATATCTAATTATATATATAAGTATATACAGTTATTATATAATCGCCCAGTCAGGGCTGTATATAGGGTAAGGAAAGATAATGAAGTTTCAAGCACCAGGTGCACAAGGGAAACTTGGAGTGGGTGTGAGACGGGGTGAGATGGAGGGTCGGTGGTGCTAGTGGTAAAGAACCAGCCTGCCAGTGCAGGAGACATAAGAGATGCAGGTTCGATCCCTAGGTCAGGAAGATCCTCTGGAGGAGGATATGGCAACCCACTCCAGTATTCTTGCCTAAAGAATCAGGGGAACCTGAAAGGCTATAGTACATAGGGTCACAAAGAGTAGGACATGACTGAAGTGACTTAATACGCATGCATGCAAGAGAAAATACTCTTGGGTGGGTAGAGCAGTCCACACTGAGAAGTTTCTGTGTATGTTAGCAATCTGTTCAGATCATTCTAGTTACCAAAGAGAGCAAATTGATTTAACTGAGCTTTCTTCTCCACTCTATTTGTGTATCAGAAATGTTATTTGGAAGAACTGCTGATTCTGGGTAGATTGTGTTATCTAGGAAGATGTTTCAGATGCTGATTTAACATGCATCTCTGAATGTGTTGCTACACACCCTGTTATTTTTTAATTAATTAATTTGGATGTATCGGGTCTTAGTTACAGCACACAGGATATTCCGTTGCAGCTCTCAGGCTTAGTTTCTCCAGGGCATGTGGGATCCTACTTCCTCGACCAGGGGTTAACCTATGCTGCCTGCATTGCAAGGAGGATTCCTAGCTGCTGGACCACCGGGGAAGTCCCCACCCTGTGTGTGTTTTTTTTAATATGTGATTCCATTTATATAATTTTTTGAAGGCAGACTAATCTATAGTGAGAGAAAGAGGATCACTGCTTGTTTGAGGAAGAAGCATAAATTTAAGCAAAGGTGGGAGGAGGGTTTACCAAAGAACGCAATGAAGTTGTTCATTTCCTTGACTGTGGTGATTATTTCACAGGTGTATATACATATGCCACAATTTCTCATATTAAATGTTTTTAATTGTACAGTTTATTGTCTTTAAACCTCAATAAGTTGTTAAAAAATAAAAATGAAAACAGAAAATAATTAAACATGATAATAAATTTGATCATATTGAGAGGCTTGAAAGCTTCAGAATGAATTGATAGAACACTAAGTAAGGAAAATATGAAGCAATGACTAATTACAGGAAAAACATTTGATCAAGAAAGGGAATGTAATTCTGATATACGCTATACTGCTTTGTTGTGAATCATATTTATGTAGTAATAATTGAAAAGCAAAGGAGAAAAGGAAAGATAAAAGCATCTGAATGCAGAGTTCCAAAGAATAGCCAGGAGAGATAAGAAAGCCTTCGTCAGTGATCAGTGCAAAGAAATAGAGGAAAACAACAGAATGGGAAAGACTAGAGATCTCTTCAAGAAAATTAGAGATACTAAGGGAATATTTCATGCAAAGATGGGCTCGATAAAGGACAGAAATGGTATGGACCTAACAGAAGTAGAAGATATTAAGAAAAGGTGGCAAGAATACACAGAAGAACTGTACAAAAAAGATCTTCACAACCCAGATAATCACGATGGTGTGATCACTCACCTAGAGCCAGACATCCTGGAATGTGAAGTCAAGTGGGCCTTAGGAAGCATCACTACTAACAAAGCTAGTGGAGGTAATGGAATTCCAGTGGAGCTATTTTAAATCCTGAAAGATGATGTTGTGAAAGTGCTGCACTCAATACACCAGCAAATTTGGAAAACTCAGCAGTGGCCACAGGACTGGAAAAGGTCCGTTTTTCATTCCAATCCCAAAGAAAGGCAATGCCAAAGAATGCTNGTCAAGGCTGTATATTGTCACCCTGCTTTTTTAACTTCTATGCAGAGTATATTATGAGAAACGTGGGGCTGGAAGAAGCACAAGCTGGAATCAAGATTGCTGGGAGAAATATCAATAACCTCAGGTATGCAGATGACACCACCCTTATGGCAGAAAGTGAAGAGGAACTAAAAAGCCTCTTGATGAAAGTGAAAGAGGAGAGTGACAAAGTTGGCTTAAAGCTCAACATTCAGAAAACGAAGATCAAAAAAAAGAAAACAAAGATCATGGCATCTGGTCCCATCACGTCTTGGGAAATAGATGGGGAAACAGTGGAAACAGTGTCAGACTTTCTTTTTTTGGGCTTCAGAATCACTGCAGATGGTGATTGCAGCCATGAAATTAAAAGACGCTTACTCCTTGGAAGCAAAGTTATGACCAACCTAGATAGCATATTCAAAAACAGAGATATTACTTTGCCAACAAAGGTCCGTCTATTCAAGGCTATGGTTTTTCCAGTGGTCATGTATGGATGTTGAGAGTTGGACTGTGAAGAAAGCTGAGTGCCAAGTAATTGATGCTTTTGAACTGTGGTGTTGGAGAAGACTCTTGAGAATCCCTTGGACTGCAAGGAGATCCAACCAATCCATTCTAAATGAAATCAGTCCTGAGTGTTCACTGGAAGGACTGATGCTAAAGCTGAAACTCCAGTACTTTGGCCACCTCATGCAAAGAGTTGACTCATTGGAAAAGACCCTGATGCTGGGAGGGATTGGGAGTAGGAGGAGAAGGGGACAACAGAGGATGAGATGGCTGGATGGCATCACTGACTCGATGCACATGAGTTTGGATGAACTCCGGGAGTTGGTGATGTACAGGGAGGCCTGGTGTGCTGCGATTCATGGGGTCTCAAAGAGTTGGACATGACTGAGCGACTGAACTGAACTGAATAAGATTTTTAAAATAAATATTTACTACTCAATTATCAAATAACTATACTGAGGGTTTGGGGAAATAGTCTTTGTAGATGGTGGTAGTTGAGTTCAGTTCAGTTGCTCAGTCGTGTCTGACTCTTTGCGACCCCATGAATCGCAGCATGCCAAGCCTCCCTGTCCATCACCAATTTCCGGAGTTCACCCAGACTCGCGTCCATCGAGTCTATGATGCCATCCAGCCATCTCGTCTCTTTACAGCATCGGACCTTCCTTCTATCACCAGTCACATCCACAGCTGGGTATTGTTTTTGCTTTGGCTCCATGCGTTCATTCTTTCTGGAGTTATTTCTCCACTGACCTCCAGTAGCATATTGGGCACCTATTGACCTGGGGAGTTCCTCTTTCAGTATCCTATCATTTTTCCTTTTCATACTGTTCATGGGGTTCTCAAGGCACGAATACTGAAGTGGTTTGCCTTTCCCTTCTCCAGTGGGCCACGCTCTGTCAGACCTCTCCACCATGACCCACCCATCTTGGGTTGCCCCGCGAGCATAGCTTAGTTTCATTGAGTTAGACAAGGCTGTGGTCCTAGTGTGATTACAATGACTAGTGTTCTGTGAGTATGGTTTCAGTGTGTCTGTCCTCTGATGCCCTCTTGCAACACCTACCATCTTACTTGGGTTTCTCTTACCTTAGGCGTGGGGTATCTGCTCACGGCTGCTCCAGCAGAGCACAGCCGCTGCTCCTTACCTTGGATGAGGGGTATCTCCTCCCGCCGCCCTTCCTGACCTTCAACGTGGGATGGCTCCTCTAGGCCCTCCTGCACCCGCACAGCCACCACTCCTTGGGTGTGGGGTTGTTCCTCCCGGTCGCAGGCGGCGGCGGCGGCCGGCGCACTAAGCGTGGCTGAGAGCTACCCCGTGTCCGAGGCCAGGGACGGCGGCCGAGAGGAGCCACCCCCGTCCAAGGCCAGGGGCAGCGCCTGAGGCCAGGGTCGGCGGCCGGGAGGAGATGGTGGTGTAAAGGAGATAAATGATACTCTAGCACACTAAGAAGTGTATATAGATGTGTACACATCCTGTTTTAAAAGAGAAACCATTAATATGCTATATTTGAAAAAACACTTTTTTTCCTTTAAGGCGTTTAATGAAAATTATGATGAATGTTTTTGATGAGGAAAGAATGAAATGAGAGACCATCCTTAACCTGGAGACTGAAACAAAGAAGGTTTATCTAGTCTTTGTGCGAGGGAATCCTAACCCACAAACTCAGGTACACAGAAATGTAATTTTCCTTTTATCTCTTGCCATGTGGTACGTGGGGATCCAAGTTCCCCAACCAGGGACTGAACCCATTTCCGCTGCAGTGGAAGTGCAGCCTTAACCACTGGACCACTGGAGTGCTGAGGAAGTCCTGAAATGTAATTTTCTGTACTTAAAGAATTCAACCTAACCTCTATTTTTCAGTTAGGGATTCCTGGATTAATTTTTAGAGTTAGTCTGATTTTTGAGGAACATGGAGGGGATCATGGCATCAGGCGGGGATCTGGATGAGTCCATCCTTGCTGTTGTCTGTCAGGCTGGTGCCCACTGTAGTGGACATTGTCCTTCTGGTCCATGAAGGTCACTGCTGTGTCGTTCCTTCTGCTGACTGAGTGTCCCCACAGGTCTGGTTCCATCACAGCTCCTGCAGAGGAGAAATTTGGCCATGCTTCCTCAGCACCAGCCTGGAAGGTCAGGGTCCTCTTGGGCCTCTTCCTGCTCCGTGCACTGGGGAATTGCAGAGGCCCTCCTTCCCTAAGAAGGGAAAGGTAGGTCACTTTGCCCTTGGACCGTCACACACCTCTCTGCATTACCCCCTTGCCTTGACCTCTCCTGAAGCTTGGGGGCTGCTGCAGACTGAAAGCTGTGTCCCTCTGGAATTTATATCTTGAAGACCTAATGCCTGATGTTATGGTATTTGGAGATGGGTCTTTGGGAAGTGATTTATGGTTGGGTGAGGTCATGAGGGCAGGGCCTTCATGAAGAGATTAGTGTGCTTATAAAAAGAGAGAGACACTCGATCTTTCCCTCTCCTTGTGCACACACCAAGAAAAGGCCACGTGAGGATGTAAGGAGAAGGCTACTATCTGTAATCCAGGAAGAGGGCCCTCACCAGACACAGAATCTATCAGCACCTTTTCAAAAAATAGTAATTTAATTAATTAATTTATTTTTGACTGTGCTGAGTCCTTATTGCTGAGAGGCTTTTCTCTAGTTGCAGCACTCAGGCCTCTAATTGCGGTGGCTTCACTTTTTGCAGAGCATGGGCTTTAGGGTGTAGGGCCTTCCGTAGTTGTGGCTCCCGAGCTCTAGAGCACAGGTTCAGTAGCTACAGCACACAGGCTTAGTTGCCCCATGACATGTAGAATTTTCCCAGATCAAGGGTTAAACCCATGTCCCCTGCACTGGCAGGTGGATTCTTCACCACTGAGCCATCAGGGAAGCCCTGCCAGCACTTTGATGCTGGACTTTCCAGCTTCTAGAACTGTGAGAAATCAATATTTGTCATCTAAGCCACCCAGTCTATGGTGTTCTGTTAAGGCCACCTGGGTGAACTGAGATGTTGAGACTCTAAGGTCTTTTTAATTCTCCTGCTTCCCCTTCAGCTTTTCTCTCTCACTCCAAGACATTTTTTCCCCACGTATTCCTCCATGGAAAAACCTTACCAAATGGACTGAATAGTCTTCTAAATCATCTTTGGATTTTTGAAACCCCAAAGCCAAAACTCAGTCTCTTTTCTTCATTTCTCTATAATTGTTCTGCCATTAACCAAAGGGCTGAGTGGTTAAGGAGATGGACTGCTAATCCACTGTGCTCTGCGCCCATGGGTTTGAATCCCATTCTGATCGCTTGCAGCTTCCTCAGTGCTCCTTATGTTGGGCTTCCCTGGTAGTTCAGTTGGTGAGGAATCCGCCTGCAAAGTGGGAGATCTGGGCTTGATCCCTGGGTTGGGAAGATCCCCTGGAGGAGGGAATGGCAACCCACTCCAGCATTCTTGCTTGGACAATCCCCATGAACAGAGGAGCCTGGTGAGCTACAGAACATGGGGTCCCAAAGAGTCAGAAACGACTGAGTGTCTAAGCACAGCACAGACATTAACCAAAGGAGTGGGAATACTCTTGGTTTAGCTGCTGGATAGAGAGGTTCATCAGGTATCAGGAAATCATGGGGGAAAATATTTATGGTTCAGTTCAGTTCAGTTCAGTTGCTCAGTCGTGTCCGACTCTGCGACCCCATGAATCGCAGCACGCCAGACCTCCCTGTTCATCACCAACTCCTGGAGTTCACTCAGACTCACATCCATCGAGTCAGTGATGCCATCCAGCCATCTCATCCTGGGTCTTCCCCTTCTCCTCCTGCCCCCAATCCCTCCCAGCATCAGAGTCTTTTCCAATGAGTCAACTCTTCCCAGGAGGTGGCCAAAGTATTGGAATTTCAGCTTTAGCATCATTCCTTCCAAAGAAATCCCAGGGTTGATCTCCTTCAGAATGGACTGGTTGGATCTCCTTGCAGTCCAAGGGACTCTCAAGAGTCTTCTCCAACACCACAGTTCAAAAGCATCAATTCTTTGGCGCTCAGCCTTCTTCACAGTCCAACTCTCACATCCATACATGACCACTGGAAAAACCATAGCCTTGACTAGATGGACCTTAGTCGGCAGAGTAATGTCTCTGCTTTTGAATATGCTATCTAGGTTGGTCATAACTTTTCTTCCAAGGAGTAAGCGTCTTTTAATTTCATGGCTGCAATCACCATCTGCAGTGATTTTGGAGCCCCCAAAAATAAAGTCTGATGCTTATATCACAATGTTGGGGCTACCCTGGTAGCTTAGCGGTAAAGAATCTGCCTGTAATCAGGAGACATGAGTTCAGTCCCTGCACTGGGAAGATCCCCTGGAGAAGTGCATGCCATCCCACTCCAGTACTTTTGCCTGGAGAGTCCCAGGGACTGAGGAGCCTGGTGGGCAAGAGTCCATAGGGTCACAAAGAATCAGACATGACTGAAGCAACTGACCACACATATCACAATGCTATCCATCAATTAAATATTCATATTTAAAAAATTAACAGATCACTTTTAGAACAGTTTTAGATTTATAGAAAAATGAGCAGATAGTAAAGGGAGTTCCCACAATACCAACCTCCCACACAGTTTCTCCTATAACTAACATCTTGCGTTAATGTGGTACATTTGCTACAACCAAAAAGCCAATATTTTCAATACATTATCAGTAGCTAAAGTCTGTAGTTTATATTAGGGTTCACTCTGTGTCTACAGTTCTATGGGTTTTGCTAAGGATATAATGTCTTGTATCTACCCTTAAAGCATCATTTAAGATAACTTTGCCATCCTAAAATCTCCTGTGCTTAATTAATCATCTTTTCATCCCCTACCCCTGGGCCCCCAGCAACCACTGATTTTTTACCATCTCTAATATTTTGCCTTTTCCAGGATGTCAGATAGTTGGAATCATACTGCCTTTTCAGACTGGCTTCTTCCGTTTGGTAATATGCCGTTCAGATTCTTCCTTGACTTGATAGCTCAGTTCTTTTTATCCATTAATAATATTCCACTGAAGCAAAAATATAAAATGGGGGAAAAAAAACCAGTCTCCTCAGCAAAGTAGTGTGGGAAAGTTGGAAAGCTGCATGTAAATCAATGAAGATAGAATACACCCTCACACCATGCATGTAAATAAACTCAAACTGGCTTAAAGACTTATAAGACTCCTAGAAGAGAACCACAAAACTCCTAGAAGAGAACATAGGCAAAACAGTCTCTGACATAAATCATAGCAATGTTTTCTTTGGTCAGTTTCCCAAGGCAATAGAAGAAAAAAACCAAAAACAAACAAATGAGACCTAATCAAACTTAAAAACTTTTTCATGGCAAAGGAAACCATAAACAAAATGAAAAGACAATCCACGGAATGGGAGAAAATACTTGTAAATGATGTGACTGACAAGGGCTTAATCTCCAAAATAAGCAAACAGTTCATAGAACTCAAAAACAAGCAAACAAAAGCAAGTGACCCAATCGAAAAACGGAGAGCAGACCTAAATAGACATTTCTCCAAAGAAGATATACAGATGGCTACCAGGCACATGAAGAGATGCTCAACATTGCTAATTATTAAGTGAAGTAAAGTCGCTCAGTCATGTCCAACTCTTTGCAACCCCATGGACTGTAGCCCACCAGGCTCCTCTGTCCATGGGATTCTCCAGGCAAGAATACTGGAGTGGGTTGCCATTTCCTTCTCCAGGGGATCTTCCCAACCCGGCGATCGAACCCAGGTCTCCCGCATTTCAGGCAGATGCTTTAACCTCTGAGCCACCAGGGAAGCACCAATGCAAATCAAAACTATAGTTAGGTGCTGCCTCATACCAGTCAACATGGTGATCTTTAAATGTATACAAATAACAAATGCTGGAGTGTGGAGAAAACAGAACTCTTTTCCAGAGTCAGTGGGAATGTAAGTTGGTGTAGCCACTATGGAAGACAATATGGCAGCTCTTCAGAAAACCAAAAACAGCTACCATATGATGCAACAATTCCACTTCTGGGCATATATCCAAACAAAACTACAATTTAAAAATATGCTTGTACCCCTATGTTCATAGCAGCACTATTTACAATAACCAAGACTTGGAAATAATCTAAATGTCCATCAACAAAAGGATGGATAAGGAAAATTTGGTTCATATAAGCAATGGAATACTACTCGGCCATGAAAAAGAATGATATAATGCCATTTGCAGCAATGTGGATGGATCTAGAGATTATCATACTAAATGAAGTAAGTCTGAAAGAGGAATACCATATGATATGACTTATATGTGGAATCTAAAATACGAAACAAATGAACCTACCTGTGATACAGAAACAAGCTCACAGACATAGAAGACAGACTTGTGGTTGCCATTAGGGGAGGGGTAGACTGGAAATTGGGGTTAGCAGATGCAAACTGTCACATACAGATTGGATGGTCCTATCTTATAGCACAGGGAACTATATTCAGTGTCCTGGAATAAGCCATAATGGAAGAGAATATAAGAATGTGCATCTATTATATATATATATATATGTAACTGAGTGACTTGGCTGTATAGCAGAAACCAACACAACATTGTATATCAACTGTACTTCAATAAATATTATATTCCTTGCTTCCAAGTCTTTGGCAATTATCAGTTCAGTTCAGTCGCTCAGTCATGTCCAACTCTCTGCGACCCCATGAATCGCAGCACGCCAGGCCTCCCTGTCCATCACCAACTCCTAGAGTTCACTCAGACTCTCGTCCATCGAGTCCGTGATGCCATCCAGCCATCTCATCCTGGGTCATCCCCTTCTCCTCCTGCCCCCAGTCCCTCCCAGCATCAGCGTCTTTTCCAATGAGTCAACTCTTCGAATGAGGTAGAACAACTATAAATAAAAATGCCATAGACATTTATGTGTAGCCTTTTGGGTTCAGAATTTTCAACTCAGCCGGGTAAATACATAGGACTGTGATTGCTGGATTGCTTGGTAAGGCTGTGTTTAGTTTTATAAGAAATGGCCAAACTGTCTTCCAAAGTGATTGTACCACTTTGCATTCCTACGGGCAATCAATAACCATTCCTGTTGCTCCACCTTCTCACCAGCGTTTGATATTCTCAGGTTTATTTCTTACTGAAAACATTTTTTAGCCATTCTCTTGGTATAAGCGTGGTGATCTCTCTGTTGTTTTAATTTGAAGTTCCCTAATAATATATGTTGGAGAAGGCAACAGCAACCCACTCCAGTACTCTTGCCTGAAAAGTCTCATGGACAGAGGAGCCTGGTAGCCTGCAGTCCATGGGGTCGCTAGGAGTCGGATGTGACTGAGCAGCTTCACTTTCACTTTTCACTTTCATGCATTGGAGAAGGAAATGGCAACCCATTCCAGTGTTCTTGCCTGGAGAATCCCAGGGACCGAGGAGCCTGGTGGGCTGCCGTCTATGGAGTCACACAGAGTTGGACATGACTGAAGTGACTTAGCAGCAATGATATATGTAGGAATATATGTAGGAATATATAGTAGGAAGTCAAGAAACACCTGGAGTAACAGGCAAATTTGGCCTTGGAATACAGAATGAAGCAGGGCAAAGGCTAATACAGTTTTGCCAAGAGAACGCACTGGCCATAGGAAACACCTTCTTCCAACAACACAAGAGAATACTCTACACGTGGACATCACCAGATGGTCAATACTGTAATCAGATTGATTATATTCTTTGCAGCCAAAAATGGAGAAGCTCTATACAGTCAGGAAAAACAAGACCGGGAGCTGACTGTGGCGCAGATCATGAACTCCTTACTGCCAAATTCAGACTCAAATTGAAGAAAGTAGGGAAAACCACTAGACCATTCAGGTATGACCTCAATCAAATCCCTTATTATCATACAGTGGAAGTGAGAAATAGATTTAAGGGACTACATCTGATAGAGTGCCTGATGAACTATGGACAGAGGTTCGTGACATTGTACAGGAGACAGGGATCTAGACCATCCCCATGGAAAAGAAAAGCAAAAGATCAAAATGGCTGTCTGGGGAGGTCTTACAGATAGCTGTGAAAAGAAGAGAAGTGAAAAGCAAAGGAGAAAAGGAAAGATATTCCCATCTGAAAGCAGAGTTTCAAAGAATAGCAAGGAGAGATAAGAAAGCCTTCGTCAGTGATCAATGCAAAGAAATCGAGGAAAACAACAGAATGGGAAAGACTAGAGAGCTCTTCAAGAAAATCAGAGATATCAAGGGAACATTTTATGCAAGATGGGCTTGATAAAGGACAGAAATGGTATGGACCTAACAGAAGTAGAAGATATTAAGAAGAGGTGGCAAGAATACACAGAAGAACTGTACAAAAAAGACCATCATGACCCAGATAATTACGATGGTGTGATCACTCACCTAGAGCCAGACATCCTGGAATGTGAAGTCAAGTGGGCCTTAGGAAGCATCACTACAAACAAATCTAGTGGAGGTGATGGAATTCCAGTGGAGCTATTTCACATCCTGAAAGATGATGCTGTGAAAGTGCTGCACTCAATATGCCAGCAAATTTGGAAAACTCAGCAGTGGCCACAGGACTGGAAAAGGTCAGTTTTC
>SJYQ01009535.1:126203-202848 GCA_006410935.1 Redunca redunca | reverse complement strand
GGCCCACTTGACTTCACATTCCAGGATGTCTGGCTCTAGATGAGTGATCACACCATCATGATTATCCGGGTTGTGAAGATCTTTTGTGTAGTTCTTCTGTGTATTCTTGCCACCTCTTCTTAATATCTTCTGCTTCTGTTAGATCCATACCATTTCTGTCCTTTATCGAGCCCATCTTTGCATGAAATGTTTCCCTTGGTATCTTAGTTTTCTTGAAGAGATCTCTAGTCTTTCCCATTATGTTATTTTCCTCTATTTCTTTGCATTGATCGCTGAAGAAGGCTTTCTTATCTCTTCTTGCTATTCTTTGGAACTCTTAGACTCCCCTAATGAGAGGCACTTGCATGAAACCTAATAGGGAAGAGGAGAAGCCATTGTCTTCTAGAGGCTGTGTGCTTACTCAGTCATTCATGTCTGACTCTTTGTGACCCCATGGACTGTAGCTTGCCACGTTCCTCTGTCCATAGGGATTCTTCATGCAAGAATAGTGGAGGGGGTTGCCATGCCCTCCTCCAAGTAATCTTCCCAACCCAGGGGTTGAGCCCAGGTCTCCTGCATTGCAGGCAGATTCTTTACCATTTGAGCCACCAGGAAGCCCCTTCTAGAGGCAGTTATGGGCAAAAGTATGGGCAGCAGCAGATGGAATGGCTGACTTGGGATTTTGCCTACAGCTTTCGAGGGGGTGGTCTGAACATCCTCCCATTGCTTTACAGGCAGCTGAGATGGCAGTAAATGTCATAATAGCAGTAGCTTCCTTATGATCCCTGAACTTCTAGACTTCCTGAAAGAGATTCTAACCACCGTCTTTCCTGCAGCTTTCCCAGAGTCATGAAAGCCTCTAATTCCCCACATTAAACCTCTTCCTATTTGAAACAGCTGGAGTGCTGACTGTTTTCCTGATGGTACCATGTCAGATAATAATAGGACCTAGTCCACAAGCTTCTAGGAAACTCTAGAAGAATAGCACTTGATATAGTAATAGATGTCCCCCAAGCCCTGTAGAGCAGTTGTGATGGGACCATTGCAATTGATGGGCCCTTGACACTGGGAATGGAAGCTCTTCAATTTGTCACCCAAACCTATGCTTGTGGGATCTACAGAAACAGGGCTTATAGTAAAAATGAAATAATTAACATTGAGTTTGTAAAATGTGTAGAACCTACTGAGACAGAAGAAGTACAATGGAATGAATTGTCTTAATGTTTTATTACATATTGGGTTGGCCAAAAAGTTAATTTGAGTTTTTCCACAATGTTATGGGAAAACCTGAATGAACTTTTTGGCCAGTTCATACATTCTATGCAGTTACATATATCTGAAGAACACACAAGAAACAGAATACAGGCCAGAGAGTTAGATGGCTGAGGGATGGGGCTTGGGGGAAGATTTATTTTCTACTATATATGCTCTTGTCCTTTCTGAAGTTTATGTCATGTACATGCATTTTCTACTCCAAAAGCATATTTATGTTTAACAGCAACAGTTGTATACTGGACTTTGTGTAGTGAATTTACAGTCATTAGAGTTTTAAAAAATCATAAACTCTAACAACATAAAATGTTGACCATGAAAAGACAACCATCTGTATCCACTGCTATGGAACTTTGTAGAACAACTTTCAGGGAATTAGAAAGGGTATCAATTTGGTAATGTTTAGTAAAGTTAGAAATGCACAAACTCGATCATCAATTCTTCTTCTATGTACATACTCTGGAGAAAAACTCGTACATCAGGAGAAAGGTACAAAGATGTTCATTACAGTATTGTTTATAATAGAAGAACTGTAATCACAAAAGCCCATTATTAGGAAGTGAATTGATAAAAGATAAAATACTACGGAGTGGAATCTAAAATGTGACACAAGTGAGCTTATTTATGAAATAGACATATATGTATAACAGATTCACTTTGCTGTACACCCCAGACTAACACAACATTATACCTCAACTATACTCAAATTAAAAAATTTAAATGGCCCAACTCTGTAAGTGTCAACATGGATAGTTCTCAAAAATGTATTCTTGAAAAAATAAAGGAGCTTCTGAGCCACACATACAGTGTGGCAGCATTTAGGTAAGTTCTAAAACACATACTAAAAGTATTTTTTAAAAGGGGGGAGCTATAAGAGTTCATAACTAATTCATGAGAGCAGTGGTTTCTGCTAAGAGAGATGTAAAACAATAAACTTCATTTTTACTTTTTCTTTCCTAAAAATATGAATCAAAATGATCCAGTATCCTCTTTTTTTTTTCATTCTGGTAGTAGATGTAGTTTTATATTATCTGTACTTTTCTATGATCCTTCTCAAAATAATAATCTCTTATTCCTAATCTCCCACTCATTCCCCAACCAGCTACAGTCTGGATTGTGTCTTGCATCCATCAGGATCCCAGCAGGAAACAAAGGGCACGCTCAAATTGGTTACCATTAGGGGGTTATATAAGGATCATTTACAAAGATGCTGACAGGATACAGGGAAGCCAAGTATGGCGCCCCAGGGGCTGGTAACAGCAGGAAGCTGTCATAAGGAAAAGGGAAAGGAGCCTTTATAGGAGCAGAGCTTGAGAGAGTACTATGTGGAGAGGACCACCCAATAGGAGTGGTGATCCTTATCAAAGAGTGTGGCCAGTCTCTGGTGACCCTCCTCAAACTGGAACTAGAGAGATTACGGACCTCCACCTTCCTCTCCTCTCTCCCTCTGATTTCCTGTCAATACTTTCCTTTGGCCAAGCCCAGCCTGAAACCGTGGGGCCAGGAAATGCACTGACGCTGCCCATGCAGGTCAGCCCCCCAGGGCTCAGAGCAGGGACAAACCGAGGGTATCCATAGGCCCCACCATATCTCACCAAGTTTGCCAATGCCTGCTGCTTGTCAGATCCAGAAGATGCTTCAGATGTTGTTAAGCTTAACTTACAGTTGACTTGTTCTCTTCCTTTTTACTCTGTCCTTTATCCTTTGTTTCCCAACTAACTCAAATGGGTCCTTGCTAGTCTTGTGCATTGGAAACAAGATTACCCCTCTCAAGTGTTAGAATTCTCCATGTTTCCTTTTCTGATGCTCTGCCCTCATTCAGTCACTCCATGTGTGTAATTTGTGACTCTTGGCTGATTCAAGACTGATTCTTTTGTCTCTAGCCAAGACCTTTCATCTCAATTCCAGACTTATTTATTGACAGCAACATGGGACTGTCTCATCGGCTTCTCAAAGTCAGCAAGAGAAAGCCAAACACATCAGCTTCTCCTATAGACCTACCCCTTATGGTTCCCACCAAGTGAATGGCCCTGTCAGTCCAAGCAGAAACCCTGAAATCTCCTTCCTCTAATTCCTTACCTTCCACATACTGTCCACTTCTCTTTACCTTGAACTGGAGACTGGCTCAAAGAAAAGCTCAAGTGCAGAAATGATGAGCTTTTAATTGGATTTGTCCTGGAGGAATGACAGAGCTGGGAGAATAAGACCCGAACCAGGATATCCAATCTAAGCAGCTTCTCAACTGTGTTGAGCATCAGACTTTTCTGGGTACCTGGGCCTCACCTAAAACCAATTAATCCAAGAATCTGGTATTTAAGAATTTAGAGAAGACACACCTCCCATGTGTCTCCTCTAATTCTGATTCTCTGCTACATCACTTCTGAAACCAAATGTGTAGATTTTCCATACTGAAAACAATTCTGTGATACCAGCTGAGTGTTCTACTCTACAGAGTTTAACTTAACTCTGACACTGGAGACAGTGGCAGACACCGAGGGGTGCAGGTTTAGTCCTACAAGCCTGCCTCCCCTACGTCAGGCCCCAAGTGCAAGCTCGGGTTGTCACCTGTGCTTCTGTCAGACTGGCTATAAATCTGACCTTCCCAGGCTCCCCTTCTCCCATTTGATTACTTTGCTAGCTTGCCTCACAGAAGTCAGGAAACAAGTTTACTTACTAGATGACCAGTTTATTACAAAGGACATTAAAGGATATGAATAACCAGATGAAGACATACATAGGGAAGGGTCTGGGAGTGTCCTGAGTACAGGAGCTTCTGTCCCAGTTGCGTTTCGGATGCGCTAATTTCCCAGCACGTGGGTGCCTACTTGTTCATCAGCCAGGAAGCTCTCCAAATCCTTTCCTTTTGGGGTTTTTTTAGGAGGCTCATTACATAGCTACGATTTGATTATAGGTCATCAGTGAGTGTTGCAGGAAGGGGGACCCCTTCCAAGGCCCAAAAGTGGGCTCTTGTCTAACACTCAGAAATGAAATGTCCAAGGAGACACTAGTGCTGACAAAGCAAGAGACTTTGCCAGGAGGAGAGCATCAGGGCAAGAGAACCCAGGAGGACTGCTCTGCCATGCGGCTTGCAGTCTCAGGTTTTATGGTCATGGGGTTAGTTTCCGGGTTGTCTCTGGCCAATCGTCCTGACCCAAGGTCCTTCCTAGTGATGCATGCATCACTCAGACAAGATGGATTCCAGCGAGGAGGATTCTGGGTAGTTGGTAGGACATATGGACTGGCATCAATCTCCTCTCTCCTTTTGACCTTTCCTGAATTCTTTCCCTAGATGGTAGCTTCTTATTTTCACATTCCTTTTCAAGACCTCCTGTTGTAAGACAACTCATGCAAGTGGCTACTAGCTGACCAGGGCAAGTGGTTTCAGTCTGTGGTTCCCCTAACAACTGGACCCAATTTCAGGAGTTCCCTGCTCCCCAGAGATGGGGGTGGGGGCCTGGGATGTGGAACTAAAGGCTCCACGCCTCTAAAAGTGGTTGGTTCCCCTGGCAGCCAGCCCTCATCCTCTGGAGCATTCCAAAAATTACCTCATTAGCATAAACTTAGTGAGGTTGATAGGGGCTTGTTATGAATAACAAAAGACACCCATTTCACCTTTCTGCTTTAGCCTAAAGCTATTTCCAGAACTGAGCACAAAGCTAGATAGTGTAACAAAAGATGCTCCTATGGTTCTTCACAAGGGTTTTAGGAACTACATGCTAGAAACAGTGGATAAAGACCAAATATATATTTCTTATTGTAAATCACAATATCACGGGACTGAACTCTGTCTCTCCCACACCAACCCCCCGCCCCCACCCAACAAATTCATATATTGAAGTGCTAACCTGCAATGTGACTGTATTTGGAGAGAAAACCTTTCAGGAGGTATTAAAGTTAAATGAGGTCATAAGACTAGAGCCCTAGGACTGGTGTGCTTATAAGGAAAAAAAAAACAAAAACCTGCTGTATAGCATAGGGAGCTTAGCTCCATGTTCTGTGATGACCTGGGTGGGTGGGATGGGAGGGGGATGGGTTGGGGTAGAGGCTCAAGAGGGAAGGGGTGTATGTATACGTATGACTGATTCACTTAGTTGTACAGCAGAAACTAACACAATGTTGTAAGGCAACTATACCCTAATGAAAAAAAAAAGGATATCAGAGTTCCCACGCACTCCCTCCCAGCGCATGCACAGAGGAGAGGCCGCATGAGGACTCACGAAGGGGGTCCTTTGCAAACCTAGGAGAGGCTGCCCCAGAAACCAACCCTGACAGCACCTTGATTTTGGACTTTGGGCCTCCAGAACTGAGTAAACTGAATTTTTGCTTAAGCCACCCCATCTGTGGTATTTTGTTATGGCATCCCAAGCAACCTAAAACACCTGGTAGAGAGTCTAGATAGGGATCTTTCTCATAAACTCCCTGAGCGATTCTAATGCACAAGCCAGGTTGGAGAAGCACTGAGCCAGACAGAAAGCTGGAGATACCTATAAAAAGACAAATGCGGCGACTAACCAGGGAAGCCAAGGAGGAGGAGCAGCCCAGATAAAGGAAAGCCAGCCTCTGGGAGGCCTTTAACATCTCGATACAGTTTCAGCTTGGGCTTCCACTGGCACGGCAGAGTAATTAAGGGGATCAGGGTAGCGTGGCCAAGCCCTTGGCAGTCCTCAGCTCCTGATAATTCCACCTCCTATTTAACAGTTCTGCCTCCTCATCTGCATCAGCACTGTCCCTTTCCTCCTCTGCTCCAGTATGGGGGTTGGCAAACCATGACCCGTGGGCCAAATCTGGCTAGCCATCTGATTTTTTTTTTGTTGTTTCTTTTTAAATTTTTTTGAAGTATAGTTGATTTACAATGTTCCATTAATTTCTGCTATACAGTAAAGTGATTGATTTATCCATATATATACTTTTTCATATTCTTGTCCTTATGGTTTATCACAGGGTATTGAATATAGTTCTCTGTACTATACAGTAGGACCTTGTTGTTTATCCATTCTATATATAATAATTTGTATCTGCTGATCCCAAACTCCCGATACTTCTCTCCCCCTCTGCAACCACAAATCTGTTCTCTATATCTGTGAGTCTATTTTGCTGATAGGTTCATTTGTGTCCTATTTTAGATTCCACATATAAGTGATATCATATGGTATTTGTCTTTCTCTTTCTGACTTACTTGGCTTAGTATGATAATCTCTAGGTCCATCCATGTTGCTGCAGATGGGATTATTTCATTCTTTTTAATGGCTTAGTAATGTTCTATTGTATATATCACATCTTCATTATCCATTCATCTGTTGCTGGATATTTGGGTTGGCTATTATAAATAGTGTCTTGGCTATTATAAATGGTGCTGCTATGAACATAGGGGTGCATGTATCTTTTCAAATTATAGTTTTGTCTGGGTATATGCCCAGCAGTGGAAACGATGGATCACATGGCAAATCTATTTTTAGTTTTATGAGGAGCCTTAATACTGTTTTCCACAGTGGATGCACCAACTTACATTCCCACAAACAGTGTAAGAGTGTTCTTTTCTCCCCACACCTGTTCCAGCATTTATTATTTGTAGACTTTTTGATGATGGCCATTCTGACTGGTGTGAGATGATACCTCATTGTAGTTTTGATTTGTATTTCTCTAATATTAGCAATGATGAACATCTTTTCATGTGCCTATTGGCCCTTATGTCTTTTTTGGAGAAACTAGGTCTTCTGCCCATTTTTTGATTTGGTTGTTTGTTTTTTTGCTTTTGAATTGTATGAGCTATTTGTATATTTTGGAAATTAAGTCACATCAATTGCAAATTTTCTTCCAAGTTTACAGGTTGTCTTCTCATTTTGTTTATGGTTTCCTTTTTGTGCAAAAGCTTATGAGCTTAAGTCCCATTTGTTTGTTTTTGCTTTTATTTCTATTTATGTCAGAGAATGTTTTGCCTATGTTCTCTTCTAGGAGCTTTATGGTGTCTTATATTTAAGTCTTTAAGACGTTTTGAGTTTATTTTTGTATGATGTGAGGGTGTGTTCTTACTTCATTGATTTACATGCAGCTGTCCAAGTTTCCCAGCATTGCTTGAAGAGACTGTCTTTTCTCCATTGTATATTCTTGCCTCCTTTGTCAAGGATTAATTGTCCATAGGTGTGTAAGTTTATTTCTGGGCTCTCTATTCTATTCCACTGATCCGTATGTCAGTTGTATGCCAATATTATGCTATTTTGATTACTGTAGCATTGTGGTATTGTCTGAAGTCTAGGAGGGTTATGCCTCTTGCTTTGTACTTTTTCATCAGGATTTCTTTGGCAATCCTGGGTCTTTTCTGGCTTCATATAAAGTTTTAGGATTATTTGCTCTAGTTCTGTAAAATAAAAAAGTCATGGGTATTTTGATAGGAATTGCATTAAATCTGTAGATTGCTTTGGGTAGTATGCCTATTTTAACAGTAGTATTTCTTCCAATCCAAGAACATGGGCTAGCTTTCCATTTCTTTGAATAATCTTCAGTTTCCTTTATTAATGTTTTGTAGTTCTTAGCATATAAGTTTTTACGTCCTTGAGGTTTACATTCTTAAGTATTTTATTTTCCTTAATGGAATTTTTAAAAAGATTGTTTACATTCCTTTTCTGATATTTCATTGTTAGTGTAAAGAAATGAAACCCATTTCTATATGTTAATCTTGGATCCTGCTACCTTGCTGAATTCACTTATGAGTTCTAGTAGTTTTTGTCTGAAGTCTTTAGGGCTCTCTATGTATAGTATCTTGTCATCCCTGCCAATATGAATACCTTTTATTTCTTGTCCGATTGCTATGGCTAGGACTTCCAGTACTATGTTGAAGAGAAGTGATGAGAGTGGGCATCCTTGTCTTTCTCCAGATTTTAGTGAGAAGGCTTTCTGTTTTTCACTGTTGAATATTATATTGGCTGTGTGTTTGTCATAGTTTTTATTATGTTGAGATATGTTCCCTCTATACCCACTTCCATAAGAGTTTTTAGCATGAATGGCTGTTGAATTTTTATCCAGTGCTTTTTCTGCATCTATTGAGATGACCAGGTGGTCTTTGCCTTTTCTTTTGTTGATGTGGTATTTCATATTGATTTTTCATATGCTGAACCATCCTTGTGACCCTGGGGTGGTCCACCTTGGTTGTGGTGTATGATCTTTCTTATGTATTGTTAGATTTGATAATATCTTTTTGAATTTTTGCCTCTATATTCATCAAAGATATTGGCCTGTAGTTTTCTTCTTTTAGTGGTGCCTTTGGTTTTGATATCAAGGTGATGGTCAGCCACCTGTTTTTATAAAGTTTTATTGGAGAACAGTCAGACTTGTTTTTGTATGGTCAAAACCTATATGCAGGTCAGGAAGCAACAGTTAGAACAGGACATGGAACAACAGACTGGTTCCAAATAGGAAAAGGAGTACGTTAAGGCTGCATATTGTCACCCTGCTTATTTAACTTCTATGCAGAGTACATCATGAGAAACGCTGGACTGGAAGAAGCACAAGCTGGAATCAAGATTGCCAGGAGAAATATCAATAACCTCAGATATGCAGATGACACCACCCTTATGGCAGAAAGTGAAGAGGAACTAAAGAGCCTCTTGATGAAAGTGAAAGAGGAGAGTGAAAAAGTTGGCTTAAAGCTCAACATTCAGCAGTAGATTGTTGCAAAATGACATATGATTTTGCAGTGGGGCTGAGGTTCCATTTTCTCCTCTTAGTCCCCTTCCAGTTTATGGCTCTCAGAGTACTTATGAAATCATATGATATTAACTGTATTAAACCATTTATATTATATTTGTGCATATGTAGGTCTAGATATATGAAGAGTGATGCCAATTCTTTACATTGTCAGTTAATAGGCTTTGCACACTAGAATTGAAATCCTTTTATTTATGTATCTATTTAATAAGATTTCATTAAATCTTTACAAAATTAAATTTAACGCCTAACTTTAAACAATTTCAATGTAAAATTTTGCCATTCGTTATATGTTTTATTTTGCCTTTTTTTTTTTTGCTGGTCTGTGCTGTGCATGGTATGGGATCTTAGTTCCCCTACCAGGGATCAAACCTGGGCCCTCAGCAGTGAAAGTACAGTGTCCTAACCACTGGACTGCCAGGGAATTCCCCTATTTTGCCTTTTTAATGCATGGTTTTTAATAACTTAGAAGAAAAATAGCATATGTAAGATCATGTTTTCCTTATTTCTACTTTACATTTTGGGTGTAAGTAATCCAAATTTTTTGTACTTTTAATACAATTTTATTTTTAATCCTTTATTACAAGCAATTGAACACACATTATGTGAAAACCTAGATTATAATAATATAACGTGGTTTGGCCAAAATGAAGGCAAAAATAAATTTATAAAATAATACAGTAGTTCCTAAATTGTGTGTCCTTTTTTTTACTCAGATAAACATTGGTCCATCAGTGGAATACTCATTCACTCATAATTGCCTTTAAAATTTTGCCGGCTTTTAATCATATCAAAACAATACTTTGATGTGTACTTTTCACCACATATGAAGGAATACTTGTCAGGGTAACAAGAGTTTAAAGGTTTTTTATTTAACTGTTTGCTAGCTTGTAGTTTATAATGCTTAATATTTATTCAAATGATACATGGGAATTTATACTCTTGCCCCAGGGCCCTCAAATGGGGAAGCTGGTCTGTAAGACCCAATCTTTGTACTTAGTTCAGTTCAGTTGCTCAGTCGTGTCCGAATCTTTGTGACCCCATGAATCGCAGCACGCCAGGCCTCCCTGTCTGTCACCAACTCCTGGAGTTCACTCAGATTCACGTCCATTGAGTCAGTGATGCCATCCAGCCATCTCATCCTCTGTCGTCCCCTTCTCCTCCTGCCCCCAATCCTTCCCAGCATCAGGGTCTTTTCCAATGAGTCAGTTCTTCGCATGAGATGGACAAAGTACTAGAGCTTCAGCTTTAGCATCATTCCTTCCAAAGAAATCCCAGGGCTGATCTCCTTCAGAATGGACTGGTTGGATCTCCTTGCAGTCCAAGGGACTCTCAAGAGTCTTCTCCAACACCACAGTTCAAAAGCATCAATTCTTCGGCGCTCAGCCTTCTTCACAGTCCAACTCTCACATCCATACATGACTACTGGAAAAACCATAGCCTTGACTAGATGGACCTTAGTCGGAAAAGTAATGTCTCTGCTTTTTAATATGCTCTCTAGGTTGGTCATAATTTTCTTCCAAGGAGTAAGCGTCTTTTAATTTCATGGCTTCAGTCACCATCTGCAGTGATTTTGGAGCCCCAAAAAATAAACTCTGACACTGTTTCCACTGTTTCCCCATCTATTTGCCATGAAGTGGTGGGACCAGATGCCATGATCTTAGTTTTTCTGAATGTTGAGTTTTAAGCCAACTTTTTCGCTCTCCTCTTTCACTTTCATCAAGAGGCTCTTTAGTTCTTCTTCACTTTCTGCCATAAGGGTGGTGTCATCTGCATATCTGAGGTTATTGATATTTCTCCTGGCAATCTTGATTCCAGTTTGTGTTTCCTCCAGCCCAGCGTTTCTCATGTTGTACTCTGCATAGAAGTTAAATAAGCAGGGTGACAATATACAGCCTTGACGTACTCCTTTTCCTATTTGGAACCAGTCTGTTGTTCCATGTCCAGTTCTAACTGTTGCTTCTTGACCTGCATACAGATTTCTCAAGAGGCAGGTCAGGTGGTCTGGTATTCCCATCTCTTTCAGAATTTTCCACAGTTTATTGTGATCCACACAGTCAAAGGCTTTGGCATAGTCAATAAACCAGAAATAGATGTTTTTCTGGAACTCACTTGCTTTTTCCATGATCCAGCGGATGTTGGCAATTTGATCTCTGGTTCCTCTGCCTTTTCTAACATCAGGGAGTTCACGGTTCACGTATTGCTGAAGCCTGGCTTGGAGAATTTTGAGCATTACTTTACCAGCATGTGAGATGAGTGCAATTGTGTGGTAGTTTGAGCATTCTTTGGCATTGCCTTTCTTTGGAATTGGAATGAAAACTGACCTTTTCCAGTCCTGTGGCCACTGCTGAGTTTTCCAAATTTGCTGGCATATTGAGTGCAGCACTTTCACAGCATCATCTTTCAGGATTTGAAAGAGCTCAACTGGAATTCCATCACCTCCACTAGCTTTGTTCGTAGTAATGCTTTCTAAGGCCCACTTGACTTCACATTCCAGGATGTCTGGCTCTAGATGAGTGATCACACCATCATGATTATCCGGGTCGTGAAGATCTTTTTTGTACAGTTCTTCTGTGTATTCTTGCCACCTCTTCTTGATATCATCTGCTTCTGTTAGGTCCATACCATTTCTGTCCTTTATCGAGCCCATCTTTGCATGAAATGTTCCCTTGGTATCTCTAATTTTCTTGAAGAGATCTCTAGTCTTTCCTATTCTGTTGTTTTCCTCTATTTCTTTGCATTGATCGCTGAAGAAGGCTTTCTTATCTCTTCTTGCTATTCTTTGGAATTCTGCATTCAGATGCTTATATCTTTCCTTTTCTCCTTTGCTTTTCGCTTCTCTTCTTTTCACAGCTATTTGCAAGGCCATTGTAATTGTTGTTGTAAAAATAATAGAGTGCTAGGGAAATGTTTCCAGGGGATGGGATGTGATCGTGGAGGACTTTCTGGAGGAAGCTATTTCTAGGCTTAGAGCTAAAGGATAAATTAGCTGTTAACTAGGTCAAGTGCAGGAAGGAACAGAAATGGGAAAAGGACATGGGATGAGAGTTCCAGCCAGAAGGAACAGTGTAAGGCAGGGGTAGTAAAATTGTCCTTTTTTCTTTTTTTTTCAAACTTTTTATTTTGTTTTGGGGGGAAGCTGATCAACAGCATCGTGATAGTCTCAAGTAAACAGGGAAGGGACTCAGCCATACATATACCTGTATCCATTCCCCCTTGTACTCTCCTCAGCAGCAGAGTTTTTCTATAAAGGATCAGATAGTAAATATTTAAGCCTTTGCAAGTCATGCAGTCTCTGTTGCTACTACTCAACTCTGCTGTTGTATGTAAAAATATGTTGCTATGTGTATTGTAGACAAAACATAAGCGTATGGGTGTGGATGTGTTCCAAGAAGACTTTATTTACAAAACAGGTAGCAGGCTTGAAGATCCTAGTTTGCCATCTCCTTAGTAAATGGAAAGGCCCAGAGTTCAGAGAAAGCTTATCTGAGGTGCTGAGAGTCCATTAAGATGGCTGGTGCAGAGAGGATAGGGTAGGAGCAGGGAGGGAGGAGTCTGAGGAATTAAGAACAAGGCTGCAGGGACTTCCCTGGGGTCCAGTGTCATGCCTCCAATGCAGGGCGCCCAGGTTCAATTCCTGGTTGGGGAACTAGGTCCCACATCCTACAACTAGGAGTTTGTGAGCTGCAGCTAAAAATCCTGCATGCCGCAACTGAGACCCGTCCAGCCAAATAAACAAAAGAGTATTTTTTCGAATTTTATTTATTTACTTGGCTGTGCTGGGTCTTCCATGCAGCATGGGCTTGTCTCTAGTTGTGGCGGGCAGGGGCTACTCTCTAGTTGAGGCGCAAGGGCTTCTCATTGTGGTGGCTTCTCTTATTGCAGAACCCAGGCTCTAGCGTGTTCAGGCTTCAGTAGTGGTGGTCCAGGGGCTTATTTGTCCTACAGCATGTGGGATCTTCCTGGACCAGGGATCGAACGCACGTCTGCACTGGCAGGTGGACTCACAGGGAAGTCCAAAATAAAATAAATATTTTTTAAAAAAGAACAAAGCTGCAGAAAGTGGATGGGAGGAGTCTGGATGTGGAGACTGGAGAGGTTGCTGCTGTACGTGTCCTGGGCTAAGGTAGTAGTGGGCAGAGGGAGTGAATGATTTGGGGAGAGAGTCAGTGAGTGGTAATGGGTAGAGAGAGGGAGGGAGAGGGTCAAGGCCGACTTCCAGACAGGCAGTGGGTAGATGGTGCTGGGGGAGGCAGGAGACCTGGGGGAAGCAGATTTGATGGGAAGGCAGGGGATCAGTGATGAGATCTCTTCCCCCAGGGTTCGTTTTCAGTGCTTGCCCCCTTACACACACACACACATATTTATATGCAGACTGGCTTTTTTGGTCAGAAATGTGGCTGGCAGTTACTATGAAAATACAGTCTATGAACCCTGAGAAAGCTGGAGGGAAGCTGAGCCTACAGAGCTAAATACCTTTGTAATGACAATCCTGGGGAATAATTACTATTGACAGGTTTTCTCTAGCTTCTGAGGACTGTAGGCTTTAGTTACTCTGGTTCCCTTTTATTCACAACTAATTTAATGACAGCGCAAGGACCTGGTATCTGCTAGTAACAACAGCCAACTTGGTCAGGAAAGACAGCTTCACCCAGGCAGTAAATCTGGTCAACCAGATGGGCTGGCACTTGGAATGTAAAGTGTCCCAAGATGCTGGCTCCGGGGTGGGGATGGGGGCGTGGGGGATGGTGATACTGCTGTAGCTCCTCACCAATAGGCACCCTGGGGTGGTGGGTGTCCTGTGTGAAATGAGGGTGCATGGGGAGAGGGGGGTGAGAGGAATAGGTTTGTTGAATACACCTGACGCATACCCTCACCAGGGTGGGTTAGCTGTAAACCTTGCTTGTCTTATCAGGACAGAACAAGGGGGAGCATTTGCATGGCTGAAACAATTAGAGATTTTCCGGATGTGAACTGATGGACTTGTGGCATTTGTCATCAGTGAGAAACACAGGCCATAGACCAGCTACCTTAGAACAGAAGCTGCTGGGGCACTTTGAAGTGCGGTGGCCCCAGTGACACAGTGGGAAGCAGGTGCTTTTTGGTGCCTCTTAGGCTCTTAGACTGGCGTTTTGTAGGCCTCCACCATCTCACCTGGATGACTGCCTCCCTGGTTCCCCTCTTGCCCTCTTCCAATCGGGTTGCCTGAGTGACCTTTTTAAAATGTAAATTGGATTTTGTCACTTCTCTGTTTAAAAGCCCTTCATGCTTTTCCATTGCATTTAGGAGAAAATCCAGACTCTCTATCACAGCCTGCAAGACTGCCCACCGTGGCCCAGGTCTCGCTTTCCAGTATTTCTCCCCTAGAATCCCTTCAGCTCAAGTACACTGGCCTTCTCTCAGTTCTTCCAGTACTCCATGCTCACTGCTTTAGGGTTCTCATTCAGTTGCTAAGTCATGTCTTACTCTTTGCAACCTCACACCAGGTTTCCCTGTCCTTCACTATCTCCTGGAGTTTGCTCAAACTCCCGTCCAGTGTGTTGATGATGCCATCCAGCTATGTCCTAACTATTCCCTTTACTCCCTTATTCTAGAAAGTTCTTTGTACCTACCACAATCCCTAATGTGGCTGACTCCTCGTATTTCAGATATCCACTTTAAAATCACACCTCAGGACACAGACAGTAGAGAACAAACTTATGGACATGGCAAGGAGGTGGGGGCGCAGGGAAGGGGAGGAGAGGGTGGGATGTATGGAGAGAGTAACATGGAAATATATACATTACCGTATGTGAAATAGATAGCCAGTGGGAATATGCTGTGTGACTCAGGGAACTCAAACCAGGGCTCTGCAACAACCTAGAGGGGTGGGATGGGGAGGGAAGTGGGAGGGAGGTTTAAGAGGGAGGGGACATAGGAATACCTGTGGCTGATTCATGTTGATGTTTGGCAGAAATTAACACAATATGTAGAACAATTATACTTCAATTAAAAAAATAAATTTATTCATAAAAATCACACCTTGGGGCTCCCCTGGTGGTCCAGTGGTTAAGACTGTACTTCTACTGAAGAAGGCGCTCGTTCAGTCCTTGGTCAGGGAACTAAGATACCACATGCCACTAGGGAAGGCCAAAAAATAATGATAAAAATCACACCTCGGAGGAAGCTTTCTTGACCACACAAGCTCCCACCCACTGCTACCCACTAAACTGTGAGCTCCTTGGAGGCAGGCACTATAATTAATTTGTTCACCACTGTTTTCCCAGAGACTAGCACAGTGCCTGGAACATGTATGCTCCATAGATATTTGTGGAGAAATTAATAAATGAGTAAATAAAAAACTATTCAACTGAGCCATCCATGGATGCATCCATCCATAAGTGTCTCTGTCTATGTGTGTGAATGTGTAACTTCTGGTTACCTCTTCTGGATTACAAACCACTGAATTTAATGGGTTAACACAAATTTATTATCTCGTGTTCTATATATCCAGTGTTCTCAACTGGGCAGTTTCTCTTGAGGTCTCTCATGTGGTTGCCGTCAGGTGGCAGCTGGGGCTAGAGTCATCTGAAGTGACAGTTAATGCAGGCTGTCAACAGGGAACAGAGCTGGGCTGTCAACTAGAATGTCTACCCCTGGATTCTGCGTGTGGCTTGGGCTTGGTGGCCAGGTTCTAGAAGGAGTGTCCCAAAAAAGTATCTCCTTTTATCTAGGACAGGGGGTCCCCAACCTCTGGGATCTAATGCCTGATGATCTGAAGATAATGTAATAATAATAGAAATAAAGTGCACAATAAATGTAATGCGCTTGAATCATCCTAAAACCAATACCCCCTGATTCCCCGTAAATGGAAAAATTGTCTTCCATGAAACTGGTCCCTCATGCCAAAAAGTTTGTGGACCACTGGCCCAGGAGACCAGGGCAGAAGCTGCATGACTTCTTTTTTTTTTTTTTGCTGCATGACTTCTTATGACCTAGTCTCAGAAGTCCCACATTGTCATTTAAGCCATATTCTACTAGTGATCAGTAAGTCACAGGAAACCCACATTCAAGGGAGGAAATTTTATAAGGGCATAAAGGGCTAGTACTGAGAAGCATGGTTCCCTGGGGGCCATATTTGCAGGCTAGTTGCCACCGCCTCTTACATCATGATAATATAGGTGCCTCTATTCCTAGTTTTGGAGAAGGAAATGGCAACCCACTCCAGTATTCCTGCCCGGAGAATCCCATGGATGGAGGAGCCTGGTGGGCTACAGTCCACGGGGTCACAAAGAGCTGGACACGACTGAGTGACTTCACTTTCACTTTCATTCCTAGTTTATATCCCTTTGTTTATTTGTCTTAGACTCTTCCCCTCACCTTCTATAACTTGTGTCCGTTACTGCAAGGACACTTATGGGTAAGAGTTGAGCATCTCTCCCTCAAGTGTTCAGAGGGCTGACACTAGCCATTCGGTTCCAAGTTACTCCAGGAAACTGCTCTCTGTTTTGGATGCTAACTTGCTGTGGGAGGAGCAGCAGTCTTTCCGCGCCTTTTGGTGTGATGGAATAGAGGCCAGGGATGCTGGTCGACATCCAGGAATCTTGGTGCTCACTGTTCATCGCCAAGAGCAGTGTGCTGACCCCGGCCAGCATGCTCAGCACTGAAATCACCGGCTTTGAGAGCCAAGCCCTCAGAGAATTGAGTTTGGGATAGTTTCAAGGGTGGGAGATGCCAGGCCTGTCTCAGTTCTGCCTTGGAGCTAGTGTTTTTAATCCAAATGTGAAAAACTCTGTCCCTCCACCTCTCTCGCACTCCCACACCNTTTTTTTTTTTAACTCTGATGGACAGAGAATACATAAAAAGGGGCTGCAACGAATACTGATGATAGGTGTTTCCATTTCACTGCCATTTCAGCATGTCTGGGGAAGGCGGGAGGATCGTCTATGTCAAGTTTAAGAAATAACACTGTCTGAATCATCATGAAAAGGAATCCCTCCAATTAAACACTTCTGGAAATCTGTGTGTTGTCTTGAAGCAGCGCTGCCTGGTTGCTAATTGGTTTCTCCCGTCATGCTTTGGCTTTTGAAATATACGTTTCAGTCCAAATTCATTCCTTCAGTACTAAGGCAAGTTCAGATGGTCACCTTTATTGAATCTGCTTTAAATTGTAAAAACAGGTTGTTGACTGTCAGAGACAGAGATAAACGTCTTTCCTAAGCAAGTCAGAATGTAATTTACAAAAGTTACAAAAAGTGATGATAGTCAAGTGTTTCCTGCGGGGCTCTCCCAGGAGACAGGCCAGTAGAAAGGTGAAGGTTTATGAGGACAAATGTATAGGTGTGGGGTAGATTTGGCCTCAGTTTCTAATCCCTTCCTCTCTTTATGTCCCTTGCCAGGGCATTTTGTAGATCCTCCCCAAGAGGGAAGGAATAGATTTTCCTACCCTTTGACTCTGAGTTTGGCCATCTGATTTACTTAGGCCAAAGGAACATTCATATGGATGGTATAAATAGAGGCTTAAAGAAGGACTTGCTCCATTGAACATCTTACTTTTCTACCTCTGCCACTGCCAAGAAAGAATGTGCCCAGGTTGACTGGCTGGTTCCTGGAGAAGAGGAAAAAACACATGGGCAGAGTTGTCCTGCTAAGCTCAGTCTGCAAGAGAGCCTCAGCTGACTGCCCATGAATGAGCAAGCTCAGTCCAGATCAGCCAACCCCAGCCAATCTCTAGATGCATGAACTGTAATAATGAAGGATTGTTATTATTATGGTGGATTACTATGGTTATGCAATAGCAACTAATCCATAGAGGTGTTATGGGGTCTTATTGACTCAGGTAGTTCTACAACCTCAGAATAGCCCCAATATCATAAGGGTTAATAACCAAATGAGTCAACAGAGACAGTAGTGGATATTTGCATAATGGGTCCACCGTTCCTATCCAAAACCACAGAAAGCCTTCCTTAGCCACAAGAAAATTCCTGAAACTTTACCTGAAACTTCCATCTTGGCTTGGGTTCCTCCACAAGTTGACATTGAGATAAGGACCCAAGTGTAAGTTTAAGTGGTGTAAGTGTGGGAGTGGGTGATATAAGGGAGGGAGCAGATATTAGACAATAAAAGATGTGTTGCCAAACCAGCTAGGCCTTCCCACGTGGCTCAAGTGGTAAAGAATCTGCCTGCCAATGCAGGAGACACAGGAGACGTGGGTTCGATCCCTGGGTCGGGAAGATCCCTTGGAGGAGGAGATGGTAACAAACTACAATATTCTTGTCTGAAAAATCCCATGGACAGAGGAGCCTGGTGGGCTACAACCCATGGGGTCACAAAGAATTGGACATGACTGAGCATGCGCGCACACTTGCATGTCAGCCTCTATGAACAATTGGAGCTCAATCACACTGGGTGAGCTGAGAGCCGGTGTTGAACATTCCTCAGAGTAATCCCATCCAAGGGACAGGGAACTGGGGTATTTCTTCACCTCTGGACAGTCACCCTGTCTGAAGGCTGCCACAGGAGTATGTCTGGATACTTCCAGCCACACTAGCAGTGGCCAGAAAAACTCTCAGACAAAGAAATGCAAAAGCTGGTGATCAGAAGTCTAATCGTCTTGTACCAGAAGTGATAAGGCAAGGGGATAGGGGTGGGGTACTGATGTGTCTGTTACTACTGTTGCGGTTCTGCCTCAATTTGGGGAGCATGAAATTGTGGTAGGCTTAGTGCTAGGTGGGTCAAGAATGTGCAGATCAGATGGGAGTAGTAGGACTCCACGTGCTTCCCCATGCTAGTCTTTTTTTTTTTTTTTAATATATTTATGCGCATTTTCCTGTGACTTTTCCAGTCATTTTTTATCCCTCCTATCACTTTCTATTGTATCCATTCCTCTTGGGTGAAGACGAGTGGCAATACCCATGACTGGCTTTTTTTGTAAGCTGCCCACAAGTCTTGACAGCCCCAGGTCTGTCTAGTCTTTGGAGCAAGGAGATTGATGCTATGAAATTGGAAATGCAGGCCTTGCAGTTTTACAACACCTACCGACAGTGTCAGATTTCCCTTTGAAAAGCACAACATCGAGTGTGATAAGGACAGTCACAGCTAACACAGTAGCTGTGGCGTTAAAAAGCCATGCGTATTGATCAGTGCTCCTCAGATGTTTTCATCAGTTCCAATACCAGCAGAAAAAGTTAAATCATGTCCCCTCAACCCTGCTGGTAGCCCAAAGTGGGTTTATTTGAATATAAAATGTTTTAAATTATTTAACACTGCATGTAGTGGACACGATGGCTTCGTCTGCCAGCATCGTTTCCTGAGGGAAATCACTGTCCACCTACTGCATCATTGCTGGGGGTGTATTGTTCATAATGGCTTTGATCCCTAGTCACAGGGCTGAGCTGCTGGCATGGACCAGGGAAGGGTACCAATTCTGTACCGATCATGGCACCGCACTGGCACAGCACATATCTCAAGCAAGGAATAATTGCAGTGTCTTCATAAGTGAAAGTGTTATTCGTTCAAATAGTGTCCAACTGTTTGTGACCCCATGGACTGTAACCTGCTAGGCTCCTCTGTCCATGGGATTCTCCAGGCAAGAATACTGGAATGGGCAGCCATTCCCTTCTCCAGGGGATCCTCACAACTCAGGGATCAAAGTGGGGTCTCCCGCATTGCGGGCAGATTCTTTACTGTCTGAGCCTCCAAGGAAGCCCCGTCTTTTCATAGGTGTATGGATATAAGGAAAAAGAAGTTCTTTTCCTTCTTGTGGTTGGCTAAGTAAGGTAAATAAAGATCTATGTTGCCAACAGTCAGCTTAAGTGTAAGTTGGAGAAAGCCTCCATACAGAAGGGGGCAAGCAGAGCAGATAGATGGACAGAGTTCTGACAACATCATTGGAGCACCTGTATATCCAGCCATACCTGAAGTTGCATGGGCTTTCCAAATACTTCCAAATAAGTAGGTTTGCTTAAGCTAGTTCATTTGAGATGGAACAATTTCAACAATTGTTTAGTAAAATAGACATTCCAAAAAAAGTGCCTTGTTTATCCTGTGGCTTCATATTTACCCCTGCACATGGTCATGTAGCCCCTAAGCGTGTGTGAGGCCTTATCATCTTTATTTCAGTTCAGTCATTCAGTCGACTAACTAGTCTTCAAAACAGCATTGATTCGGAACACTTTGCTTTAAATTTCCCCAGCCCCTCCCCAATCTGAGCTGCCTTTGAAGAGTTTAAGCTCTTTGCTACATCTTATCCCAGCTACCTATTCTTCCCACCACTCTCTCCAAACTTAGGTTTGCTCCCATGCCTTCTTTCTTTATATATGTGTGTGTGTGTGTGTATCTTGTTGTTGTTATTTATTTTTGGTTGTTGCTGNTGGCTAAGTAAGGTAAATAAAGATCTATGTTGCCAACAGTCAGCTTAAGTGTAAGTTGGAGAAAGCCTCCATACAGAAGGGGGCAAGCAGAGCAGATAGATGGACAGAGTTCTGACAACATCATTGGAGCACCTGTATATCCAGCCATACCTGAAGTTGCATGGGCTTTCCAAATACTTCCAAATAAGTAGGTTTGCTTAAGCTAGTTCATTTGAGATGGAACAATTTCAACAATTGTTTAGTAAAATAGACATTCCAAAAAAAAGTGCCTTGTTTATCCTGTGGCTTCATATTTACCCCTGCACATGGTCATGTAGCCCCTAAGCGTGTGTGAGGCCTTATCATCTTTATTTCAGTTCAGTCACTCAGTCGACTAACTAGTCTTCAAAACAGCATTGATTCGGAACACTTTGCTTTAAATTTCCCCAGCCCCTCCCCAATCTGAGCTGCCTTTGAAGAGTTTAAGCTCTTTGCTACGTCTTATCCCAGCTACCTATTCTTCCCACCACTCTCTCCAAACTTAGGTTTGCTCCCATGCCTTCTTTCTTTATATATGTGTGTGTGTGTGTGTGTGTGTGTGTGTATTTTGTTGTTGTTATTTATTTTTGGTTGTTGCTGCTAGGGCTTTTCTCTAGTTCCAATACGAGAGCTTCTCACTGCAGTGTCTTCTCTTGTTGCAGAGCTCAGGCTCGGTAATTGTGGGCATGGGCTTAGTTGCTCCGTGGCATGTGGAATCTTCCCAGACCCAGGATCAAACCTGTGTCTCCTGCATTGGCAGGCGGATATTTTACCACTGAGTCATCAGGGAAGCCCCTCCTATGCTGCTGCTGCCTTCTTTTTAAGGCTAATAAGTTTTAAAAAAATTTATTTGGCTGCTCCGGGTCTTAGTTGTGGCACTCGGAATCTTCATTGCCAAGTGCAAGATCTTCGTTGAGGTATGTGGGGTCTTTTTCAGTTGTGGCCATGTGGTCTCCTAGTTTCAGCCTGCAGGATCCAGCTCCCTGACCAGGGATCAAACCTGAGTTCCCTGCATTGGGAGGACGGAGTCTTAGCCACTGGGCCACCAAGCAAGTCCCCTTCTATTCCTTCTTGGATCCTCTCCTATCCACTTAATATCGTTCTTTGCAGATCTCTTTTCTGTGCCTCCCTACCCTTACTCTCTTGATTGTGGAAAATCTAACCTTTGGGAAAATCAAATCCATGGGATGTTAGGAGAGAAACTTGAGACCGATTTCTGGGGTCAGAGCAGAGAAGAAGGATAGCAGGGCAACATACCATCACCAGAGCAGACTGGGGACATCCCATGGTGTGGAAGTGGCGAGTCTGGTTTTCAGGCACAGAAAGCAAAGGCAGGATCCCAGCCCCAAGACAATAACCACAAAGCATTCCTCTTTTATGAAGAAACTATGTACCTATCGCACTATACTTATGTGCTATAGAAGTACACAAAAGAAGTAGACAGGCCCTACTTTCAAGGCAGTTTTAATTTAGCTGAAGGATAAAGTAAAAATCTAGACAATGGTCACGAGGTAAGACATAACAGTGCGTGGCAGAGCAGAACAAAGAGCGTCAGATGAGTAATCAGCAGATGCGGCGGAGGGAACGGCTGAGTGAGGTGAATTCGTGAAAGAGGGAGTCTTGGAGGAAATTAATCTTGAGCCAGGCCCTGAAGGAAGTAATTGACAAATGTAAACTCGCCAGCTGGCTATGGGGAAAGCAGCTCTGTCTGCAGGGGTTGTGTAACTCAAATCTGCTCTGACCTGTTTGTGAAGACGCAGGCCAACTCTGAAGCTATTCAGCCTGCATCTGTAAGGCTGCACAAAACCACTGTTTTGGTCAAAAGAATGCAGTAGTTTGGCGCTGGGTGCACCCCGTAGATGATATCATGTCTGTAGATCAAAGTGGAGCTGGTGTCACCTGCAAGGGATAAAAATGAGTTGGAAAATAGTTTCTAGTTAGGCCTTTCTTTTTTCTTTTTTTTGCCTCTGTTTCCAAGGCGAATTTTTAAGATAAAGATTTTCATCTTGATTACAGCTCTTGGTAAATAAATGTCATTTAAAAACTGTGATTCTTTGCAGTGAAGTGCAGAACTTATGGTCATATAAATTCTTGTTATGTTAAACGTGCTAATTAACGCAGAGAAGTCCTCTATAAAACACAAACAAATAAGCAAACCTACTTTTTGCCTCAGGAGTACAAAGCTAAAGAGAGAATCCAGGAGGTTGCAGGTTGTTCTCTCTTTGTGGAAGATACCAGCTAAAACATGGTCTTTAGCTATAACAAAAACACATTTTTAAGTTTCTTCTTAAGATAAAAGCAAGTTGTAAAGAAACCACTTCTGTCAAGACCAGAAGCTTTGGCCTTATTGCCATTGTTAAAAGCAATCCAAGAAATACTATTTAAGGCTAATTTTGCTGCCCTTTTAAGAAAACGTTTGAAACTATAAACAGCCTGTAATGAAAAAAAAAAAAACAATAATCCAAATTGGAGGGACGAATTCCTCTTTGCTGGTAAGTATCAAATTACAGTGTCCCCTGTCCATGGATAAGACAGAGAACTGTGTTCTTTAAGGCTGCCAACCTCTCACTTGACAACCACTACAAAAATTTAACAATAAATGAAACTGACAGCCTACTTTACCAAACTGAGAATACATCTGAACTTCTCCAGAAAGACAGCCAGACTTGAGTTCATTTCCCTGGAGGCTGAGTTACAGCAACACCTAGTGAAAACAATGATGGGCACATATTTATTTCCAAGGCATTGGTAGCCTGTGTCTGGTTCCAGTCTTACTGCAGAACCAAGATCAACTTTCACAGCTTTTCACTAGATGGATGGGATGTGAAATTACTCACATTGACAATCAGCGTTTGCAAGGGCTCCAGTAATTACGTAGCCGAGCACAGCAGGAAAGAGGCACTAACGAAAGCATATAGACAATTGGTTACCATCAGTTTCCTCAGGGGCTGGCACATGTATCTGCAGTAAAAAAAAAAAAAAAAAAAGAGGTATTGGGTAAAGCCTATTCCTTCCAAATCCAATAGGCAGAATGCAATTAGCAGGTGATGACTTCTCCAGCCATCTTTAGAAAGTCTGTGCTCCCATATCTAAACATAGTCAGGATTTGTGGGCTGAGAAACCAAGGACCTCACTGTCTGTCTCATCATTTCTGCCTACCCCACCCCTCTTCCATCTCACTCCACTACTCCCATCTTTTATTCTGCTCCGTTTGTGACATGATAGTCAAAGGACCTATTTCACAATGGACCATAGTGAACACAGCTTCATTTTCATCTTTTTAAAATATATATATATATATTTATGTACTTATTTATTTGGCCGCACTGGGTCTTAGTTGTTGTATGCAAGACCTCCCATCTTTGTTGCAGCATTTAGGATCTTCAGTTGCAACATGTGGGATCTAGTTCCCCGACCAGGGATGGGACCTGGGCCCCCTGCATCGGGATCTCAGAATCTTAGCCACTGGATCCCCAGGGAAGTCCCCCTTCATTTTCATCTTTAAAGGCTTCCTACCTTCGGATTGGTTTTTATCTCAAATGTATCAGTCTATGCAGCAAGGACAAAGAATGAAGACAAAGGTAAAGTAAATTAGGACCCATGTGGAGTGTGGATGTGAGAGAAACTGCTCATTGTCTCCAGATCTCAAATTTGTCTTGCAGTCACTAAAAGATTTGCAGTCCTGATCCAGGACTGAAGAACATCCTTCTCAGGAAGGAGTCCACAAGGTCAGCTTCCTCACTGTTACAAGAATGATTTATTTCCCCTAAAAGATTCCATCTAATTCAACCAAAAGCAAATTTAATTTTTTAAAAAGCCCTTGATGTGCTTGTATAAATATAACTTAAGTAGGAAGTTTCTATTAATATTTTGACACTTTTGGGAATAAAGGTATAAGTGGGAAAACAATTCTCATGAAGTACATTAAAAACTGGACTAAAAATGCTAGAAGATCAGGTTCATCTTTTGGAAATTTTGGTTTCATTTGGGATCTAGACTGTCGATCTGTCAACAGAAAGACTCATTTCTTTCATTCCTTTGCCTGTCCAAAGTTAAAATAATAATAGGAAAATATTCCTATCCATGTTTGGTATCAATTTCCTTTTTGCAGTCCCAGAAAACCAGATTGGAGAAGAAAACCAACAGTTTACTGAATGTCAGGCATTATGTTAGATACTTTATATACAGTATATATTTCATAAATGTTATCTAATTTAATTTTTACAACACTGAAGAATTATTAAACCCCAGGGTGTCTGGCTTCTAAGCTTGAGATCCTCCCTCTCTATTCCATTATGGCACATGGTTTGCCAATTTTCTGAGAAAGAGAATACAATAAAATTTACTTGACAGTAAAATCATAATGAAAATAACTTAATCTACTGTGATCAAAAAGGCACTTTATCTCCAAGTTTTATTTTTCTAAACAGCAGCTATCAAGACTTAGTTTTATCTTATTACTTTTATATCCATCATAATAAAACATAAAACAGGAATAGGTTAGGCTGCAACTATACGGTCCTATGTCATATTCTAATATCAAATTATTAATTGCTTTTTCTAATAAAATGAGAGGCCAGAAAAAAAGTAATTATTTGGTTGTCCAGAAAGTTTGTTCAGGTTTTTCCATAAGAGTATACAAAAACTCAGATGAACTTTCTGGCCAACCCAGTATTTAAGAATATTGATTGTGAAGATTCCATATGGTATTTGGTATTATTTACTTCATTGTGTAGATCCATTATGCTATTATCCAAATGCTATCAGCATTTGGGCCCAAAGACTTTAGGCAAAATTATAGGCCTTAATCTCTCAAACAAACATCTTGTTTTCTCTTTAACTGTGACCTTAAATGATAGTAGACAACATAAACAGGTTCGAGAAGGGTTGAGAAAAATTTGTAGATCTCAGCTGCCTAATAGATTTAAAAGAATTAAGTAATTTGGGGGTACATCCATAATTTCTGAGAGCATTATCATGGAAAACCACCACTCTTCCCCACTGAACGTCCCTTAGAGAATATTGAGAGAGTTTGCATTTTTAATGCCTTTCTCATCATCTTTCCCTCAAAATCCATTTTGCTTTTTAACTATCTAATCTGTTAATTTTATCACCAATTTTTAAGTCTCCCAGGATAAAAATCTTAGAGTGGCGTCTCCCCAAATGAGTTCTATGAAATACTAAGGCCTGTGATATACTCGTAAGGTTTTACCTAAAGAAGAATCTCTTTAGGGAATGCTAGATTAAAGAAAATTACCCAGATTCCACTTCCAGTGATGGCCCAGGAGCCAGATACTGAATGTGGCCAACACTATGAACAAGAGAATGGCATGGGATGACCTTCCCATTTTTACAGCTGCTTGCCTTCATACAAAGCAGGCCCCTACTGAGAGCTGCCCCAAGCAGAGTGACTAAAATTCAAAAAGAAACTCAGTATTACTGAATTGAAGAACTAGAAGACACAGTTTGGGTGACCACAGCAGCTAGAAAATGGAAGGAATTTCAGAAGAAGAACCAGAAACGAGAAGGCCCACATTCTATGTATAAATTCTGCTCAAATCTGTCAGATATTTGTACCGTGCATGTATGGTACAGACTCTAAAGCAACCCTAAAAGAAGTATACTGAAATTTCAGTTGATTCCCTCCTCAGAAAAGATAAGAGTTTGTAATTTGAGTTCAGCTACATTAGCTTTCTACTAAAAAAACAAACTGAAAACTTTTTAAAGGAAGATAATAGAATTCAGGATTTCTACAGTGTATTATTATCAATGTCCAGGATGCAAGCCAAAATTCAGCACACAAAGAAATGTGATTCCTACTCAAGAGAGAAGATAATCAACAGAGACCAATCCTCTAGATGACCCAGATAATGGGACTGCAGACAGTAATTTTAAAGTAGGCCTATATGGGGAAAGAAGCTAAAAAAAAAAAAAGAGTAGATATATGTTTATGTGTAACTGATGCACTTTGCTGTATATCTGGAAACAATAACACGACACTGTAAATCAACTATACTCCAAGGCTCCCTTGGTGGCCCAGTGGTTAAGAATCTGCCTTGCAATGTGGGAGATGCTGGTTCTGTCCCTGGTCTGGGAAGATCCCACAGGTCACAGGGCAACTAAGCCTGCAGGCCAAAACTAGTGAAGCCCGCACAACCTCGAGCCTGCGCTCCACAACCCAAGCCACTGCGATGAGAAGCCTGCACACCACAGTTAGAGAGTAGCCCTGCTTGTGGCAGCTGGAGAAAGCCTGCACGCAGCAGGGAAGACCCAGCACAGCTGCTGCTGCTGCTGCTCAGTCGCTTCAGTCCTGTCCGACTCTGTGCGACCCCATAGACAGCAGCCCACCAGGCTCCCCCGTCCCTGGGATTCTCCAGGCAAGAACTCTGGGGTGGGTTGCCATTCCTTCTCCAATGCATGAAAGTGAAAAGGGAAAGTGAAGTCGCTCAGTCGTGTCCAACCCTCAGCAACCCCATGGACTGCAGCCTACCAGGCGCCTCCCTCCATGGGATTTTCCAGGCAAGAGTACTGGAGTGGGGTGCCATTGCCTTCTCCGACCCAGCACAGCTAAATATAAGAAAATAAATAATCCATTAAAAACTATGCTCCAATAAATTCAATAAAAATATTAAGTAGCCATTATAATGAAGTTCAATGATTATAAGAGAAAATAAGCTCACAATGAATGAAAAGATAATAAAATCTCAAAAGAAAAATAGAAATTCTACAACCAGAAAATATAATATCTTAAAATTATACAGACTGCTTCAGTGCAGAATTTTTAAATGTGTTCATGTGCATCATGAATGAGTAAAATGAACTATGGAATTGTTTCCCAAGTTTCATCACACAATACTAAGAACATCTAGAGAACACAGAGTAATACTACCTTAGAGATTCAAGTGAAGGTGTCTGTGATTAATATGTAAACAAAAGCTCTGGGACTTTGGTTTGACTCTGGTACTGAAAATTCTGTAGGGCAGATATATTTCTGAGATGTGAGACAGAGAACAACTTTGTATTAAGTACTTATTATGTGCCAGGTAGTATTATTTCATAAAATAATTTTATTGTTCTTGATTTGATATAAAGTATTTTATTAATGAATTTGAGCAAATTCTGGGAGATAGTAGAAGACAGAGGAGCTTGGCATGCTGCATTCCATGGGGTCACAAAGAGTAGGACACAACTTAGCAGCTGAACAACAACATTTTACTCAAAAAACTATGCATGGACATCACCAGATGGTCAACACCAAAATCAGATTGATTATATTCTTTGCAGCCAAAGATAGAGAAGTTCTATACAGTCAACAAAAACAAGACCGGGAGCTGACTGTGACTCAGATCATGAACTCCTTATTGCCAAATTCAGACTTAAAGGGAAAACCCCTAGACCATTCAGGTATGGCCTAAATCAAATCATTTACGATTATGCAGTAGAAGTGAGAAATAGATTCAAGGTATTAGATCTGATAAACAGAGTGCTTGAATAACTATGGATGGAGGTTCGTGACATTGTACAGGAGACAGGGATCAAGACCATCCCAAGGAAAAGAAATGCAAAAAGGCAAAATGGTTGTCTGGGGAGGCCTTACAAATAGCTGTGAATAGAAGAGAAGCGAAAGGCAAAGGAAAAAAGGAAAGAAATACCCATTTGAATGCAGAGTTCCAAAGAAGAGTAAGGAGAGATAAAACCTTCCTCAGTGATTAGTGCAAAGAAATAGAGGAAAGCAATAGAATGGGAAAGTCTAGAGATCTCTTCAAGAAAATTAGAGATACCAAGGGAACATTTCATGCAAAGATGGGCACAATAAAGGACAGAAACGGTATGGACCAACAGAAGCAGAAGATATTAAGAAGTGGCAAGAATACACAGAAGAACTGTACAAAAAAGATCTTCATGACCCGGATAATCACAATGGTGTGACCACTCACCTAGAGCCAGATATCCTGGAATGTGAAGTCGAGGGGGCCTTAGGAAGCATCACTATGAACAAAGCTAGTGGAGGTGATGGAATCTCAGTTGAGCTATTTCAAATCCTGAAAGATGATGCTGTGAAAGTGCTGCACTCAATATGCCAGCAAATTTGGAAAACTCAGCAGTGGCCACAGGACTGGAAAAGGTCAGTTTTCATTCCAATCCCAAAGAAAGGCAATGCCAAATGTTCAAACTACCACACAATTGCACTCATCTCACATGCTAGTAAAGTAATGCTCAAAATTCTCCAAGCCAGGCTTCAGCAGTATGTGAACCATGAATTTCCAGATGTTCAAGCTGGATTTAGAAAAGGCAGAGGAACCAGAGATCAAATTCCAACATCTGTTGGATCATCAAAAAAGCAAGAGAGTCCAGAAATACATCTGCTTCTGCTTTATTGACTATGCCAAAGCCTCTGACTGTGTGGACCACAACAAACTGTGGAAAATTCTTAAAGAGATGGGAATATCAGACCACCTGACCTGCCTCTTGAGAAATCTGTATGCAGGTCAGGAAGCAACAATTAGAACTGGACATGGAACAACAGACTGGTTCCAAATAGGGAAAGGAGTACGTCAAGGCTGTATATTGTCACCCTGCTTATTTAACTTATATGCAGAGCACATTATGAGAAATGCTGGGCTGGATGAAGCACAAGCTGGAATCAAGATTGCCGGGAGAAATATCAAAAACCTCAGATATGCAGATAACACCTCCCTTATGGTAGAAACCAAAGAAGAACTAAAGAGCCTCTTGATGAAAGTGAAAGAGGAGAGTGAAAAAGTTGGCTTAAAACTCGACATTCAGAAAACTAAGATCATGGATTTGGTCCCATCACTTCATGGCAAATAGATGGGAAAACAGTGGAAACAATGAGAGACATTATTTTTTGGAGAGGGGGGTGCTCCAAAATCACTGCAGATGGTGACTGCAGCCATGAAATCAAGTGACACTTGCTCCTTGGTAAAAAAGCTATGACAAACCTAGACAGCATATTAAAAAGCAAAGGACTTTTGCCAACAAAGGTCCATCTAGTCAAAGCTATGGTTTTTCCAGTAGTCATGTATCGATGTGAGAGTTGGACTATAAAGAAAGCTGAGCACTGAAGAATTGATGCTTATGAACTGTGCTGTTGGAGAAGACTCTTGAGAGTCCCTTGGACTAAAAGGAGATCCAACCAGTCCATTGTAAAGGAAATCAGTCCTGAATATTCATTGGAATGGAGAAGGCGATGGCACCCCCCTCTAGTACTCTTGCTTGGAAAATCCCATGGACAGAGGAGCCTGGTAGGTTGCAGTCCACGGGGTTCATGAAGAGCTGAGCGACTTCTTTCACTTTTCACTTTCATGCATTGGAGAAGGAAATGGCAACCCAGTCCAGTGTTCTTGCCTGGAGAATCCCAGGGATGGGGGAGCCTGGTGGGCTGCCATCTATGGGGTCGCACAGAGTCAGACACAACTGAAGTGACTTAGCAGCAGCAGCAGGATTTATTGGAAGGACTGATGCTGAAGCTAAAACTCCAATACTTTGGCTACCTGATGGGAAGAACTGACTCATTTGAAAAGACCCTGATGCTGGGAAAGATTGAAGGTGGGAGGAGAAGGGGACAACAGAGGATGAGATGGCTGGATGGCATCACTGACTCAATGGACATGAGTTTGAGTAAACTCTGGGAGTTGGTGATGGACAGGGAGGCCTGATGTACTGCCCTCCATGGGGTTGTAAAGAGTTGGACACGACTGAGCAATTGAACTGAAGAAAAAGAATTTCTTTTCAAGATCATCAATTAGTATGTATAGACCAGCATTCAAACTCAGTTCTGGAAGGAAAAAAAAACCCTTAGGACTTCCCTGGTGGTCCAGTGGTTCAGACTCTGCTTCCAATGCAGGGGCCACAAGTTTCATCCTGGGTCAGGAACTAAGGTCTCACATACCATGTGGCAAAAAAAAAAAAAAACCCACCACCACCAAAAGCTCAATTATCCCTGAATTCAAAGTCCACACTCTTCATTCTATTCCCTTGATACCCAAAATATGGTATATGAACCAGCAGAAGGAGAATTATCTGGGAGCTTGTTAGAAGTGCAGAATCACACAGTCCTGTTGAAGATCTACTAAATCAGGCTCAATTTGCATTTAACAAGGTGTTTGGAAAACTTGTATGCATGTTAAAGCATACAAATGCTTTGAGAACCAGTGGTCTAAACACTGGTGTAATCTCTGGCCCAGCAGCATTAGCATCACCTGAGGACTTGTTAGAAATGCAAATTCTTGGACCCAATTCTAGAACTACTAAATCAGAACATCTGTGTTTTAACAAGCTCTTCAGATGATTTGGGGGCACACTAAAGTTAGAGAGCAGGCAGTTATACTATGCTGCCTTACATTAAATTACTGAAATCACTGAGCCTAGCTAGATGGGAGAATGAGTAAAAGGCAAAAGTGAGAGAAACTTGGATTCTGGCAAAAATAAATGAAGACCTAGTAGGATAAAGTTTCAAGTTATAACCTATATGAAGAAAAGCATACAATATTACTGGAAGACATATAAAGATATTAAATCTAAATATGAAGGAAATATAAATGCCTTACAAATTAATATGCTCGTTTAATATAATTAGAATTGCTATCCTAGTAAGGAGGAGCTTAATAAAGCATAAGAATTTAGAACTAGATCAATAAAATAGATTATATGACTCCTAATGTAGTGATTTTCAGAAACATAACCCCTGCTATACATTACCTCCTCAGTATTAATTTATTTTATAACTGGAAGTTTACACCTTTTGGCCTCCTTCACCCATTCCACCCATACCCACCTTCTACATCTGGCAACCACCAATTTCTTCTTTATATCTATGAGTTGACTTTTTGTTTTAAATTCCCAGCATAAGTGAGATCATATAGTACTTGTCTTTCTCTGTCTGACTTATTTCATTGAGCATAATGCGCTCAGGTCCATCCATGTTGTTGCAAATGAAAGTATTTTCTTCTTTTTATAGCCTAGTAATATTCCACCACACACACACACACACACACACACACACACACACACACAGATATTTGTGCTCAGTTGCTTCAGTCATGTCCAGCTCTTTGCGACCCTGTGGACTGTAGCCCGCCAGGCTTTTCTGTCCATGGGATTCTCCAGGCAAGAATACTGGAGCGGGTTGCCATGCCCTCCTCCTGTAACATTTTCTTAATCCATTCATCCATCAGTGGACACTTACGATGCTTCCACATCTTGACTACTGTAAATAATGCTGCAGTGAATATGGTGGAGGAGGGTGCATGTTCCTTTCAAGCTAGTGATTTCATTTTCTTTGGATAAATACTTAGAAGTGAAATTTCTGGATCATAGAGTATTTCTATGTTTAATTTTGTGAGAAACCTCTATACCCTTTTCCATAGGGGCTAACCAATTTATATTTCCACCAACAGTGTGCAAGGATTCCCTTTTCTCCAAATCTTCACTGATAATCTGTCTTTTCTTTTTTTGGTAACAAGGGTGAAAAGACTTGGTAACAAGTTATTCTGACAAGGGTGAAATGATATTTCATTTTGGTTTTGATTTGCATTTCCTTGATGATTAGCAAGTTTGAATACCTGAAATGTACCTGAAATACATAAAAATGTACCTTGTGGCCATCTGTATGTCATTTTTGGAAAAAGGTCTGTTCAGATCTTCTGCTCATTTTTAAAATCAGGTTGTTTGCTATTGAATTTTATGAGTTCTTTATACATTTTGGATATTAATCTCTTATAAGATATATGACTAGCAAATATTTTCTCCCATTTGGTATGTTACCTTTTCATTTTGTTGATGGTTTTCTTTGCAGTGTAGGAGCTTTTTAGTTTGATGTAGTCCCACTTGATTTTTGGTTTTATTTTTTCGCTTTTGTTGCCTTTGCTTTTGGTGTCAAATCTAAAAAATTTTCATCACCAAGACCAATGTCAAGGAGCTTACTGCCAATGTTTTCTTCTAAGAGTTTTATGGTTCCAGGTCTTTCATTCAAGTCTTTAATCCATTTTGAGTTAATTCTTTTGTATAAGATAGGGGTCCAGTTTCATTATTTTGCATATGGCTGTCCAGTTTTCACAACAGCATCTATTGAAGAGACTGTCTTTTTTCCATATTCTTGGCTCCTTTGTCTTAAATATAGGGACCATATATGCATGAGTTTATTTCTGGGCTCTCTCTTCTGCTCCATTGATCTACATGTCTGTTTTTATGCCAATAGCATGCTGTTTTGGTTAATAATTATATTCCAAAATTTAAACCATTATTAATAGATGTAAATTAAAACACATGTTTTTACTTAAATTTAGTTGATTTCACTAGGTAATACATACATACCAGAAAGTTTCTATATGGAATGGCAAAGTAGCAGAACTTTTCTAGAAAGCTAGTTGACAATGATTTCATCCAGTAATCCCACTGATGGAAATTAATCCTAAACAAGTAATCAGAGTTTATCCCATAAAAACAAGAAATTAAAAACAGTATAAATGACAAAACCCAGAAAAACAATTACAGATATATGATCATAGATTCATTAGATATAATTGTTTTCAGCCATTAGAGTCATGCTTTCAAAGAAAATTTAATGATATAAATATAGTTTAATATAATATTAGGTTAAACAAGATAGAAAGTAATAGACAGTAGAATTTAAACTGTACAAAGTGAAAATAAGCTAAAATATTAACAGTGATTTTTCTCTGGATTGTATAAAGAGGGTGATCTAATTTTTCTTATATTTTCTCTTTAATGATAAACATTTATTAACTTTTTATAATGACTTAAAGGCATTTTTAAAAAATAATAAGGGGATTCATGAAAACTCATTTTCTGCCACTATTACCAGTACCGAAACAGGGCTATATCTTACAGAATCGACCAATTAAAAGCTATTTATGGGGTTAGTCACTGAGTTATATGCTACTAGGGGCAAAATAAAGAAATAGTCACTTTCTCTGGCCCCCATTAGCTTAAAAACTCAAAATGGAGACATTTAGTCCAGTCTCTCTTTTATGTGTACACAGGTGATGAGAAATAAGCAAACAGTGCCCCCAGATTCCCCCCAAAATGAATTTTCACTACTTGCTTCTATTGCTGTAAATCTCAGAATTCTGATCTTAATCATTGCTCCCAGATGACTGTTTTCTGCCCTGTTTGTTCCCTTCTCCCTTCTCTATTAGTTGATAGCAGTTCTCTGCTTCTTCCAGAGTCCTCTCTAGCCACACTCCACCCCATATATATATATATGTGTGTGTGTGTGTGTGTGTGTGTGTATATATATATATATATATAGTTTCCCATACCTTCCTTTTTTTTGTTCACTCCTTAAGTCATGTCTGAATCTTTTGCTCCCCAATGGACCACACCCTGTCAGGCTCCTCTGTCCCTTGGATTTCTCAGGCAAGAATACTGGAGTGGGATGCCATTTCCTTCTCCAGGGGATCTTCAAAACCCAGGGATCCAACCTGTGTCTTGACAGGCAGATTCTTTACCACTAAGCTACCTAGGAAGCCAGAGAAGGCAATGGCACCCCACTCCAGTACTCTTGCCTGGAAGGTCCCATGGACAGAGGAGCCTGGTGGGCTGCAGTCCATGGGGTCTCGAAGAGTCGGACATGACTGAGTGACTTCACTTTCACTTTTCACTTTCATGCATTGGAGAAGGAAATGGCAACCCACTCCAGTGTTCTTGCCTGGAGAATCCCAGGGACGGGGGAGCCTGGTGGGCTGCCATCTATGGGGTCGCACAGAGTCGGACATGACTGAAGTGACTTAGCAGCAGCAGCAGCACCTGGGAAGCCCATGCCTTCCTTAAGGTGTCTGCTAAATCATACAGCACGACAGAGAACAATACATACCATTTGGCAAATTGGTTGACTGTTCTCATTTTCACTGCTTTTGTTTTTTGGCCAAGAGCTATGATGGTTCTGAGATTTCCCCCTACATGCAAATTAAGAAGTTAGCCTGTCATGGTCTCCTGGTTTCTGGCAGATGATGTCAGACTCTAAGGTCAGAGACAAAGGACTTTATTACTCATGGAACATCCAGCAATATAAGCTTCATGATTCCATTGGTTCCTCTTGCCCTCAAAGTCTCAAAGAGCAATATAAAGGGCTCTAGGTGGATTCTCTGCACACAGCAGATATGCCTCAAGGCCGAGGAACCTTAAATTCAGGTGATCTGAATTTTTAAATAGATTGCAAATAATCCTGCTCAAACTTTGCCCTGTAGGGAGACATTATATTATATTTGACAGTAAACAAACTTGACCTTGGTTCCAGTAGGGGATACAATCTCTTTCTTCTGAGGCTCTTAAATGATACAAACATCCGTGAAAACTTAGGCTGGGACAAAAGCTGCCAGTGTCCCTGCTCACAAGATAGGAAAAGAAAACATGGACAACCCATGGAAAATTGTCTCCTTGCATCTTTTCCAACATTTTTGGACAACTTTTTATTTTGATATAACTTCAATTTTGAAAGTCATTCAGTTGTGTCTGACTCTTTGTGACCCAGAGACTGTAGCCCACCAGGGTCCTCTGTCCGTGGTATTCTCCAAGCAAGAATACTGGAGTGGATTGCCATTTCCTTCTCCAGGGGATCTTCCCAACCCAGGGATCGAACCTGGGTCTCCTGCATTGCAGGCAGATTCTTTACTGTCTGAGCTACCAGGGAAGCTCTCAATCTTAAGTTGCAACCAAGACCCTCAATCTTAAGTTGCAAGCAAGAATAGTTCAGGGAAAGCCCTTATACCTCTGTGTCTGCTAATTAGTTTGTCCCATTTGCTTTTACCATTCTGTATATATGTGTGCATAAATGCACACATGCATATTCTGAGCAAACTGAAAATAAGTTGAAAACATCATGCCATAGAGTAGAGGTTTTTCCCAATGTTGGTGATGTTAAATTTGATCTGTAGGTTAAATAATGTTTGCTCAATTCCTCCACTATAAAGTTATTCTTTTCCCCTTTGTGATTAGTAGTATTTTGGGAACTACTTTGAGACTATGTAAATATGCTGTTCCACATAAAAAAATTTACCCACAGGTTTTAACATCCATTGATGACTACCTAACTTCATCATTTCCTCTATATTCTTACTGCCTTGCTACTATAAAGAAGAGCTTTCTCCTCTCCCACATTTATTTTTTCATTTATATTTTGTCAATATGGGCTCATAGATTCCTATTTTGCTAAGCAGGTTATAATATATCACCATCATTATTATGATGCTCATATTTTCTCATATTTGGCAACTAGGAGCATCTTCAAGTCCTCTCCAGTGCAACAAGATCTTCTAGGCTCAGCTTATACTTTTCCCATTTCAGTCCTGGAAGTAGTCTTTTCTCCAGTGATTGCTTTCAGAATTTTGAAATCAAGATCTTAATTCTTAATGTGCTGATTGCTACTGGTGTGATATTGTTTCTAGGCTCTCCCAGCAAGTGGACACACACGCAAACACATACAATTAAGTTCATGCTGGTATCTCCAATTTCAAACCAACACTGAAAGATACAAACCAACACTGAAAGAAAAGTTTTTTTCTGTATTGAGACATAATTAACATATAATGCTGTGTCGATTTTAGGGGTACAGTATAATAACTTGATTTATGTATCTGTTGAGAAGTGATTACCACAAGTTTAGTTAACGTTCATCACCACATAGTTACAAGGTTTTTTTTTACTTGTGATGAAAACTTTCAAAATGTACTCTTAGCAAATATACAGTATAGTTTTGTTAACTATAGTTACAATGCTGTACATTACATCCCAGAATTTATTTTTAACTGTAAGTATGCACCTTATGGGGGTTTCCCTGGTGGCTTCAGTGGTAAAGAATCCTCCTGTCAATGCAGGCAATGTAGGAGATGTAAATTCAATCCCCGGGTCAAGAGATCCCCTGGAGAAGGAAATGGCAACCGACTCCAGTATTCTTGCCTAGGAATGGGGGCACAAATCTGATATCTTTTTCTTAAATTAAAAAAAAAAATGCTATTGGACTCTTGGTAAGGATTACATTTAACCTATAGATGGCTTTTGGGAATATGAGCAGTTTAACAAAACACCCTGAGTATGACACTAGCTATATATGTCCTTTATTATTGTTGAGATACATTCCTTCTAAACCTAATTTGTTAAAGAGTTTTTATCATGAATGGGTGTTGAATTTCATCTGTTTTTTTTTTTTCTTGCATTTGAGGTGATCATGTTTTTCTCTTTAATTCTATTAATATGATGTATTACATTGATTTGCGATGTTGAACCATCCTTGTATCCAGGGGTGATTTATGCTTGATCATGGTGAATGGTCCCTTTAAGAATGCTGCTGAATTTCATTTGCTAAAACTTCATTGAGAATTTTTGTATCTGTTTTTATCAGGATAATGGCCAGTAGTTTTTTCCTTTTTGTCCTTTTCTGACTTTGTTATCAGGGTAATGCTGGCTATGTAAAATGAGTTTGGGGATGTTTCTCCCCCGGCCCTTTTTAAAAGATTCCAAATCTTGAGATCTTATGGACTGTAGCCCTCCAGGGTCCTCTGTCCACGGAATTGGCCAGGCATCAATACTGGAGTGGATTGCCGTGCCTTTCTACAGGGGATCTTCCTGACCCAGGAATCGAACCTGCCTCTCTTACATCTTCTGCATTGGCAAGTGGGTTCTTTACCCCTAGCACTACCTGGAAAGCCCAATTATAACTGAAATCTACAGGATTTCCCTTTAACTGATGCTTTGATGCATTGGTTGCTCAGGAGAATGTTTAATTTCCATGTATTTATGAGTTTTCCAATTTTCCTTCTGTTATCGATTTCTAGTTGCACATCATTATAGTCAGAAATACTAATACTTAGACTGATTTCAATCTTAAGTTTTTAGGACTTGTTTTGTGGCCTAGTACATGGTCTATCCTAGAAAGTATTACATGTGTGGCTGAGAAGGATTTGTATTCTGCCGTTGTCAGTGGTGTTCTGTATGTCTATCAGGTCCATTTGCTCTATTCTGTTGTTCACATCCACTATTTCCTTTCTATCTTGTTCCATTGATCCATATTTCTTTGTGTGTGTGTGTGTGTCAGAACCATACCGTCTTGATTACTGTATCTTTTGTGGTATATGTAGTCTGAAGTGAGGGACCTGATTCCTCCAGTTCCATTTTCATTTCTCAAGATTGCTGTGGCTCTTCAGGGCCTTTTGGGTTTCCACACCAACTGTAATTTTTTTTTTTGTTCTTTGAAAAATGCCATTGGTAACTTGATAGGGATTGAATTAAATCTGTGTATCGCTTTGGGTAATATTTTCATTTTCACCATATTGACTCTTCCAATCCAAGAACACGGTATCTCTCTCCATCTGTTTGTGTCATCTTTGGTTTCTTTCATCAGTATTTTATAGTTTTCTGAATACAGGTCTTCTGCCTCCTTAAGTAGGTTTAGTCCTAGGTATTTTATTCTTTTTCACACAATGGTGAATGGGATTTCCTTAATTTCTTCTAGTCCTGTTGTTGTTCAGTGCTATTTGTTGTTGTTCAGTCACTAAGACATGTCCAACTCTTTGCCACCCCATGGACTACAGTACACTAGGTTTCCCTGTCCTTCACTGTCTGCTAGAGTTTGTGCAGTCATGTCTATTGAGTCAATGATACTGTCTAACCATCTCACCCTCTGCCACCTCTTTCTCCTTTTGCCTTCAGCCTTTCCCAGCATCAGGGTCTTTTCCAGTGAGTCAGTTCTTCACATTGGGTGGCCAAAGTATTGGAGCTTCAGCATCCGTCCTTCCAATGAATCTTCAGGGTTGATTTCCTTTAGGATTGACTGGTTTTTATCTCCTTGCAGTCCAAGGGACTCTCAAGGTGACTCCCCAGCACCACAATTCAAAAGCATCAATTCTTTGGCACTCAGCCTTCTTTATGGTCCAACTCTCACATCCATGCATGACTACTATATAAAGCAACTTTGACTATATGGACCTTTGATAGCAAAGTGATGTCTCTGCTTTCTTATATCCTGCCTAGGTTTGTCATAGCTTTCCTTCTAAGGAGAAAACGTCTTTTAATTTCATGGCTGCAGTCATCATCTGTGGTGATTTTGGAGCCCAAGGAAAGAAAATCTGTTACTGCTTCCACTTTTCCCCCTTCTATTTGCCATGAAGAGATGGGGCAGATGCCATGATCTTAGTTTTTGAATGTTGGGTTTAAGCCAGGTTTTTCACTGTCCTCTTTCACCCTCATCAAGAGGCTCTTCAGTTCCTCTTCACTTTTTGCGTGCAAGTGGTATCATCTGCATATCTGAGGTTATTTCTCCCGGCATTCTTGATTCCAGCTTGTGATTAATCCAGCCTAGCATTTTGCATGATATACTCTGCATATACGTTAAATAAGCAGGGTGACAATATACAGGCTTGTTGTACTCTTTTCCCAATTTTAAGCCAGTCCATTGTTTCAGGTCCGATTCTAACTGTTGCTTCTTGGCCTACTTAAAGGTTTCTCAGGAGACAGGTAAGGTGGTCTGGTATTCCCATCTCTTTAAGACTTTTCCCACAGTTTGTTGTGATCCACACATGGTCAAAGGCTTTAGCATAGTCAGTGAAGCAGATGTTTTTCTGGAAGTCTCTTGCTTTCTCTATGATCTAACAATGTTGGCAATTTGATCTCTGGTTCCTCTGCCTTTTCTAAACCCAGCTTGAATATCCGTTAGCTCTCAATTCACAAACTGCAAAAACCTAGCTTGAAGGATTTTGAGTATTACCTTGCTAGCTTGTGAAATGAACACAATTGTATGGTATTTGAGCATTCTTTGGCCTTGTCCTTCTTTCAGATTGAAAAACTGACCTTTTCTAGTCCTGTGGCCACTGCAGGGTTTTCCAAATTTGCTGACATATTGACTGCAACACTTTTATAGCATCATCTTTTAGGATTTTAAATAGCTCAGCTGGAATTCCATCACCTCCACTCACTTTGTTCATAGTAATGCTTCCAAAGGCCCACTTGACTTCACACTCCAGAATGTCTGACTCTAGGTGAGTGACCACACCATCGTGGTTATCTGGGTCTTTAAGACCTCTTTTGTATAATTACTCTGTGTATTCCTGTCACTTCTTAATCTCTTCTATTAGGTCTTTACCATTTCTGTCCTTTGTTGTGCCCAACCTTGCATGAAATGTTCCCTTGATATCTCCAGTTTTCTTGAAGAAATCTCTAGTCTTTCCCATCCTGTTGTTTTCCTGTATTTCTTTGCATCGCTCATTTAACAAGGCCTTCTTATTTCTCCTTTCTATTCTCTGGAACTCTGCATTCAGTTGGGTATAACTTTCCCTTTCTCCTTTGCCTTTCATTTCTCTTCTTTACTCAGCTATTTGTGAAGCCTCCTTAGACAACCACTTTGCCTTCTTGCATTTCTTGTTCTTTGGGATGATTTAGGTCACTGCCTCCTGTACAATGTTATGAACCTCCATTCATAATTCTTCAGGCACTCTCTGTACCAGATCAAATCCCTTGAATCTATTTGCCGTCTCCACTGCATATTCATAGGATTTAAGTCATACCTGGCTGGCCTAGTGGTTTTCCCTGCTTTCTTTAGTTTAAGCCTGCATTTTGCTATGAGAAGCTGATGATCTGAGCCACAGTCAGCTCCAGGTCATTTTTGCTGACTGTATAGAGTTTCTCCATCTTTGGTTGCAAAGAATATAATCATTTTGGTATTGACTTTGGTATTGACCATTTGCTGATGTCCATGTGGAGTTGTCTCTTGTGTTGTTGGAAAAAGATGTTTGCTATGACCTGTGTTCTCTTGATAAAACTCTGTTAACCTTTGCCCTGCTTCATATTCTACTCCAAGGCCAAAGTCTGTTACTCCAGGTATCTCTTCTCTTCCTACTTTTGGATTCCAATCCCTTATGATGAAAACGACATCTTTTTTGGTGTTGTAGCTCTTCATAGAACTGGTCTACTTCAGCTTCTTCAGCATTAGTGGTTGTGGCATAGACTTGGATTGCTATGATGTTGAATGGTTTGTCTTGGAAAAGAACTGAGATTATTCTGTTGTTTTTAGGTTGTATCCAAGTACTGTATTTTCAACTCTTTTGTTGACTATGAGGGCTACTCCATTTCTTCTAAGGGATTCTTCCTCACAGTAGTAGCTATAATGCTCATCTGAATAAAATTTGCCCATTCCCATCCATGTCCATTTTTGTTCACTTACTCTGTCTAAGGTGTTGATGTTCACTCTTGCCATTTCCTGCTTGACCACATCAAGTTTACCTTGATTCATGGACCTAACACTCCAGGTTCCTATGCAATACTGTTCTTTACAACATTGGATTCTACTTTCACCACCAGACACATCCACAACTGAGCATCGTTTGCTTTGGCCCAGCCACTTCATTCTTTCTGGAGTTAGTAATTGCTCTCTGCTCTTCCCCAGTAGCATATTGGACACCTTCTGACCTGTGGGGCTCATCTTCCATTGTCATATATTTTTGCCTTTTCATATTTTTCATGGGGTTCTCACAGCAAGAATATTGGAATGGTTTGCCACTTCCTCATCCAGTGGACCACATTTTGTCAGAACTTCACTGTGACCCATGTGTCATGGGTTGCCTTGCATGGCATGGCTCATAGCTTCATTGAGTTATGCAAGCCCCTTTACTACAACAATGCTGTGATCCATGAAGGAGTTGCTAGTGTGTAGGAATGCAAGAAATGTCTGTGCAATAATTCTATATCCTGCAACTTTTTACTAAATTCATTGATTAGCTCCAAGAGTTTTCTGGTGGCATCTTTAGGATTTCCTATGTGTAGTATTAGGTCATGTGCAAACAGTTGTGTTTTTTTTTTTTTTCCCAATTTGGATTCCTTTTATTTCTTTTTCTACTCTAGACTGCTGTGGCTAGGACTTCCATAATTGTGTTGAATAAAAGTGGTAAGAGTGGACATCCTTGTCTTGTTCCTGACAATAGAGGACATGCTTTCAGTTTTTCACCATTGAGAATGATGTTTCCTGTGGGTTTGTTATATATGGCCCTTATTATGTTGAGGCATGTTCCCACCATGTCCACTTTCTAGAGAGTTTTTTTTTCATAAATGGGTATTGAATTACGTCAAAAGCTTTTTCTGCATCTATTGAGATGATCATATGGTTTTTATTCAGTTATCATGGCTTATCACATTGATTTACAAATACTGAAGAATCCTTGCATCCCTGGGATAAATTCCACTGGTTCATGGTATATGATCCTTTTAATGTGTGCTAGTATTTTTGTTGAAGATTTGTGTGTTTTTGTTCATCAGTGATATTGACCTATAGTGTTTTGTGGTTTTTTTTTGGTAGTATACTGGGGTGATGGTGGCCTGGTAGAATGAGCTTGGGAGTTTTCTTTCCTCTGCAATTTTTTGTAAGAGTTTCAGTGGGATAGGTATTAACTCTTCCCTAAGTGTTTAATAGAATTCTCCTGTGAAGAGAATTCTCCTGTGAAGTCCAGCTGGTACTGGACTTTTGTTTATTGGGAATTTTTTCATCACACTTTAAATTTCATTACTTGTGATTGGTCTGTTTTTATAATTTCTATTTCTTCTTTATTAATTTAATCTCTTTACAGGTAAGGTAATTATTGATATATATTTTCTTATTGGCACTTATTGCTTTGTGGTTTTGGATTTTTTTTTTTTTTGTTTTGGTAGGTCTTTTTTCTTCCCTTCTTTTGTTCTCTTGTGATCTGATGACTATCTTTAGTGCTGTGTTTTGATTGTGTTTTCTTTTTCATGCGTGTATTTATTGTAGTCCTTTGGTTTGCTGTTCCAATGAGGTTTTGATATAGCAGTCCACACACACACAAGGTTGTTTTAAGTTGTTGGTCTGTTTCCCACCTAGGGAAGTTCCTTTAGCATTTGTTGTAAAGCTGGTGTGAAAGTGAAAGTCTCTCAGTCATGTCCGACTCTTTGCAACCCATGGACTATACAGTCCATGGAATTCTCCAAGCCAGAATACTGGAGTGGGTAGCCTTTCCCTTCTCCAGGGGATCTTCCCAACTGAGGGATCAAACCCAGGTCTCCCACACTGCAGGCGGATTCTGTACCAGCTGAGCCACAAGGGAAGCCCAAGAATCCTGGAGTGGGTAGCCTATCCCTTCTCCAGCATATCTTCCTGACCCAGGAATCGAACCGGGGTCTCCTGCATTGCAGATGGATTCTTTACCAACTGAGCTATCAGAGAAGCCCAAAGCTGGTTTGGTAGTACTGAATTCTTTTAGTTTTTGCTTGTCTGTAAAGCTTTTGATTTTCCATTGAATCTGAATGACAGCTTTGCTGGTAGAATATTCTTGTTTGCAGATTTTCCCCTTTCATCATTTGAAACATACTGTGTCACTTCCTTCTGGTCTGCAGAGTTTCTGCTGAAAATTTAGCTAGTAACCCTATGATAATTCCTTGTATGCTATTTGTTGCTTTTCCCTTGTTGGTTTTGATTTTTTTTTCTTTGTCTTTAATTTTTGTCAATTTAATGTGTGTCTCAGTGTGTTACCCTTTGAGTTCATCTTACATGGACCTCTTTGCTTCTTGGACTTGTGTTTCCTTTCTCATGTTAGAGAAGTTTTCAGCTATAATATCTTCAAATATTTCTAAGGTCTTTTCTCTTTTCTCCTTCTGGGACTCCTATGTTAACATTGGTGCATTTATTGTCCCGGAAATCTCTGGGACTGTCTCATTTCTTTTCATTATTTTTTCTTTGTTCTGTGGCAGTGATTTCTACCATCCTATCTTTCAGCTCACTTATTTGTTCTTCTGCCTCATTTATTTTGCTTTTGATTCCTTCCAGTGTATGTGACTTAGCAGCAGTAGCAGCAGCAGTGTGTTTTTCATTTATTTTATTGTTCATTTCTGTTTGTTCTAAATATTCTGGCTCCTTGTTAAACATTTCTTGTATCTTCTTTATCTGTGGTGATGGTTTCGTCACTAAGTTGGGTCCAACTCTTGTGACCCCATGGACTGTAGCCCATCAGGCTCCTCTGTCCATGGGATTTCCCAGGCAAGAACACTGGAGTGGGTCACCATTTCCTTCTCCAGGGGATCTTCCTGACCCAGGGACTGAACCTGTGTCTCCTGCATTGGCAAATGGTCTCCTGCATTACAAATTCTTTACCAACTGAGCCACTAGGGAAGCTGTGCCTCTATTCTTTTTCTGAGATTTTTAAAATCATCTCTACTATCATTACTCTGAATTCTTTTTCAGGTAGATTGCATATCTCCTCTTGGATTTAGTTGTTCTTGTGGATTTTTACCTTCTTTGCAACAAATTTCTCTGTCATCTCATTTTATCTAACTTTTTGTGCTTGTGGTCACCTGTCTGCAGCCTGAGGATTGTAATTACTGCTATGCCCGGTGTCTGCCCTATGGTGGATGAGGCTGGTCCAGGGGCTTTGGGGGCTTCCTGGTGGAAGGAACTGGTGCCTGTCCTCTGGTGGGTGGAGCTGGGTCTTATCCCTTTGGTGGGCAGGGCTGTGTCATAAGGTGTGTTTTGAGGAAGTTGTGAGCTCAGTATGACTTAAGGCAGCCTGTCTGCTAATAGGTGGGGCTGTGTTCCTGTCTTGCTCATTGTTTGGCCTGAGGCATTCCAGCTCTGGAACCTGTAGATGGTTGGTGAGGCCTGGTCTTGGTGCCAAAATGGGGACCATTTGGAGAGCTAATGCTGATCAATATTCCTTAGGGTCTCTGCCACCAGTGTCCTTGACCCCAAGGTGAGCTAGTCAACCTCTGCCTCTAAAGAAGATCCTTCAAGACCCCTAGTTAGGTCTAGCCCCAGTTCCTATGGAGGTACTGCTTTGTGTTGGGCCCCACTACACACGGAGTCTTCAATACACCCTCCAAGAGTGGAACCTCTGTTTCTCCCAGCCATGTGGAGCCCCTGCACTCAGTCTCTGCTAGCCTTCAAAGCCAAATGCTCTGGGAGTACTTCCTCCCAATGCCTGACCCTCAAGATTGTCTTGGAGGGCTATTTTTATATGGGAACTTCCCTGTGTAGCCTGTGTGACTTTAATACTTTTTGATGCAAGGGCTGTTTATAGTATAAATGTCTTCCACCTCTTTTCTGAATGTATACTGGCCATTATCCCTTGATAGGAGGCATGACTGATGTTGTGGTGACTTGAGTCTGCACTACATATTGAATGGGGCCTCCCCCTTGTTCTGTGGTTGTTACTGCCCTGTCGGGGGTAGAGTTTGCTCCCTAGTTGTTGGAATAGAGGGCCCCAGATCCGTTTCTGAGCTGTGTTGCTGATTGCAGTGTGAGGTAGGCAGAATTGGAGCACTCTCACTGAGAGAGAAGTCACTGAGTTTTCCTCCTCTTGAGCTGTTCATCTGTGAGTGTATTTTGCTGTGTCACTTTCCACCCATTGTGCTCACAAATTACACTGTCACTGGACCTGCTCTCAGCCCCACCTTAACTGTGAGTATGCTGGCAGTTGGCCCTGATGTCTCTCAGGCATTGTTTTCACCAGGCCACCTGTGCAGATTCACTGAAGTCAGGTCCCTGGTGCAGCAATTGTGCACCTGGACCTGCTGTAGGAGTTACCAGCTCAGATTCTGGCCTGGTCCAATCCCTATGTGTACTTGCTCACAAAGCCCACATCTGCTAAAGCCAGACCCATCTCAGCTGTAGGTGAGCTCACAAAGCCCACATCTGCTAAAGCCAGACCCAACCCCCATTTGGATGTTCCCCCAGGCACTGACTTTACAAAGCCCACAGCAGGGGTGTAAATCTATGGTTCCTACAGCTGCAAGGAGATCTCTCAGCTCTTCATGAATAGCCTCTGAGGCTCAGCTGTGGTTTCACCCCCACCTCTGTGTGGGGGCCTCCCACCAGCATCTGCTGCTGAGGCTGCCCCAGAGTGCATCACCTGCCCAGGTGGGTGGGGGTGGAGTGGCATCAGGCAGGGCACCAACCCACTGGGACTGGTGTGGTCAGAGGAAGTGGCAGCATTTTTTAACTTTTAAACTAGGGTTGTAAGTGAATTACACATTACTGTTACCATATTACAGAATCTAACTTTGACTATATATTTACCAATAGCAGTGAGTTTTACATTGCCTTCTTATGTTTTTATGATGTTAAGTGGCATCCTTTTATTTCCACTCAAAGAACTCCCGTTAGCATTTCTGGTAAGGCTGGTCTAATGATGAACTCCCTCACCTTTTGTTTGTTTGGGTAAGGCTTTATTTCTCCTGTATTTCTCAAGGATAACTTTGCCTGGTATAGAATTCTTGGTTGATAGTTATTTTTTTTTTCTGTCACTATAAACTGTACATAAACCAACAACATAATCCAAAAGGTGGGGGGAGGGGTTTGGAGAATGAAAAGTGTAAAGTCTGAGAATTCTATTGAGGTTGTCACTTTAAAATAGGGTATTTTAACTTATTTTATAAAAGCCTCATGATACCCACCAGGGAGAAACCTGTAGAAGTTACACAAAATAATAAGATAAAGAAATCAAAGCATACTGGCATCAAAAGACATTCAGAATATTTTGAATTTATCATTCCATTCTCTTCTGGCCTAAAGAATTTCTGTTGAGAAATCTACTGATAAACTTGTGAGATACCGTCTCTTTTCTTTTGCTGCATTCAAAATTCTTTGACTTTTAACAGTTTAATGATGGTGTGTCCTGGTGTAACCCTATTTAAGGTCAACTTATTTGAGGTCCTTTGGGCCTCATGGATCCATTTCTTTCCCCAGGTTTGGGAAGTTTTCAGCCATTATTAAAACTTTTAAAAATAAAAAATGTGTATTTTTGGCTGTGCTGGGTCTTTGCTGCTGTGTGGGCTTTCTCTAATTTCAGTGGGGGGGGGGCTACTCTTTGTGTCGTGGGGGCTTCTCATAGTGATGGCCCCTCTTGTTGGAGAGCACAGGCTCTAGGTGTGAGGACTTTGGTACTTGCAGCTTGCAGTTCAGCAGTGGCTCACACACTCTAGAACACAAGCTCAGTAGCTGTGGCACATGGGCTTGGCTGCTCGGCAGCATTCCCAGATCAGGGATCCTCTGCACTGGCAGGTGGATTCTCAGCCACCAGAAGTCCAGCCATTATTGCCTTAAGCATACTTTGTTCATTCTTCTCTTGTCTTTCTGGAATTCTCATAATGCAAATATTGCTTCCACTGATTATATCCCACAGGTTCTATAGGCTTTTTTCATTCCCTTTCATTCTTTCACCTTCCAAGTGTCCTGTCTTCTAGGTCACTGATTCTTTCTTCTGCAGAATTGAGTCTGCTCTTGAAACTCTATTGTATTCTTCAGTTCAGTCATTGTATTTTTCAGCCTTAGGATTTATTTGGGGTTTGATGGTTTCCATTTCTTTGAACTTCTCATTTTGTTGATGCATGGTTTTCCTAATTTCACTTAGCTTTCCAATCAATAGATTGGTATCACATTTCCCTATGAAGAACAGCATTATTATGGCAAAGAAATCTTATAATTTGTTGATCAAATACACTGTCGCTCCTCTAACCAAGAAGGCAATAGTAGTTTATTTTTTATTTTTAAAAATTACAAAATAAAAATACATTATCAGAATCAATAAATGATGTTCTGCTTAAGAAATTGCTTTTCTTGAATCCTAAGTAGGTAACAGTTTTCTAGTTATAGGTTCTCTTCTAGGCTGTTTAAAAGGCAAATTTAAATAGCACAAAGAGAAAAATAAAAAACACTGAAAGAGGCTAGTATTTTATGGTTGTGCTATGAAACATGCTTGATAAATTGCACCTGTGAGAATTTCCAGTTGTAGGTGTGTGCACATGATGCACAGTGAAATTCACTGACTGAGAGAATGGGAAAATGGGGATGTATAACTCAGCTTTTAAAAAAACTAGCAGGCAGGCACACTAAGATATATAGGAATGCTGTCTTTAAACATAAAGACATATATAGGACATAGGGAGAAACACCCCAGTTTAGGAACTGGGTAGGGCTAATTTTGAATCTGGGCTTGGCTATCAGCCAATTGTAACTCCTGAGCTTCAGTTTTCTTATCTATAAAGTGGTGATAAGAATAGCTAAGTAGGAGGGGTGTTGTGAGAATTAAATGAGATTAAATGTTAGTGACTTGTGGTTAGGAATCAGGCTTTTACTCATCACCACAGCCAGGAGTATCTGTCTGCTTTCCTGTTCCATCCACTCTTAAGGGTATAATGTCATAAAGAATGTGAGTTTGGGAATCAGTTTGATTCCAAAGAGGAGTTCTGGTTTTCCTACTTAAGAATTTGTGATCTCAGGCAAGTTAATGTCCCTGAGTCTTATCAGAGATAAGGATACCCACCACCTTAGATTAATGTGCAGATTAAATCATATGATTATATTTAGCTCCTGTCACAGCAACTGGTAGGAGCTAGGCAATACAAACTGTATTGCTACAACATGTGTTTTACATGTGAAATCACCTTACCTGCCATAGGTAAATAGGGAATTGATATAACATGGAAGTCATGTTGTTTCCTATGCAATTACTTTTCTTAGCATGTTAATATTTTGAAGCAACCACAGATACAGAGAGACTCTTTCTTATAGTAACTACCTCTAAGAAAAGGTGAATTTTTTTTAGCTGCAGAAAGTAACTGATTCAGTGACTTTAAGAATCCCTGTTATCATCATGTTGTGCTTTCTAGAGAAGTTCAGGGTACTGATGATGAATCTGTGAAGACATTTCCCTTTAAACTACAACACTACTCCTTAAATCACATGTTTAATTTTGATTAAACTGATCCCTCTTAGAAATGAATGTTCTCCAGGACTTTTATCTCAAAAGAAGCACCAGTAGTCGCTGAGTTCAAGGAATGCAGTGTGCAATGTTCAAGCTAAGGTTTAATGGGGCTAATATTTTGTTAGTACTGACATTGTTTTTGTTAGTGCTTGGGTTACAAAATTGTATCAGTTTTTTGAGTGGTCTTCCCAACCTTATTATTTTTTTATCCCAAGCAGTCCAGTTCTTTTCAATGGGCTATGCTATAGACCATAGGACCTTTATAGGAACACATAGATGGTGTTGTAGCAGGGACATCTGTATACATTCCCTTTCCCTCGAATTTTTTTTGTTTTGAATTTTTTATTTTGTATTGCAGTATAGCCAATTAACAATGTTGTGATAGTTTCAAGTGAATAGTGAAGGGACTCAGCTACACATATACATGTATCCCTCTAATATTTCTTTCTGTATAAAATCCAGGCAACACCAAGTATAATGAAAACAATGGCTCACATTTATTGTGCACTCTTTACAAATGAGTCAACCCTCATTTAATTCTCAACAATCCTGTGAACTAGGGGCCACTGTTACACCCATTTCATAAATGCGGAAACTGAGATTTATAAATAACATGAGTAAATGGAGATTAAGTAACTTGCCCAAGGTCACAGCCAGAAAGTAGTAGAGTAAGAATTTAAAAACCTGTGCTTTTTCAATGCCTTTAAGCACACATTGTATTGTTTTACTTTGTCAGTCTTTTAGCATACATGGGATTACACTAAAACAGTTTAATTTTACAGGCGTTGCCCTATTAGGCTATGTAAAGGAAACTGTTAGTAATTCACAGCTATTTACATTTCATAAGACTCGTGTTCCATTCTAAGAGATCAGGCTCATCAATTATTTGCATTTGGTAACATGTTAATTATACAAATAATTAGCCTTGAGACATGAACATGAAAGTATAATGAATAGTTTCGCTAATTGCTCTTTTCTGTTATGGACAGTCCTTGATCCAAATTATTAACACCTCCAATGTTCAGCCTGCTAAAGTCTAACTTTCACTTCATGGAAAAGTCCAAATCAGTGATGACAATTAGATTTCTCTGTCATGCCAACCCTGACCTGTTGATTAGGACTCTCCAGAGCACTGTGTTGAAAAGCATTCTGGTGGTGGTGGTGGTTGGGGTGGGGGGAGGCGATCTAGGCCCCAGGGGCATCACATGATGATAGATGAGTCTGTTCACAAAGGTGAATATGAGTTGACAACAGGTGAGCCAGAGGAGCTGCCATCTCTAGCCTGAGCATTGAGAAACTTACTTCTGCCTTGGACATCATTTGTTGTTGTTCACAGCTTCTTACTTTCTGTTCCCTTGAACAGTCCTACAAGTGAGCTGTATTCTTGGCTAGGAATATACGAATGAATCTGTAATGGACTGTCTTCTAATAAAGGCATAAATGGCCATACAAATCAAAAAGTACTGAGTGCTCTAAAAGTAACAGATACAGTGACACAAAGGATCAGAGGAGAAAATGGATCATTTATAGAAACAGGGAGGCTGGGGCAGAGTGTCTCTCTTGAGTTGATCCTTAAAGGATAATTGGAAATGGTGCGGGGGGGGTGTGCTGAAGTGAGAAAGGCTCAGCATTTTTTCCTTTTTGGGGGTAGCTGATGAATCACTTGCTGTAACAGTAAAGAAGGAAATGTGAAACAGGGGCGGGTACAAGGGGAAAGAGTTCAGTGTGGTTGGAATGTAGGAAAATAAAGGAAGGTAAAGTTGGGAAACAAGGGTGGGCCCGGGTTGTGAAGGGCCTGGGAACACCAGGTTAGGAATTCTCTAGAACAATGTCTCTCACAATATGTGCACAGGATGCTCATCATTTTCATGTGACAAAAGAATCCTGTTGTCAACTGCTGGAGAAACATTGAATAAAACACACAGATTTCTATAACATAGAAGTTTGAGCTTCTAAAATGCTTAGATACACTGTAGATTTCCAAGAGGCACTTGCAGTTTGCAAAAGTCCCAGACTTAGTGATTGTAGAATGTTTTTCGTGGGCACCTCATGAGATTAACATTCTGCTGGAACTTTATGCAAAGAATGGTGCCCACAGAGTACACAGGTCAACATTACCTGCTAACTGATCAGCTGACTGACCTTCTAGGAGCCTGTGCTAGTGTTACAGGATTACAGAGAAGATTCTTTGCCCCCAAAGAAACCATCAACCCCCTCCCTCCCTCCCTGTTAACCCTTGTGCTTTATTGTTTTAAGCCTCTGTCTTCAGCTTGGTTCAGTTGTACGACTCTCATTCCTGGAACTCAGATTCATCCCCTGATAAAGCCTTGCCTTGGCTCAGAGCTCTGATAGTACCCTGTTTCAAGTCTCCTGTCATCCTGGGTCCAAAACGTGGTGCCAGCGCTCAGCTGCCTGATGCCCCCAACCTGCCTGGACTCTTTCTGAGCCACTGCTCTGATCGCCACATTTTTTTGAGTGCTTCTGGTCCTCCTGGGAAACCTCAAGCTTTCCCCACTCACAGCCATGGGGTGACTGTGGATCTGGCTTTTGTCACTTGTTCAGAAACGAGGCTCCTGTTTACTGCATTCTGGGGAGCTGGGCTCATGCATGTCTGAGGAATATCCTTCTGCCATTCCTGGTTGTTGCAGCTTCCAGGTGAGATTCTATCATTCTGCTTGGAAAAGATAAGCAAGCAACCTCTAAATGTATCATTTGATTATCCCCCCATGGAAGAGAAAAATCTTAGCAGTGACAGGTGAGAGCTGTACTCTCTCTCTCTCTTGCCCAGAGTCGACTGGGAAAAACTAGGTGGGATCACTCAACCATCTGGAATAAGCAGTGGAATTTCTAAGTGTTTATAGAGACTTGAGACTGTCTCTGTTGGGTGTTGAGCAAGAAACCAACAGGGGTGAGATTAAATGAGGCTGGTTGAGTGGTCAAAATCTTAGACAAACTTTGCTGAGAGTAAGGGCATGACAGGAAGGGAGAGTATAAACTATAGAAGACGACACTGCCACTACGGACCAGCTGTTGTGACCCAGAAAAAGGACTCAGGATTCACTGCAAGAGTGTGCAGCAGAGACTCTGGGCCCACAGAGGCCTATGTGTTTTGTGAAATTATTAGGAAGAATAAGGAACAAAACCACAGAAAATATTACCTTTGTAAGGAATGTGTAGCTCGGGTTGATGCATTTTGAGAAAGGTGACGAGGCATTTCAAGTGGCACAGGGACTGGAGAGGCTTCTGTTTCAGGACAGGGTGGAGGGCACAGGGGATGTGCTACAGTCTAGAAAATTACTAAAGGTGCAGGTAATAGGAACACAGACCAAAATACACTTATTAGAACTAGGAATTGTCCCGAGACAGTCTCAAGATTTCAAGCAAGTGAAAAAATGGTTACTAAATGTATGGCATTCATTACCCCCCACAAAGAGGTAGCACAGACTGAAAATAGAAATAGCCTCCAAACTGCTTACATCATATTGTACCCACTGGAACTACCATATATGACTGAGTGAAATCTGATTGTCATAGATGAAATAGAGAGGCCAGTTGTGTCCTCCTAACACACAGCATTAGCTTAATTCTCAGCATCAGTGGAAAAGATCTTGGGTTAGAATTACACATGCCAATCTTACTTTAAAAAAATAAGGTGCCTGCATGATACGTATATTGTCATCTTATCAAGTGCCTACCTTTTATTGGATACCAGGCTAGGCACTTTATACATGATCTTTAATCTTTACAATAACACAAGAGGTAATAATTATTCCCATTTCATAGACAAGAAATTGCTCAGATAGGTTAAATAACTCTTCAGGGTCACAGAACCAGTAAAACGGAGGCAATGTAACACTTTTAATGGTAACATTGGACTTCCCAGGTGGTGCAGTGGTAAAGAATCTGCCTGCGAAAGCAAGAGACACAGGTTTGATCCTGTGCTGAGTTGGGACAATCCCTTAGAGAAGGAAATGGCCACCCATTCCTGTATTCTTGCCTGGAAAATCCCCATGGACAGAGGAGCCTGGTGGGCTACAGCCCATGGGGTCACAGGCTTGGACATGACTGAGCAGGCACGTGTGTGTGTGCACACTTACAACCAGCCAACAGTCCTCCAAATGATGCTTTTGTCCTTGACTCACTGCTAAATAAAATGACCTTGGTCATTAAAAGATCAGCACATTTGTTCATATTCCTCAAAAGTTCAAAGTACAAGAGAGAACAATTGGGGTCCTGGGGCTGAGACACAAAGGGAAATAGAGCTGGATAGGGGTCAGGTGTTTCCTGTGTTCTGACATGTAGTTCTCACAAAACCCATTTTGGAGTTGAGAAGACAGTCTTCTTAGGCTTTTACTAAGAGGCCCCAGTGCATAGTCAAGGGACTCGTTATGTGAAACCCAGTCTGTCTAATGCCAAAGCTGCGTCCCTTCTCTCTTTCCTACAGGGAGGCCATCTCAGAGGTTCCTCCATTGCCACGAACTCCAGGGGACTTCGCTCTACGCGTGCCGAGTGAGTGCTGGTAGGGGCAGAGGAGTTCCATGCAGACAGAAATTCCAGTTGGAATTGTCTATTTTTCAAAAGTCTTTATGGAATTTGTTACAATATTGCTTCTGTTTTATGTTTTGGTTTTGTGGCTATGAGGCATGTGGGGTCTCAGCTCCCCGACCAGGGATCAAACCCTTGCCCCCTACATCAGAAGGTGAAGTCTTAACCACTGAACCACCAGAGAAGTCCTAGGAATTGTCTATGGAATGGATTTTCATCAGTCCCATCTTTACCTTGTCAACATTTTGACAAGTTGTCTTGTCTAGTCGGCTATCATGTTGGTTTTTAACAAGGCAGATAGATCTTCTGATTTCTCTAATGTTGAGGTTTCTCAACCTCGGCACACTGGCATTGTGGGTAGACTACTGCTTTGTTGTTGGGGACTGTCCTTTGCCTAAACATCATAGAATGGTTAGCAACATCCCTGGTCTCTACCCACTAGTTAGCAATAACATCCCCCTCCCCTACCAGTTATGACAACCAAAAATGTCTGCAGACCTTGCCAAATGTCACCTGAAAGAGAAAGGGGGCAAATCACCCCTGGTTGAAAACCAAGGCTGTCACTCAAGGGGACCGCATGGGCTCCTTCCTTGCCTTTCTACCAAAAACCCAACAAACCAACTCACCCCTCCCAGGAATGTTAGCCAAGGAGTGGTGGTCTAGTGAACACCTGTGGGTGAAGCCTGGCTTTTCTGCTTTGGGGGAGGGAACGCAGTACACAGATTACTGGCCCTGTACTTACTCAATGCCCCCACGAGATGTGAAAAATGTAGAGCTTTCAATGTGCAGATGGCTTGCACTGCTTAATTACCAGCCGAAAGCATGCTAACATTTTCCTCCCTCCCTCTGCCTGCAGCAGCCCGCCAGGAGCAGTGGCGGCATTAACCGCAGGGAGTGGGTGCCCTTTCCCGCATCCTTATCACACACTAATTATTTGATTCTAAAGAGACAAAGTAGAGAGAATGTAACATATGATTCTGATGACAAACAGTTTTTTAACTGTCTGCTGTTCCTAGTGACTAGAGCATAGGAGCTGGTTGCTAAGCAACTGGGAAACTGCAGACTCGTGTACTGGCCGTGCTGGTTTCGGAAATGAGCCATAAAAGGAATTCCCCAGCGAGAAGGGATCCCATACCATTGCCTGGTTGCCATGGACACCATATATAAGTGATGGATCCTGGGTTATAGGCCGTGTTTAAGAAAGACTATGTTACCATCGCTTAAGACTTGAATGGTATGAGACAGGTACGGAAGACATCTTCTTCTACGTTATTCACGCATCCAGCCCCTTCTCACGTGCTCCCCAGAAAGAGAGGTCTGAATCTAAGTGGCTGAGACATTCCATCCAATTTCAGCTCTGCTCTTATTTAATATGTTCCAGTCTTTGCTAGCATTGGAAGGGAGTCTGCAATCTGGGGAGCAAGTTTTTAAGCAAGAAAAGGTGCCTTGGGTGGCAGACAGGCTGTCTGTCTGTATCATCCAACCCTGTTTGTTTGGGGGCCACACAGTGCCTGGATTGGGCACCAGGGCAACTCTCTCTGTTCACAGGTTCTATTGGGATTTTGCAAAATGAGATTAGCAGTGAAAAAGACAATATCGTGACTCCAAAATGCAACTGGTGTGTCAGGCAGAGCGAGGCACACAATGGGCCACTGCGATTCTGTCAGAAATTAGAAACAGACCTCAAATAATAGGATGAAAAATCTGAGACAAATATAAAGATGTGGAGCTTAACGTACAAAGATGTGCAGGTTTAAGCAGGCTTCCTATGCTGAACAGTAGAATAGACAGGGCTTGTTGCAACTTCACAGGCTACGCAGCCTCATGGACAGGAGACTTGGGACACTCACTAGACTCTAAGCCCCAGGCCTCACAGGTGGGGAGACTGAGGCCCAGCCAGCGCAGCAATTTGCTCAGAGAGCACAAATGTTTCTGTGGGGAGATCTGTAAGGGACAACTGTGCATTTTTAGTTTTGCGGAATAACTAACTGCCCCCAGACTTAGCAGCTGAAAACAAACACTTCACTATTATTAAAATAGATAATCAACAAGGACCTACTGTGTCTCACAGGGAACTCTACTCAATATTTTGTAATAACCTAAAGGGGCTTCCCAAGAGGGGCGAGTGGTAAAGTACTCACCTGCCAGTGCAGGAGACTTGAGAGACATGGGTCCGATCCCTGGATCGGGAAGATCCCCTGGAGGAGGGCAGGCATGGCAACCCACTTCAGTTTTCTTGCCTGGAGAATCCCATGGACAGAAGAGCCCGGTGGGCTCTCAAAGGGGTGCAGAGATTTCAATATTGTAAATCAACAGTACTTAAAAGTATTTTTAATTTATTATGTTACAGTTTCTGTGGGTCAGGAATCCAAGAGCATCTCAACTGGGGGCCTCAGACTTGGGGGTCTCTCACAGGCTACCATCAAGGTATCAGAGGCACTGCAGTGTCTCCAGGCTCCACAAGAAGATGATCACTCATGTGATGGTAAGCCGACCTGAGATCCTCGCTGGCTGTTAGCTGGAGATTTCAGTTCCTTGTTCCATGGGCCCCTCAGGACAGTTTACAACATGGCAGCTGTCCTCCTCATAGTCAAAGATGGAAGCCACAGCCTCTTTAAACCTAAGCTTACAAATCATGTCCCATCATTTTGGTCATATTTTTTTCATTAGAATTGAGTTAATACAAGGTCCATCCTGTACCAAGAGGAAAGAGAGTCCATGAGGGCAGGGAGACCAGCTGGGGATCACTGGCTATCACAGAAGGTGCCTATCACCATAGCCAAGTATGCTTCCAGGATCCAAGATGGCAGAGGGGGGAGCGCCAGGGAGCCTAGCAAAGGGCAGCTAAGAGAAGGGATAGAAAATATGAGAAAGAGAAATACAGTCGTGGAGAAGAGACAGAACCTGGCAGACGGGGAACAGAGAAATGGTGGAGGGAGGGAATTAGGGAGTTGGAATGAAGGACATGAGTTACAAGAAGAGAGAAAAAATAGTTCCTGGGTTTTGGCACCAAAAACAAACGAAAGAAGTGAAAATAGGATGGAGAATGGATTGGGAGTGGAAGTAGGGGAAGAGAGCCATGAGAGTTTCAGTCTTCAGATTCCCAGACAGCCTTGCACTGTCCTGAGCAGGTACACCAGAAATAAACGTGGCCCCAAACGTTTACTTCGCCTGAATCTACTGAGAAATTCTGCTGCTTTATTAAGTGAGAAGAGACTGGCTTTCTCTCCCTTCAGCCCAGCTCTTGACTCCCTGATGACTTTGGATTTAGTGACTCCACCACGCTGGAATGCAGTGTCCTTATCAGCAAAATAGACAGGTTGGCCGGATGATCTTTAAAGTTTTTTTCTAGCTCTGAAACCTCACATCAGGGACTAGAATGAGAAGTCAGAGTAGAAATGGTCCCTGGATCTGATACAGGCTGCCACTTAGGCAGATCTGATGCAGAACTGACCTGGAGTCCATTTTGCCAAATGCCAGTCCATCATCAGTATGCCTCTTGAGGGAAGTTCAGCTCCACTCATTTGTAGTATCTCTGTACAATAGAGACTCCAAGAGCTTAATTCTCAGAACCAAGATCCTCATATGATGCTATGTTAGGAACTTAGACTCTTCAACCCTCAAAATAGTAGGAAACCACCCAAGGCATGATTTGTTCAGCTGCCAGAGAACCATTAGGGATAAAGACAAAGCAGGACTCACCGGGAACGTGAGCATCCAGGGCCTCCAAGATATAGAAACTAGGATGCCTGGGTTTAATCACTTTTCAGTTGTCAGTGTTTGCAGCTGGTACTTACAAACAAAAGGACAGCATCCCAGACCTCTGTTGGACCCCTACTTGGGCAAAGTACAGATGGTCTGCCTGCAACACCATGGTTCATGAGGTACCCAGAGATACGCACACACTTTAAAAATGCGTCTAAGATACATAGAAAACAAACATATGGATACCAAGGAGGGGAAAGGGGTGGGATGAATCGGGAGATTGGGGTTGACATTTATACACTACTTTGTATAACATAGATAAGTAAGGAGAACCAGCTTCCCTGGTGGCTCAGCAGTAAGCAACCTGCCTGCCAAGGCAGGAGACACAGGCCCAATCCCTGCATCAAGAAGATCCCCTGGAGAAGGGGATCCCACTCCAGTGTTCTTACCTGGGAAATCCCATGGACAAAAGCCTGGTGGGCCACAGTCCATGGGGTTGCAAAAAGAGTTGGACATGACTTAGCAACTAAACAACGACTGAATATAGCATAGAGAGCTCTACTCAATGCTCTGTGGTGACCTTAATGAGAAGGAAATAAAAAGAGTGGATATATATATATATATAGCTGACTCACTTTGCTGTACAGCAGAAACTAATACAACATTGTAAAACTACTATACCCCAATAAAATTTTTTTTTTTTTTTTTTAAGAAAAGCATCTAAGAAGCAAGTCTTTGCTAATCATGCAAATCCACTGATGGTGGAATAAAAACAATCTGGGCTGTAAAGGCTGTCTATACTTGCTTCTATATCCTCCATCCACTGCAAGTGATGGATGGAGCATTTTGATGTTAAGCCTTGGTTGTGGCCACTGGTTCCATTTCCTAGTGTTTCTATATAAAGAAAATGTTCTGAAGGAAAACTTAACTTTCCTAATAAGTCTCTAAGAACCTTTTTCTGATTTGCAGAGAATTCAGCTAGAAGACACTTAACGATGAACAAGAGTGGGTGTAGTAACTCCCAGGCATGACGGAGAAGCTGACTGTAGCAGATGCGCTGGTGTCCTGCCCACAGCCACTTACACTTGGCTTGGCTTCTGTTTGCCAGCATTTACCATCCAAGAGCTGTCTTGGATTTCGACAGCCCTGCCTGGGTAGAAGGTAGAGTGCTAGGAAATGATTAAATATCATCCACCCTCTCCCCCAGAAGCAGCCCTCCACCAGTGACTGAAGGAGCCCAGATATAAATAACCCCAGGTTTCTCACCCTCACATGGCACAGATCTGCGGTGTGTCTTTACACTGGTTCCTAGAGATTCCCGGAAGGATCGAGGCCCACTCCCTTGCCTAAGTAGTAACCAGCTCCAAGATTCACCTTGTATTGGCTTCCTTCCCTTGCCTGTATCAACTCCCCCTCTCCTGCTGGTGTTGGATGGCATCACCAGCTCAATGGACATGAATCTGAGCAAACTCTGGAAAACAGTGAAGGACAGGGGAAACTGGCATGCTGCAGTAACAAAGAATCAAACCCAACGGAGCGAATGAACAACAACAACTGGTGTTTCCTGGCGTGACTTCTCTAATAAACCATCTGCCCTTAAACTCTTTTCTCGAGACCTGCTTCTAGGTGAACTCAAATTTCTGCTAGGCAACAGGAAGGAACAGGGTCGGGGGAGTGGGGGAAGACTGTTATTTAAGGATTTCTGTAAGCCATGTGTTCTCCTGGTACATTTAAGAGTTTGTTCACAGTGCATTACCCTCCTTTATAGAAATGCTGTAGGACAGATTAGGGAAAAAGTGCCACCCACAAGACAGACAAGTCAGAAATGAAGATGAAGCATCTCTGAAATGGTCAAGGAGGTTGCTAGGAACATTGATGCAATTTACAAAACTTCTGTTGACAGCTTTCCTGGTAGGAGCATCCCTGAAGATGCATGTCCACAGAGTCATCCGGGAAAAGGCACTGACAAGGGACCAGGGTTTTTTCAGAGGAGGTGGTGCTGGAGTTTGGTGGTACCCACACTGGATCATATGGTTTGCCTCCGGCAGCATCTGGTCCCAAGGCTGCACTGGTGCGGAGTAGTGGGGGAAGGGAAAGCTGAGACACCATAACTTGAAGGGCAACTGAATAGGAAGCAGCTTACCGCATGTGGCCTCAATTTTCCTCTAAAAGCTCATAATACAACTGTCAAAAATGGCACTCTGAACCCAAATTATGAGATAATTATGTTCGGTCCCAAATTCAACACAATAAAGGTTATTTGCTCACAAGCCCTAGCAACCGTCTCATAAGGGGGAGAAAAGCACCGTACAAAAACAAAATGTAAACTCACAAGGCAGTAATAAAACGAGGCACAGCTATTCATTTCAAGTCTATTTTGAAAAGCCTTTGATAATACCAGTAATTCCCCGTAAAGCTCCTATTCTCCTGCCACAATTCCCTTCTGGAGATAGAAAAAGGGTTTTCTGTTCTACTGTCATTCCATTTAGGGAGATGATGAAGTCCACTTTCCTTCCCAATTTTGTTTTCATTCTTAAATAAAGTTAAAGAAATCCCTGACCACTTTCTATCCAGCTAAGCCTACCACCTAGGCAGGCCTCAGTGGCCGTATCCATGTGGATCCTTGTTTTGCACAACATTCATCCAATGGTCTTAGCAAGGTGCTTAAATGGAGCCTAAGAGCCTTGTCTACAAGGTGCTGAAATGTTCCCCCAAAAGGTAAAACATTCAACCAACCATCTGCCAATCTCTAAATATTCTGATGCTTCCAAGCACACAGGCCTGGTGGTCTTTCATGTCCTGGAGGACACCAGGGAGGCTGACCAACTCCTCAGGGTAACCACAACAGGGAAGAGATAAGGGCTGAAGATACACCTTTGATTGCAAGAACAGAAACCTACTCAAAACAAGTTCAAGTAAGAGGCTGATGGCTATATAATCTCATGGACACCGAGAAAAGCTGAGCAATCGAGCCTCAAAGAGGATGGGGACCAGCAGCAGCTTTGGGAGGTGGGGGGAGGGGGGTAGTGAGGTGGTGGGGAAAGGAAAGGCAGGGCTGTGTGCAGGGTGAGAGGCCTCTAGAAGGGGATGGGCATGTGGGCGCTTAGTCCATTTAATACAGGAAGACAGAAAGAAAAAGAATATAAGCTGGGGAATTAAATAATAGGAACCAAAATGGAAGATACGAATTAACTGAGGAGTGAAGAAATGTCATCAACAATGCTTCAGGCAGCAGTCAGCACCTCCCTGGCACTAAAGGTCGGCCTGTCCCCTTCAATCAACTAAAACTTGGACTCTGCCTACCTTTCACGCCCCTTCAAAAATATGCATGTACCCACAGTTAAGACTTTCCCCAATTTGCTACTTGGAGAGACACTGCTTTGGGAAACATCCCCAGTGTTCACCTTTCTTGCTGCAAGTAATAATAAACCCTTCCTTCTAGGTGTGGGGTGAAGATCAACTGTCCCTAATGTAGAACCAGCCTTTTCAGTACTACAAATATACTACAAAGACCTCATTTATCCACACTGGTCATTCTGATTTACATGGTTTATATTCTGATTGTTATGGACTAATTTTAAAGAAAGTTGTATTCATGGAAAGATTCAGACAATAGCCAGGACATAGAAGCAACCTAAATGTCTGTTGATGGATGGATGGATGGACGGATGAAGAAGATGTGGTACATATATATAATGGAATACTACTCAGCCATAAAAAGAAACAAAATTGGCTCATTTGTAGTGATATGTCTGTCACACAAAGTCAGACAATGAAAAACATATGGTGTATTAATGCTTCATATATAGAATCTAGAAAAATGACACAGATGAATGTATTAGCAGGGCAGGAATAGAGATGCAGTCATAGAAAATGGACCTGTGAACACAGGGTGGGAGGGAAGGTGGGAGGAACTGAGAGAGTAGCAGTGACATTTGTACACTACCCTGTGTCAAGTAGCTAGCTAGTGGGAAGCTGCTCTATAGCACAGGGAGCTCAGCTTATTGCTCTGTGATGATCTAGGGGGGAGGGGTAGGGTGGGATGCAGGGGGTGGGAGGAGAAGAGTACAAGTGCAGAAATGGAAACTGCATTTGAAATTGAGACCAGCAACTTAACCTTTGTGTGTGTAGAAAGTGTTAATTGCTCAGCTGTGTCTGATTGTTTTCAACCCCCTGAACTATAGCCTGCCAGGCTCCATGGGATTCTCCAGGCCAGAATACTGGAGTCGCCATTCCCTTCTCTAGGGGATCTTCTCAACCCAAGGATTGAACCCGGGTCTCCCACATTGCAGGCAGATTCCTTATGATCTGAGCCACCAGAGAAGCCTGGTTATTGCTATATTAAAACTTTATAGGAATCGCAAACCAAAAAACTACAAGAGATACACACACAAAAAAGGAAAAGCAACTGAAACACAACAGTAAAGATGGTCATCAAACCACAGAGAACAGAAAAAAGAGGAAGGGAAGAAATAAGACCTACAAAAACAAACCCAAAGCAATGAAGAAAATGTCAACAGCAACATATATATCAATAAATGTAAACAGATTAAATCTTCCAACCAAAAAATGCAGATTGGCTGAATGAATACAAAAACAAGACCCCATATATATGCTGTCTATAAGGGACCTAATTCAGGTTAGGGACACATACAGACTGAAAGTGGAATAGAAAAAGGTATTCCATGCAAATGGAAACCAAAAGAAAGCTGGAATAGCAATACTCATATCAGACAAAATAGACTAAAACAAAGGCTGTTACAAGAGACAAGGAAGGACACTGCATAATCAATGGATCAATCCAAGCAGAAGATATAACAATTACAAATATATATGCACCCAATAAAGGAGTACCTCAAATGCTAACCAAAGCGACATTTGGTTAAGCCAAATGCTAACATCTTAAAAGGGGAAATGGACAGTAACACAATAATAGTGGGAGGCTTTAACACCTTACTTCCACCAATGGACAGATCATCCAGACAGAAAATTAATAAGGAAACACAAGCCTTAGTTGACAGATTAGACCAGACAGACTTAATTGATATTGATAAAACATTCCACCTGAAAGCAGCAGAATACACTTTTCTTCTCAAGTACATGTGAAACATTCTCCAGGATCACATCTTGGGGCACAAATCAAGCCTCAGTAAGTTAAAGAAAATTGAAATCATATCAAGCATCTTTTCTGACCACAATGCTATGAGATTAGAAATCAATCACAGGGGGGAAGAAAAAACACAAAACATGGAGGCTTCTCTGGTGGCTCATATGGTAAAGAATCGGCCTACAGTATAGAAGACCTGGGTTCAATTCCTGGGTCAGGAAGATCCCCTGGAGAAGGGACTGGCTACCCACTCCAGTATTCTTGCCTGGAGAATTCCATGGACAACGGAGCCTGGCGGGCTACAGTCCATGGGGTCGCAAAGAGTAGGACATGACTGAGTGACTAACACTTTCACTTTTCATGGAGACTAAACAATATGTTACTAAACGACCAATGGATCACTGAAGATAACAAAAAGGAAATTTAAAAAAATACCTAGAGACAAATGACAACAAAAACATGACAATCCAAAACCTCTGGGACACAGAAAAAGCAGTTCTAAGAGGGAAGCTTATAGCAATACATCCTTATATTGGGAAAAAAGAAAAATCTCAAACAATCTAGCTTTATACCTAAGCAGCTATAGAAAGACAAAACCCAAAGTTAGTAGAAGGAAAGAAATCATAAAGATCAGAGCAGAAGTAAATGAAAGAGATGAAAACAATAGATAAGATCAAAGAAACTAAAACCCGATTCTTTGAAAAGACAAAATTGATAAATCTTTATCCAGACTCACCAAGAATTAAAGGGAGAGGACTCAAATCCATAAAATTAGAAAAGTTACAACCGACACCACAGAAACAAAAGATCATAGGAGACTACTTCAAGCAAGTATATGCCAATAAAATGGACAATCTAGAAGAAATGCACAAATTCTTTAGAAAGATACAACCTTCCAAAACTGAACCAGGAGGAGAGAGAAAATAAAAACAGGCCAATCACAAGTATGCAATCGAATCTACGATTAAAAAACTTCCAACAAACAAAAATCCAGTACCAGATAGCTTCACAGGGGAATTCTATCAAACATTTAGAGTTAATACCTATCCTTCTGAAACTCTTCCAAAAAACTACAGAGGCAAGAACACTCCCAAGTTCATTCTACAAGGCCACCATCATCCTGGTACCAAAACCAAAGATATCACAAAAAAAGAAAATTACAGGCAAATATCAACGATGAACATAGACCCAAAGATCCTTAACAAAAGACCAGCAAACAGAATCCAACAATACATTAAAAGCATCATACATCATGATCCAGTGGAATTTATCCCAGGGATGCGATGGTTCTTCAATATAATAAATCAATCAATTTGATACACCACATTAACAAACTGAAGAATAAAAACCATATGATCATCTCAATAGATGCAGAAAAAGCTTTTGACAAAGTTCAACACCAATTTATGGTAAAAACTCTATAGAAAGTGGGTGTAGAGGGAACCTTTAAGGTTCAACACAATAAGGGCCATATCCAACAAATCCACAGCAAACATCATTCTCAGCAGTGAAAACCTGAAAGCATTTCCTCTAAGAGCAGGAACAGACAAGGATGTCTACTCTCATTACTTTTATTCAACATAGTTTTAGAAGTTCTAGCCATGGCAATCCAAGAAGAAAAAGAAATCAAAGGAATCTAAATTGGAAAAGAAGTAAAACTGTCACTGTTTGCAGATGACATGATACTATGTGCAGAAAATCCTAAGGATGCCACCAGAAAACTACCAGAGCTCATCAACGGATATGGTGAAGTTGCAGCATACAAAATCAATACCCAGAAATCTCTTGCATTTCTATACACTAACAATGAAAGATCAGAAAGAGAAATTAAGGAAACAATCCCATTTTCCATCACATCAAAAAGAATAAAATACCTAGGAATAAACCAATAAGATATTGATGAAAGAAACCAAAGATGATACAAACTGAGAGATATACCATGCTCTTAGATGGGAAGAATCAATATGGTGAAAATAACAATATTGCCCCAAACAATATGCAGATTCAGTACAATCCCTATCAAAAAATATCAGTGGCATTTGTTTTACAGAATGGATGCCATAAACAAAACAAAAAGACAGCCCACAAATGGGGGAAAATATTTGCAAATGAAGTGACTGACAAGGGATTAATCTCCAAAATATACAAACAGCTCATGCAGCTCAATTAAAAAATAAATAAATAAAAAGAAAATGGGTGGGGGACTTCCCTGATGGTCCAGTGGTTCAGAATCCACCTTGCAGTGAAGGGGACTTGGGTTCCATCCCTGGTCTGGGAACTAAGATTCTACATGCCTTGGGGCAAGTAAGCTCATGTGCCACAATTAGAAAGTCCGTGTACCACAACAAAGATCTCATGTACCACAACTAAGACCTCATGTAGTCAAATATTTTTTAAAAATTCATTAAAAAATGGGCAAAACATCTACATAGACATTTCTCCAGAAAAGACATGCTGCTGCTGCTGCTGCTGCTAAGTCACTTCAGTCGTGTCCGACTCTGTGTGACCCCAGAGACGGCAGCCCACCAGGCTCCCCCATCCCTGGGATTCTCCAGGCAAGAACACTGGAGTGGGTTGCCATTTCCTTCTCCAATGCATGAAGGTGAAAAGTGAAAGTGAAGTCGCTCAGTCGTGTCCAACTCTTAGCGACCCCATGGACGGCAGCCTACCAGGCTCCTCGGTCCATGGGATTTTCCAGGCAAGAGTATGGATGGCCAAAAAGCACATGAAAAGATGTTCATCAAGATAATTATCCAAGAAATGCAAAACCAAAGTACAATGAGGTATCACCACATAGCACTCAGAATGGCTATCATCAAAAAGTCTAAAAACAAGAAACTCAAGAGAGTGTGGAAAAGGAACCCTTCTACATTGTTGTTGGGAATGTAAACAGGTACAGCCACTAAGAAGAGCAGTATAGAGATTCCTTAAAAAACTAAAAATAGAGCTACTATATGATCCAGCAATCCCACTCCTGGGCATACATCCAGAGAAAACCACAATTTGAAAAGATACATGCACTCCATTGTGATTGTAGCACTGTTTACCATAGCCAAGACGTGGACGGAGGAGCCTGGTAGGTTAGTCCATGGAGTCTCGAAGAGTTGGACACAACTGAACAACTTCACTTTCACTTCTCACTTTCATGCACTGGAGAAGGAAATGGCAACCCATGCCAGTGTTCTTGCCTAGAGAATCCCAGGGATGGTGGAGCCTGGTGGGCTGCCGTCTATAGGGTCACACAGAGTCGGACACGACTGAAGCGACTTAGCAGCAGCAGAAAAATGGTACAAATGAACATATTTACAAAACCGAAATAGAATCACGAGTGTAGAAAACAAACTTATGGTTACCAGGGCAGGGGGTAAAAGAGTGGAAGATAAGCTGGGAGATTGGGATTGATATATACATACTACTATATATAAAATAGATATCTAAAAGAACTTACTGTATAGCACAAGGAACTCTACTCAATACTCTGTAATAACCTACATGGGAAAAGAATCTTCAAGAGTGAATATATGTATATGTATAACTGATGCACTTTGTGGGACACCAGAAACAACACAATATTGAAAATCAACTCTACTCCAATGAAAAAAATTTTTAAAAAGAAGACAAAACTATTACCTGCTTCAACACAGGTTCTTTAAACCTCTTCCAGCTCCCTGATCAGAGCCTTTGTCCACCCCTCATCTGTTACTCCTCCCAATCTTTCTATCTAATTCTTACCCATGCTTTCCTGCTACTCATTTCATAACCATACTCTGTTGTCCCATCACATGTGATCTCTTTGGAATCTCCACAGCCTTTGTGTATTCCAGTGTGATGGAAGTTATCACTGGAGGTTCGGTGATGCCTTTAAGATATCCTGAGTTAACTGATGCCTTGAACATGCCCCAGGGAAGACCCTGAATACCGAAGATCTTCCTGATCTGCTTGGCATCCTCACCTCTTTTGCTACACAGACACTTACTCTGCTCTCATTTCTGGTTTCATTTGGGACTTCACATTTCTGATTCCAACCATAAGAGTTCTCCATGCTTTTTGATCAGACTGGAGAGAGAGTGTGTGCAGGCACAGACGTACCAAAGAGGAAACAGTAACTCTGATGATCCTGCCTTCATTCCTTCTTTTGCCTTCCTGTCCTCAGCTGCCTCTGAAACATCCAGGTGTGAGACTGGTACATACCACTCAGGTGCTGAGGGGCTCACACAGCCCCATCAGCCCTGTCCCTGGAGAGAGGCTTGGCCAAGGTCAGGCTGAGCCTGGTGCCTGTGGAGATGCTTTGAGGTTGACCGCACAGGAGGGTGTATCCTGCTGGAAAGCCTGTCCTTGGAGATTTGGGTCCTGCAGCTCCTGCCTTCATTTCCTCTGCCCTGATTCTGATGGTGATGAGGGAACAAAGGTACTGCTGGCGTCACTGCTTGCCGATTACCCAAGAGTCCTCACAAGACACCTCTGGCCCGCAGCCCAAGTTCCATGAGGGTAGTAATAAACTCTCACTGCTTTGGAAGTGTAGCACTCAGCACTGATCCTGGCCAAAAGCAGCTGATTCTTATCAGAGGCTGAAGGACTAGTTTTACTAGAGTTCCCATGCCCAAACTTGAAAAGCAAGTTCAGCTGCCCCTTTACTCCACTCACTTGGGGTTCCATCCTATTCTTTAAAAAAAGGCCAAATGCTCTAGCTCTCTAATGACTCTTGAGATCACCATGTGGCCCAGTGACCACTGGCTGCAGGTCACTAAAGCTGACCAACTGTGCTGGTTTGCCTGGGACTGAGGGGTCACCTGGGACTTTGGTGTATTTGATGCTAAAAGTGGGAAAGTCCCAAGCAATCCAGGACAAGTTGATCAGTTTTTCAGAACTCTTGCTGTCAGAACCCTCACGTGTGCACAGGATAGAGTGTTTCCCTGGAGACTTGGATGGGGAAGGAGCAAGGAGGAACAGGAATTTTCATCATCACCTCATAACTGGACTGTATTCTAAGTCTTGTCAAAATGGGATGTTGATAGTTATTTGTAGGTTGAGGACTGTATCACTGGTCCAGAATTGGGCCATGGCCCTGAACCCCCAAACCTTCCTTCCCTCCACCATCCACTCCTTCCTGAAAGGTCACCAGGGAACCTCTACTCACTGAGGACAAAGTGCCGCAAAAGGATACTTACTCTGACACTCTGGCCCCAACCCTTACTGTCAAACTCCAGTGAGTTGGCCAAAATCATTCATAGAGCTGAATCAGAAGCAAACCACATATCCAATCCTGAAGGTCAACCCATGCCAATGTGAGGAAAAGCCATGCCAGCAAAGTCCCCTTTGAGCAGAGACAAAGAAGGCGGCAGGGGTACATGGGCAGGAGTATTTGCTCCAATGGCCAAAGTCAGGTGGGTCTCCTAGCCAGGCTACGGGGAATATCAGTTGAGCCTGAAACCCAGACCCCTCCTACCTCTCAACCCCTTGCAAGCACTGCCGTCCAAACTCAGACAGTGGCTGGGTCTTCAGCCCATGCCTTATTTTCCTGGAATCCTCACATGCAAAGGATACAAAGAGACTCTGCATGTGCTCTGGGACCTTTAGCTATTTTAAAAGTTCTATGTCTATAGCCCATTAAAGTGCCCTGATTTGACCAGTTTATTGAGCTTGCCTCCTTTGTGGGGAGCCAAGTTTCCTCTGCTTTGGAAACCATTACTGTGTAAGTATAAGTATGTAAGTATTCACAGTCCTGGTGGTTAAGAGTCCCAAACTTTGGTGTTTTTAAAGGTATCTGTTACATGGGAAAAGAATCTTAAAAAAAAAAAGGGGGGGGGTATGTATATGTATAACTGATTCACTTTGCTATACACCTGAAAGTAATACAACATTGTAAACCAACCATATTCCAATCAAAAATAATTTTTAAAAAGATATCTTTGATTCAAACAATAAATGCTGGAGAGATGTGGAGAGAAGGGAACCCTCCTACCCTGTTGGTGAGAATGTAAACTGGTACAGCCACTATGGAGAACAGTACAGAGGTTCCTTAAAAAACCAAAAATAGAGCTACCATATGACCCTGCAGTCTGACTCCTAGGTATTTATACATGGAGAAAAACATGATCCAAAAGGATACATGCAGCCCAGTGTTCAACGCAGCGTTGTTTACAATAGCCGTGATATGGAAGCGACCTAAGTCCATTAACAGTGGAATGGATAAAGAAGAAGTGGTACACATATCCAGTGGAATATGATTCAGCCACTAAAAAGAATGAAATAATGCCATTTGCAGCAATACGGATGGACCTAGAGATTGTTATACTGAGTGAAGTAAGTCAGAGAAGGAGAAATATTGTATAACATCCTTTCTATGTGGAATCTAAAAAGAAATGATACAAATGAGCTTACAAAACAGAGACTAACAGACTTAGAGAAGGAACTTACAGTTGCCAGGGGGAATGATGCTAGGGAGGGATAATTAGAGGGTTTGGGATGGACATGTAAACACTGATAGATTTAAAACAGGTAGCCAACAAGGACCTACTGTACAGAACAGCGAACTCTGCTCAATGTTATGTGGCAGCCTAGATGGGAAGGAAGTTTGGGGGAGAATGGATACATGTATACGTATGGCTGAGTCCCCATTCTGTTCACCTGAAACTATTACAACATTCTCAATCGGCTATACCCCAATACAAAGTAAAAAGTTAAAAAAATAAATATCTGTGATTGGCTTAAGGTGAAACTTCAGCTTCTCAGTTTCCTCACCTATAAACTTGACAGAACTAAATTTGGGGCATTAAGATTTCTTCTGACTTTATGATTCATCTCTCTCTCTCCCCCTCTCCCTCTTTCTTCTCTCTCTCCCTCCCTCCCTTTCTTCTCTCTCTCTCTCTTACATACACAAACATTCTGCTTTATTTCTGGATATTAACTCCAAATGTCATACCAAACTATATTAGAGCCTGAGGCAAAAAAGGAAAAATCAGTAGAACTTGTCCTCTATTTAAATATTGATATTTTGTTCATGGGGTTTTTGCATTAATTTTAATGCACTACTTAAAATCTTGACTTAGCTGGATTTTTGGTGCCCCCTTAAATGATGTGCCCAAGGCAAGCACCTCACTTGCCTTGCCCTACTTCCAACCCTGTTAGCCCCTCTCTCCCTCTGGGTGATGAGGGAAGGGAGACTCCACAGATGGGCGGAAAGAAGAGACTAATGCGATTCATTCTATGAAGTTAGCCAGGGCCAGCTGTAGTGATTATTTTATTATTGGTAACCGACTCTGCTGGCTCAGACAGTAAAGAATCTGCTTGCCAAAGCAAGAGACGCAGATTTGATCCGTTGGTCAGGAAGATCCCCTGGAGAAGGGAAAGATGACCCACTCCAGTATTTTTGCCTGGAGAATCTCATGGACAGAGGAGCTACAGTCCATGTGATAGCAGGGTCAGACATGATTGAGTGACCAATACTTTCACTTTTTCACTTTCAACCCACCTTTAATTTCTAGTTTTTTATTTTAGTTCCCCCAGACTAACAATTCTTTGTGTATGGGGACCCTCATTATCTTTTTTTTTTCAATCTTGGCCTTTACACATCAAATGCCCAGCACAGTTAAGTACTGAATTATTAGAACAAAATGACAAGACACACAATGGATTCTAGATTTCACACCCACACTTCTCTTGACCTTCCAGAAGACACCTATCTGTCATTTAAATTATTTTTAAGTTCAGACGATAAAAACACAAGCAGCTAGAAAACCAGAAAGGTAAAACTGTGGCTTTGGTGCAATGTTATCAGACAACAAGGAAGGAATCTGGGGTTTGTTCCTTGCTTTTTTCTTCTTCTAGAGTCAAGATGAGCAGAAGGGGACTTCCCTGGTGGTCCAGTGGCTAAGACCCCATGCTCCTAACGAAGGGAACTCAGGTTTGATCCCTGGTCAGGGAACTGGATCCCACATGCTGCAGCTAAAGATTCTGCATGCCACAACAACAACAACAAAATCTCACAACCCACAATGAAAATGGAAGATATTACACGCCACAACTAAGACCCAGTGCACCCAAATAAATAAACTTTTAAGTTTTTTCTTTTTAAGAGGAGCAGAGGGAGGTAAGATGCAGACAAACAGGCTTCATGGAACCAACAAGATTCCCAAAGTCTGAGGAAGGTCACCATTCTTTCACCTAACAAACCGAAGGATGCCTATTACCCACTGGCTTGGGACAGGATTTGCAGGAAAACCTTCCGACTCCATTCATCTGATCTTGGGATGGAGCATAAAGGACTTAGTATTGAAATGGGATCTGAGGTGGGAGGGAGGGGGTATATGTGTAATTACAGCTGATTCACTTTGTTTTACAGCAGAAACTAACACATTGTAAAGGAATTATACAATTTTTTTAAATTAAAAAAAAACGGGATCTGTGAAAAGTCTGCATTAGAGGACATTTCAAAAGGAATTTTCTTTCAATTAAATGCATAAATAAAAACTAATAGTATAATAGGGCTTCCCTGGGGGCTTAGCTGATAAAGAATCCACCTGCAATGCAGGAGACCTGGGTTTGATCCCTGGGTTGGGAAGATCTCCTGGAGAAGGGAATGGCTACCCACTCCAGTATTCTGGCCTGGAGAACTCCATGAACTGTATGGTCCATGGGGGTCACAGAGTCGTACACAACTGAGCAACTCTCACTTTCTTTCAATAGGTATAACGATGGATTTGTGCTTAAGTGCTAGCAAGCCTTGATCTATAGTGATAGAAGACTCTGAACTGAATTCTCTACTTGTTCGACCACTGTGTGCTCTTGAGCAAATTGCTTGCCTTCTCTATGCTTTCATTTCTTTATCTGTAAAAAAGTATGTTGGACTAAATGGCTGCTAAGATCCCTTCCACCTCTGACGTTATATAGGGAGGACACTATTCAAGGGCTGAAAGCAAGTTTGTTTATTAAATACTTCCTCCCATTATCTTTCTGCCCTGTTGGCCTTTTTCCCATCAGAAGTGTCAAATTCTTTTTTTTTTTTTTTTTTAGTATTTATTTATTTGGCTGCACTGGGTCTTAGTTGCTGCATGTAGGATCTAGTTCCCTGACCAGGAATTGAACTCCAGCCCCCTGCATTGGGAATTCAAAGTCTTAGCCTCTGTACCAGCAAGGAAGTCCCAGGAGTGTCAAATTGTTAATTAGTAGGTTTCCAAACATGAAAAATACAAAGTTTTACTGTACATTTGGTTTGGTTTTTTTTTTTTTTATGGTTTTTTGTACATTTGGGAAGAATGAAGGTTTACCTTTTAAAGCAGAAAAATAGAGCTTGCTTAGGAATCTAACAAGTCATAACCCCTCCTCAAAATGAAATAGAAGATCCTGAAAATCTGGGACTTTGTGCAAAGAAAGAACAAGAATCGTGTAGGTTTTTTTTTTTTAAGATTCTCCTTCCATTTGCAACATCTTTATGCTTCCTTTATGGATTTCTCCATCTTTCGCAACTCTACAATGAGCTATTTTAAGAGTCTGTTTTCCTTCTCTACAGTAATACTGTTCAGATAGGCAATTTAATTGTCATCATACTTTTTCATAGTCTTTCAAGACCTTTCATTACGGTGAAATAATTTTAGGTGCACCAAGCACAAATCCATTAAATACTTTCCTTATTTCACTAATGAACTATTGTGGGTGGTAAAAATTAATTTCATTCCACCCGTGATACTCACATATCTGTTAAATTTTTATAGCTGAGAAATGAAGGTTGCAACTAACTGAAGGCAAATGAGAGTCTCCTCTTAAAATGTTAAGTCTGTTGTCTCATTTATGCCAAGATGTATCTGAAGCAAAAAAAGTCTATAAAAATACTTCATGAAATGAAAACGGCTCAACAGTTCCAATCTCAGGGTTGCTGCTGCAGAAGATTTTATAGGCTGGATATGCTTAGGAATTAGAAGGCCCCTGTGTTCATACATTGGAAAAAAATCGAGCAGATGTGTTTAAGCCTGTCCCAGTGGGCAAATCATTTGCAGGCTTGCACGGTACCAACAATGTCAAAGTCCTGGATTGAACTGCCACTTTGCTCAGCCAATGTGTCTCAAGTCCACAGGTCAGGCTGTGGTGCTAACACCTCCCATTTCACACCTCCACCCAGGGGAGGTCACAAATGAGAAGGGTAGAGGATGTGGACAGAGTCAGTCAAACCCTTCCCTGCTGCATGGAAAGGAACTCCAAACTCAGGGCCTACTGACAGAAGGCCAGAGAAGGCACTCTGACAGGCAAGGGACAACACCTCATAACAGTGACGGGTCAGACCCACGAACTCTGGCTGGAAGGTGCATTGAAAAGGAAAACAGGGACTTCCCTGACAGTCCAGTGGTTAAGACTTCACCTTCCAAGGCAGGGGGTGCAGGTTCAATCCCATGAGGCTAAAGTCCCATATGCTTCATGGCCAAAAACCAAAGCATAAAACAGAAACAACACTCTAACAATTCATTTGTTGTTTAGTTGCTAAGTTGGGTCAGATTCTTTTGCTACCCAGTGGACTAATAGCCCAACAGGCTCCTCTGTCCATGGGACTTCCTGGGCAAGAATACTGGAGTGGCTTGCCATTTCCTTCTCCAGGGCATCTTCCCGACCCAGGGATTGAACCCACGTCTCTTGCATTGGCAGGCGGATTCTTTAACACTGAGCCACCAGGGAAATCCCATAACAAATTCAATGAAGACTTTTAAAATGATTCACATCAGAACAAAAGAAAGAAAAGAAAAACAGAAATCATCCTATCACACTGATGACAATAATGATTTCATTGGTAAATGGGCGCTGGGGTGGGGAATAAGAAAGTGTCTTTAGAGAAACAGCACAACAGCCAGAGTTCTCTTTAGGGAGATAGGACAAGTGTCACACGGCAAGAAAGGTCCAAGAACTGTCCCGAAGATATATACTTCCAGAACCACCAATGGCCTTGACAGAGGTGAAATTGGGACTGACTAGTCAGTGCTTCCGTTCTTACAGTGTCTTCCTGAACCCACTCTGATTTACTTGAGGTCAGCACCTTAGGTGGAAGGAGCAGCGTGTGGGTTTTTCTTTAGTCATATTTAATTCCAGTTTCTGCCTTCAAATATGTGCAAAGTGTTCCAGAGGGCTCCAGGAGCTTGGTGTTGAGCCCCTGCTACTCCTTTTTCCTTCATCTCTTATTCTAGACTCCTTTCTCACTTCTCTCCACCTTTCTTTCTAAAACCCAAATGGTTGACTGATGAGACAAAATGATCACTGATAAGAAAACAGCCTAAGACAAAAATCCCCCAAGTCATGTCCTATGGCCCCGGTGTAATTACTTAGGAGAGTCTGATGTTCATCCTGCTGCTGAGTTTAGGGCTTAACCACGTAACCAGGAAGATCAGTGATGACTTTAAAGAAAAAAAAAGAAATGAAGAAAAGGGCCATAAGAAGGCAGTGGTCATATTTTTTCCATCTATAAAAACCATTACTTTGTTGTACTTCCATTTATCCACTCACACACACACAACCTGATACCTTTATTATTTTTAACTCTATGAAATGGCAGCGAGCCACGTTAGCCTGCAGAGAATTATCAGTGGAGTCTGCCTTTAAAAAGAATGAAGAAAAAAAAAGGTTTCTCTCCTCAAGTGACAGTAAATTGGATAAATGCTATTTTTAGATGAAATACATCTAACTAACGTCCAGATGTGATTCCACCACATGAAGAGAAAAACAAATCTATCTAAAGCACTGAGCTGTACTTGAAAACATTCTGTAAAGATTTCTGGTAATAACGATTTATCATGGCAAGGCTTAGACACGTGGTACTGACCAGCAGCCTCGGCAGCGGTTCCCTTGGGAACAACATCTGCACACGTGGCTTCAACATGTAGACAATCCCAAGGTTTACATTCCTGATTTAATTGTTACTGACTCTCTGGGCTCACAACTCGTCGGCAGTATATCTCCACGTGAGCAGAGGGCATAAGGGGAGAACACACAAGTCAGGATTTCTGTGCTCAGCCAGTGGGGTCCTAGGATGGCTGACGTCATGAGAGATCATGTACTTGTTCAAAGGATGCTGCTTCTGCTCTGGACAGTTTTGGAAGTCCTACTCATTCACTCAGCAAATATTATTTAAGCACCTACAGTCTTCCAAGCTGAGCATAAAGTGATGAGCAGAACAAACACAGCCCCTGTCCTCACAGTTAAAGAGTCCAGCGGAATATCTTTTGGAGCCCAGATTGCAAATTATGAGAGAAAAATAAAATCTTGTTACTTTGGTGACCCTAAGAGCAGTCCCAGTCTTTGCTGTGGTGCATGAACTTGAATAATGTCTGGCCATTTGAAACATCAATCCCTGAAATATAGTCACTGAAGATATTTAAAAATAACATGACATGGGCTTTAAGAGAAGAGTTACAAAGAAATCGCTGGGCAGCGGTGTCATCACTGGAATAAAGCGATGGCCTCCTACAGGGAGAAAACGGGGAGAGGCTGTGGCAGGGAACGAGGGCAAGTTGGGCAAGAGATAAAATCCCTGGTGGCACAGTGGTTAAGACTCTGTGCTCTCAACATAGGGGGCCCAGGTTCGATCCCTGGTCAGGGAACGAGATGCCACCTGCTCCAACTAAGAGTTTGTGTGCCGCAACTAAGGAACTCACCTGTTGCAACTAAGACACAGTACAGCCAAATAAATATACCTTGAAAAAAAAAATCTGGATAGAGGAAGGAGGGGGATAAAAGCATTAAATGAAGGCAGCTTCAGAGTTGAGCCCAGATAGTTAGAAAACCATGGTCAAGGTGTAATGGACTCTATCAAAGAACTGGATGTGGGGACTTCCCTGGTGCTTCAGTGGTAAAGAAGCTGCCTGCCAATACAGAGGATGTGGGTTCAGTCCTTAGGAAGATCCTGCATGCTGAAGGGCAATTAAGCCCATGTGCTGCAGCTATTGAGCCCACACGCCCTACTTACAGCCTGTGCTCCGCAACAAGAGAAGCCACTGCAATGAGAAGCCCAAGCACCGAAACTAGATAGTAGCCCTGGCGCGTCACAAACAGTGAAAGCCTGTGCACAGCAGCAAAGACCCAGCACAGTCAAAAAATGAATGAATAAATACAGACAGAAAAAATTTTAAAAACTGGATGGGGAAGCACAGGAGCTAGGTTTACAATGTGGGCACCAAAGTCCAGGGAAGTAAAAGAGTTAAGGGTTTGTTTCCCCCCCCACCAGATTAAAGATGGATTTGCATGTAGCCTTCTAAACTCTCCTACTCAAAGGCTCTTACAAATATCCCACTCTCTGCAGAGAAATTTAGCCGCAACCTGGGGTGTACCTTGTAGGCATGAAATTGAGCTGATAGAACTGATGAAGATATCAGGCTTGCAACATCAGTTTCACTCACATTACCCTCAACAGCTCAACTAACCAGGACAGGCCAGGGCTGGCTTCCTTTCCCTCCTTAAGAGCCACCCCCATCGGGATAATCTTTTAAGCCTAGCAGATCAGAAATATTCTTATCTTGTGCTTCTTGGCACCATGGGTGATGCTGCTTCCCTATAGGGACTCTGATGGAGTTGATCTCCACCCCCAATACCCTGATTTACCCTGGTGGTTTTATTTTTTATTGGCGTATAATTGTTGTACGATGTTGTGTCAGTTTCTGCTGTACAACAAAGTGAATCAGCTATAAATATACATATATCCCCTCTCTCCCACTCCCCCATCCCACCCCTCTAGGGCATCACAGAGCACCAAGCTGATCTCCCTGTGTTACACAGCAGCTTCCCACTAGCTATCTATTTTACACATGGGGGTGTGTGTGTAGTGTGTGGTGTGTGTGTCAGTGGTTCTCTCCTAATTCATCCCACCCTCCACTTTCCCCACTGTGTCCACAGGTTCCTTCTCTGTCTGCATCTCTATTCCTGCCCTGCAAATAGGTACATCTATACCATTTTTTCTAGATTCCTATAACACAGGTGGTTTTAAAATATACCTCAAATATACATCTATGAGATGGCCTGGTGGGTGGTACCAGACTTCCCTACTTGGGTACATACAGAGATTTTTTTTTTTTTTAATCAGTTTGCTAAACTGGTCTCCATGCAAGATTTTGTTAGATAAAACAAAAGAATTCAGAGGAGGTTCTAGTACATATTTTTATAGAAAACAAGGTGGGATGCTTGAAATAGCTGTTCTAGACCAAGAGTCAGCAGTCATTTCAACCATATGTGGATAAACCGGGCTAGACCGTGGGGTAAGCAGATTCCTTTTGTGGTCTGTTAAGCCCCAGGCATGGACAAAAAAGAAAATAATAGGAAATCAATAAAAGAAGAGGGACGTCAGAGAAAGAAAAGGATTAATTTCTATAATAGTGGTTTGGAGGCCTCTCTTCCCAGAAAATGTACACTTATACACATTCACATAATACACTGCAAACCATCCATAGGGCTCTGTCAACTGTGACGACCCTCATTTAGGGACCCAGGTTGAAAGCATCCATGGGAGGGCTCCTTCACAGCAACAACCTTAGGTTACCCTATCAGTTACACAGGGTGCCTGCGGTGAAGCCAATATTCTGGAATTCTCATTTTTATTTAATGCAACTCTGATTTTTCCCAGTTACACTCGTATGGATGTTGCTATGAATCACAGTGTTGCACAGGCACTAAGTCATGTCTAACTCTTTGTAACTCCATGGACTGCAGCATGCTAGGCTTCCCAGTCCTTTACCATCTCCCAGAGTTTGCTCAAATTCGTGTCCATTGAGTTGGTGATGCCATCGAACTATCTCATCCTCTGTCACCCACTTCTCCTCCTTCCCTCAATCTTTCCCAGCATCAGGGTCTTATCCAATGAGTCAGCTTTTTGCATTGGGTGGCCAAAACATTGGAGCTTCAGCATCAGTCCTTCCAGTAAATATTCAGAGTTGATTTCCTTTAGGATTGATTGGTTTGATGAACCACAGTGAACCACACTCAAAGTTTTGGACACAGGTTTTCAAATGTTTTGCTTCAGTTCAGTTCATTTGCTCAGTCGTGTCCGACTCTTTGCGACCCCATTAATCGCAGCACGCCAAGCCTCCCTGTCCATCACCAACTCCCGGAAATCACTCAGACTCGCGTCCATCGAGTCAGTGATGCCATCCAGCCATCTCATCCTGGGTCGTCCCTTTCTCCTCCTGCCCCCGATCCCTCCCAGCATCAAAGTCTTTTCCAATGAGTCAAACCTTCGCATGAGGTGGCCAAAGTACTAGAGTTTCAGCTTT
>SJYQ01009535.1:93051-125342 GCA_006410935.1 Redunca redunca | reverse complement strand
AGAGAAGACTCTACACATGGACATCACCAGATGTTCAACACTGAAATCATACTGATTATATTATTTGCAGCCAAAGATGGAGAAGCTCTATACAGTCAACAAAAACAAGACCAGGAGCTGACTGTGGCTCAGATCATGAACTCCTTATTACCAAATTCAGACTCAAATTGAAGAAAGTAGGGAAAACCGCTAGACCATTCAGGTATGACCTAAATCAAATCCCTTATGATTATACAGTGGAGGTGAGAAATAGATTTAAGGGCCTAGATCTGATAGAGTGCCTGACGAACTATGGAATGAGGTTCGTGACATTGTATAGGAGACAGGGATCAAGACCATCTCCATGGAAAAGAAATGTCTTGCTTAGAATTCATCTTATTTAATAGGCTTTATCAGCTATTCTCCAATCCATATCTTTAGATCTCTAATCTGAAGAAATAACGTAATTGTCAGATTCAAGTGAAGTCTACCACTTGCCAAAGGTGTTTCAACACTTGTCGTATTAATAGCTCCCCTTGGAAGCACAAATAATTGAGGCTTTTGCTGGAGACATCTAATATTATTTGGTTATTTTAATAGCACTAGCCTCCTGGTGTCATCATTAAGCCTCTCATACTCCCTTAGGCCTTGATGGTTGTTGATACTGACACTTTTAATCAACCCTATTTAAAACCTTAAGACCAGGACCTCCCTGGTGATCCAGTAACTAAGACTCTGCATTCCCAATGCAAGGGACCCAGGTCTGATCCCTGGTCAGGGAACTATATCCCACATGCTACAACCAAGGGTTTGCATTCCACAACTGAGACCTGGTGCACCAAACAAATTTTTTTTTAAGTACAGTTTAAAACAAATAACCTTAAGACCAAGTAATTGTGCCCAAGTCATTACCCTGTTATGCTTGATCCTTACTCAAAATAACCATTGCCTTTCTGGCCATCCATCCTCTCTTGTACTAACAGAGTAGGGTTTAATTCCAGCACAGACTTTCCCTTCTGAGTTCTGGCCTCACATGTCCAGTGATTATATGTACCAGAGACAGCTAAACTCAATATGCCTAAAGCTAGACTCTTCTTCCCTCCAGATCTACTCTCCCACCTGTCTGCCTGCATGCACCACCACATAGACCATGCTTGAGACAAAGTTGTCTCTCACGTCCAATAGGTGATAAGTCTTCATGAGTCTGCCTCCCTCGTAGCCAGGCACTTTTGTTCGTGTCTCCATCTACCTTCTGGATTACTGCAGCAACCTCAGTGGACTTTCAGCCCCTCTCCCTTCAATCTGTTGCCAATGACCTTTTGAAATTACAAATCTGGTCTTAGAACCATTTCCACTTAAAATCCTTTAATAGGGACTGCCCTGGTGGTCCAGGGGCTAAGACTTCACGCTTCCAATGCAAGGGGTCCGGGTTCCATCCCTAATTAGGGAACTAGATCCCACATGCTGCAACTAAGAGATCCCACATGTGACAACTAAGACCCAGAGCAGCCAAAAAAAAAAAAAATCCTTCGAATAGATGCCTCTTGCCCTCGAAATACAAATCGGACTCCTTAGCATAGAATTTAAGGCTCTTCCTAAGGTGTCCCCGTGTCACCCCCCACTCCCCCAGGCCAGCACCCAAAGCTTGGGCCTGGTAAACCACATGCTATCCCTCTGAATGATGGCCTTTCCCTCTTGAGCACGCTTTTCCCTTGCTTAACACCTATGTGTTCTTCAAAAGTACATGAAATGTTGACATGGGCACTATTTTGGTGCTGGATGCACATTTTATGATTTCTAATCCTCCCAATGATCCCCTGGGACCAGCAGAATTTGGTGAAAGGCAGGCAGCTAATGAGTAGCTAAACAGGAACTCAGATCAGGCCTGCTTGATTCCAGTGCCTACAATCCTTCCACGAAGCCAAGACGCCCCACTTCAGAACTGCACTCAGATGTTGTCTTCTGCAGGGGCCTCCCCTGCCCCTCATCTGGCCTGGCTCTTACAGCGCCCCACCAGGGCTTTCCTCTAACTGCCCCCAAAATACACAGTGAAGTGTTGCTCAGACCCTGTCCTATGTTGTGAGCTTCTAGTGGGCAAACAGTGCCCTTTTAATTAGAAAAGGGACTTCCCTGATGGTCCAGTGGTTAAGACTCTGCACTTCCATTGAAGGGGCCACAGGTTTGATCCCTAGGCAGGGAATTAAGATCCCATATGCCATGGGATCATCCAATAAACAAATGGCGCACCCAATAAACAAATAAATAAAGTTGTTTTTTAAAAAAAGGAAAGAAAAGGGACTTACCTGGTGGTCCAGTGGCTAAGATGCCCCTCAGTGCAGGAGGCCTGGGTTTGATCCTTGGTCATGGAGCTAGATCCCACATGCCACAACTAAAAGATTCCACATGCTGCAAGCTAAACACACACACACACACACACACACACACACACACACACACAAGATCCTGCATGCCACAGTGAAGATCTGCAGCTAAGAGCTGGAGCAGCCAAATAAATATCTTTTTAAAAAAAGGAAAGAAAAGAACACCTGATCACAAAGCTAAAATTTAACTAATATATTGAACTATGAATAGACCCCATGCCCCACATCCAGTCCAGCTACTTAGAAGTAACCAATGTTAACTTCCTTCTTGTATAACCTTCCAGAAATGTTCATGACTATGGAAATATATATACAAATATGTTTTCCCCCAACAGATGGTCTCAAACTGTACATACTTTTCTGCAATTTGCTTTTTTCCTAAAAACTACATTTTAGACATTTTTCTACATCAGTATGTGTAGATCTACATCTTTTTTTACAGAAATAAATCCATGTATACTATTTTCACAACACATATAAAGGAATAAAACTCACTGCTTAAAGGTTATAAAGTCAGCATGGGAAAAAAAAAAGTCTAGCCATGTGCTGTTTACAAGAGAAATACCTAAAACATGATGCAGAAGGCCTAAAAGTCAAGGGATTCACTCCTACACTGTTGGTAGGAATGTAAATTGGTGCAGACACTATGATGAGCAGTATGGAGATTCCTTAAAAAACTAAAAACAGAGCTACCATATGATCCTACAATCCCATTCCTGGGCATATATCCAGAGAAAACCATAACTGACAAAGACACATGCACCCCAATGTTCATTGTAGCACTGTTTGCAAGAGCCAAGACATGGAAGCAGCCTAAAGTCCACTGACAGATTAATGGATAAAGAAGATGTAGTACACACACACACACACACACACATACACACAAAGGAATATTACTCAACCATAGAAAAAGAATGAAATATTGCCATTTGCGGCAACATGGATGGACCCAGAGATAATCGTACTAAGGGAAGTCAGTCAGATGAGAAAGACAAATATCATATGCTATTCCTTATATGTGGAATCTAAAAAAAAAAGATACAAATTAACTCGTATATAAAACAAAAGTGAGGGNCCTTTTTCTATATCCTGATTACATTGATTAACATCCTCTGGGGTGCCTAAAAGATAAAGAATATGGAGGCCTGGCAGCAATCATTGAGTCAACAGTGAAATCTGTCACCAATATGATTTTTAGCTCTTTAGGAAAGGCTCTGTATCTTTAAGATGCTTTAAGCTTTGTGCCTCTCACGGTTGGGGGGCTGTAAGCAATTCACAAGCTGTAAAAAGTCCAGGGGAACCTGTTAGGCAAGCTAGGGAGTTATCAGAGGGGGTTTGAACTGAGACATACCTTTCAAATGCAGAAGACTAAAGCCCTGAGTTAACTTTTTCCAGAGTGTGTCAGAAGAGTGGAAAAGCACAGTACAATAGGGCAGGCAGATTCTTATTTTGGGGGTATATGCTCAGGAAATACCAGGGGGAAACCCTGAGGCTTGACTCACCTTGCCCATCAGGCCTCTGCTGCATGACCTTGTCATGGGTGGGATTTCTCACGCTGGCTCCCAGCAGGGGACAACAGAGGATGAGATGGTTGGATGGCATCACTGACTCAGTGGACATGGGTTTGGGTGGACTCTGGGAGTTGGTGATGGATAGGGAGGCCTGGCGTGCTGTGGTTCATGGGGTCGCAAAGAGTTGGATATGATTGAGCAACTGAACTGAACTGAAAACAGAAATAGACCCAAAGACATAGAAAACAAATTTATAGTTACCAAAGGGGAAAGATGGGGAGGGATAAATTAGGCAATTGGGATTAGCATATATCACACTACTATAAAACAAATAACCAACAAGGACCTACTATATAGCACAGGGAACTATAATCAATATTTCATAAATTATAAGAGAAAAGAATCTAAAAAAGAATATATGTGTGTGTATAACTGTATACCTGAAACTAACACAATACTGTAAATCAACTATATTTCAATAGGAAAAAGCAACAAAAGGTGGAAAGGAGACAAAAAAAAAAGACGAAACAACAACAACAACAGTGTTCTTGAGAGTTGTTTAAAAAAAAAGTCGTGGGAGGTGGGAGGGGATTCATGTTTGGGAACGCATGTACACTCGTGGTGAATTCATGTCAATATTTGGCAAAACCAATACAGTATTGTAAAGTAAACTCAAGTTAAAATTTAAAAAAAAAAGTCAAGGGATTCATTAAATAAGAATACATGAATCTGTGTGTGTGTCTATTTAAATAAATAAATGGAAGAGAAGCGAAATTTCTGCCTTACAGAAGAAAACTAACCCATAAATATGGATCAAATGATAAAAGGAGAAAACTGCCACTTGGCAACCATCAGAGTAATAACTGATGCAAGCAAGAATCATTGATTTTTACTAAAGGGCAGACAATTGAGAAGGAGAAGGCAATGGCACCCCACTCCAGTGTTCTTGCCTGGAGAATCCCAGGGACGGGGGAGCCTGGTGGGCTGCCATCTATGGGGTCACACAGAGTCAGACACGACTGAGCGACTTTGCTTTCACTTTTTACTTTCACGCATTGGAGCAGGAAATGGCACCCCACTCCAGTGTTCTTGCCTGGAGAATCCCAGGGATGGGGGAGCCTGGTGGACTGCCATCTATGAGGTCACACAGAGTCGGACACGACTGAAGCGACTTAGCAGCAGCAGCAGCAGCAGCAGCAGACACTTGAGAAATGACAGCTTATTCACAATTGTCTCAAAATCTCTCTCCAAAAGAGAGGGAATTTACAAATTACAAAAGGAAAAATAAGAACTTTCTAATGAAAAGTCTTGACAGACACCACCCTAACCGGGTGATCTAAATTAGCAGCACAGTTAACGTGCACATCATCTGATATCAGCCACTAAAAAGGACACAGCATGACTCCTGGGGTATTTCTGTCCAAATGCATAATGTGAATATCACTGCGATGAACCATCAGACAAACCCAGCTCCGGAGGCATCCTGCAACAGTAATAGATCCTTCGAAAAAGTCAAGTTCATGAGAGGCAGTGAAAGTGCTGAGGAAGCATTTCAGATTTAGAGTAGCTAAAGAGATGTGACAACAGAATGCAATCTGTGATTCAGGACTTTCTTTTGCTATAAAGGACAAGGAGTTGTCTTAACTGGGATAAATCCCAATGGTCTTCCAAGATTACAAATCTGAATATAGCCACCTCTACTTGACTTCTTCCCATAGAGGCCCTTTGCCTTCAAGATAGAAACTAAATCTGTTAGCATGGAATTCATTGCTCTTTGTAAGATGTCCCATCTGTAAATCCTTCAGTATGTATCTCTAAGCAATGACTTTTTTTTTGGCCACACTGCTCGGCATGTGGGATCTTAGTTCCCTGACCAGGGATTGAAACGGCATCCCCTGTGGTGGAAGCACAAAGTCTTAGCCACTGGACCACCAGGGAAGCCCCTCTAAGCACTGACTTTCTTGTCGATGGTAATATAGCCATGATTTCATACAGGGCTGGTATGGGAGCTACTAGATAGTAGACTCAGAGCCTGTGGACCAGCCCCACCATCCATGATGGTGGAAGCACAGGGGTACAGTTGCTATAGATAAGCTGAATTCCATATCTCTAAGAGTGATGCTAGGTCAGTATTTTTAAACCCACCTTCCCTCCAGGTGATTCGAGTATGTAGTTGGCCCCTAAAAACCTCTCTACTCTCCTCTTCCTACCCTCCACTCTTGAGCTCTGGGGATGAGAAACCATAGTTCTGGGGACCCACAGTCTTTTTTTTTTTTTAGTATTTATGTATTTGGCTATGCTGGGCTCAGTTGCAGCACGCAAACTCTTAGTTGTGGCATGTGGAATTCTAGTTCCCTGACCAGGGTTCGAACCTGAGTCCCCTGTATTGGGAGTGTGGAGTCTTAGCCACTGGACCACCAGGGAAGTCCTGGACCCACAGTCTTGAGCTTCTGTCTGGGAGGATTCACCTTGCTGTGCCCACTCCCCTGTGCTGCCCCTGGCTCCTCTGGACTCTAGCATTGCCACATAAGATCCGTGTTTTCCACAGATACAGAAATTTGTCATCTCCAATGGACACATTTCCTTGAGGCTGACTGGGAAGCCATGGGAAGGCACTGAACCAGAGGTTCTGTGAGTCTCAGAGGAGGAGGCAAGATGTCCCTGGGTTGGAAATTCCAGAAAGGCCTCCTGGAGGGAGTGGCTTTTGGGCAGGGCCATTAAAGTAGGATGGGTGGGTGGAGACTATCACTGGACTTGTTCCTATCTGATCTGAGTTCTCTGAAAGCCTGAGGTATTTTATTTCTCTTCTCCACCCTTTTCCCCACTTGAATTAAAATATGATCTTCTGCATCTTGAGGGTGCTTTACAGCCTGGGCTTTAGAGTCTGAGAATACTGGGTCTGTACATGTGTGATCTGGGATGTGTCAGGGGACCTCACTGACCTCAGCTTTCTCATCAGAGAGCTTGGGATGATGGCACTTCATAGGGTTGCAGGAAGAATTTAATGGAATGTTCTAGACAGAAAAATCACTGAAGCTGAGCAGTTGAACAGTCATTCTGAGGGGGCTTCAAGTAGGGTTTGATGGACTTGGATAGGACATTTGTCATATCTCAAGTGGCAAAAATATTACCTGACTCTCTTAATTAAATGTCTTATTTTGAGATTATTGCAGATTCACATGCAGTTGTAAGAAATAACTCAGAGAGGTCTTGTATATCCTTTACCAAGTTTCCCCCAATGGTAAGTTTTATGAAACTGTAGGACTATCAACCAGAATATTGATGCTGATACAATCACGATTCACAACATTTCCTTCTCCACCAAGAGTTCCCAGGCTGCCTTTTTATAAGTACACCCACTTCTCTTCCACCCCATCCACTACTTAACTCTTCAGTTCAGTTGCTCAGTCATGCCTGACTCTTTGCAACCCCATGGACTGCAGCATGCCAGGCTTCCCTGTCCATCACCAACTCCCAGGAGCTTGCTCAAACTCATGTCCATCGAATTGGTGATGCCATCCAACCATCTCATTAGTTCTTCGCATCAGGTGGCCAAAGTATTGGAGATTCAGCTTCAGCATCAGTCCTTCCAATGAATACTCAGGACTGATTTCCTTTAGGATTGACTGGTTTGATCTCCCTGCAGTCCAAGGGACTCTCAAGAGTTTTCTCCAACACCACAGTTCAAACGCATCAATTCTACAGTACTCAGCTTTCTTTATAGTCCACTTCTCACATCTATACATGACTACTGGGAAAACCATAGCTTTGACAAGACAGACTTTTGTCAGCAAAGTAATGTCTCTGCTTTTTAATATGCTGTCTAGATTGGTCATAGCTTTTCTTCCAAGAGCAAGCGTCTTTTAATTTCATGGCTGCAGTCACCATCTGCAGTGATTTCAGAGCCCCAAAAATAAAGTCCGTTACCGTTTCCATTGTCTCCCCATCTATTTGCCATGAAGTGATGGGACCGGATGCCATGATCTTTGATTTTTGAATGCTGAGCTTTAAGCCAGCTTTTTCACTCTTCTCTTTCACTTTCATCAAGAGGCTCTTTAGTTCCTCCTCACTTTCTGCCATAAGGGTGGTGTCATCTGCGTACCTGAGGGTATTTATATTTCTCCTGGCAATCCTGATTCCAGCTTGTGCTTCATCTAGCCCAGCATTTCGCATGATGTACTCTTCATATAAGTTAAATAAGCAGGGTGACAATATACAGCCTCGATGTACTCCTAACCCCTGGCAACCACTAATCTATTTCTATTAATTTTATCATTTTGAGAGTGTCATGCATGCAGGGAGCTCAAACCCGATGCTCTGTAACAATGTAGAAGGGTGGGATGGGGTAGGAGGAGGGAGGGAGGGAGGGAACATATGTATACCTATGGCTGATCCATGTTGATGTATGGCAGAAACTAATACAATATTGTAAAACAATTATCCTCAAATTAGAAATAAATTTATTAACAACAACAAAAAAGAACCCAAACCTACCAACCAAAGAGGGTCTTGTAAATGGAATCACACAGTATATAATCTCTTGGGATTGCCTTTATTCATTTGGCATAATTCTCTGAAGAGTCATGAAAAGGCTGTTGTGTGAATAATTCATTCATTTACGTTGCTGAATATTATTTTGGATGGGCCACCATTTAACCACTCACCTGTTGAAAGACATCTAGGCTGTTTCTAGTCTGGGGCTACTATGGATAAAGCTGCAATTAACATTTGTGTATAGGTTTTTATGTGAACTGAATATATGTCTTCATGTTTCTGAAACAAATGTCCAAGATTGTAATTTCTGGGTTGCCTGGTCATTATGTGTTTAGTTTAAGACATTGTTGAACTGTCTTCCAGAGTGGCTGTACCATTTTAACTTCATGCCAGCCGTATATGAGTGAGCCAGTTTCTCTGCATCACTGCTGGCATTTGATATTGTAGTTATTTCTTATTTTAGCTTTTCTGACAGGCAAGTAGCAGTATCTCATTGTGGTTTCAGTTTGGATTTCCCTAATGGCAAACAGGGAGGAGGGAATGGCAAACCACCCCAGTATACTTGCCATGAGAACCTCATGAACTATATAAAAAGACGAAAAGATATGACACTGAAGATGTCCCCCAGGTCAGAAGGTTTCCAATATGCTACTGGGGAAGAGTGGAAGACAACTAATAATCGCCCCAGAAAGAATGAAGCAGCTGGGCCAAAACGGAAACGATGCTCGGTTGTGGATGTGTCCAGTGATGAAAGTAAAATCCAGTGCTGCAGAGAACAGTATTGCTAGGAACCTGGAATGTTAGGTCCGTGAATCAAGGAAAATTGGACATGGTCAAGCAGGAGATGGTAAGAATAAACTTCAACATCCTAGGAATCAGTGAACTAAAATGGACATGGACAGGAATGGGCGAATTTAATTCAGAAGACCATTATATCTACTACTGCGGGCAAGGGTCCTATAGAAGAAATGGAGTAGCCCTCATAATCAACAAGAGTCCAAAATGCAGTACTTGAGTACAACCTCAAAAATGACAGAATGATCTCAGTTTGTTTTCAAGACATGTCATTCAACATCACAGAAATTCAAGCCTATGCCCCTACTACCAATGCCAAAGAAGCTGATCAGTTCTACAAAGGCCTAGAAGACCTCCTAGAACTAACACCAACATAAGATGTTCTATTCATAAAGGACTTCCCTGGTGGCTCAGACGGTAAAGCGTCTGTCTACAATGTGGGAGACCTGGGTTCGATCCCTGGGTCAGGAAGATCCGCTGGAGAAGGAAATGGCAATCCACTCCAGTACTATTGCCTGGAAAATGCCATGGACAGAGGAGCCTGACAGGTTACAGTCCATGGGGTTGCAAAGAGTGAGCGACTTCACGACGACACGATTCATTACTGGGGATTGGAATGCAAAAGTAGGAAGTCAAGAGATACCTGGAGTAACAGCAAGTTTGGCCTTGGAGAACAAAATAAAGCTGGGCAGAGACTAACTGAATTCTGCCAAGAGAATGCACTGATCATAGCAAAGACCCATTTTCAAAAACATAAGAGATGACTTTACACATGGACATCACCAAATGGTCAATACTGAAATCAAATTGATTACATTCTTTGTACTGAAGATGGAGAAACTGTATACAGTCAGCAAAAACAAGACCTGGAGCTGACTGTGGCTCAGATCATCAGCTTCTCATAGCAAAATTCAGGCTTAAACTAAAGAAAGTGGGGAAAAACCACTAGGTCAGCCAGGTACGATTTAAGGTGATGAACAGATTCAAGGGATTAAATACAGTAAACAGTATGCCTGAAGAACTAGGTGCAGAGGTCCAAAATATTGTATAGAAGACAGTGAACAAAACCATTCCAAAGATAAAGAAAAGATGGCAAATTGGTTATCTGAGGAGGCTTTACGAATAGCTGAAGAAAGAGAAGCGAAAAGCAAGGGCGAAAGGGAAACATCCAACTAAACACAGAGTTCCAAAGAACAGCAAGGAGAGGCAAGAAGGCCTTCTTCAATGAACAGCGCATAAAACTAGAGGAAAACGACAGAAGGGGAAAGACAAGAGATCTCTTCAGGAAAACTGGAAATATCAAGGGAACATTTTGCCCAAAGATGAGCACAATAAAGGACAGAAACAGTAGAGACCTAGTCAACTCAGAAGAGATGGAAAGAACACACAGAAGAATTGCACAAAAAAGATCTTAATGAACCAGGTGATGGTGTGGTCTGTCACCCAGAGCCATTCTGGGGTGTGAAGTTAAGTGAGCCTTAGGAAGCAGTGCTGTCAATAAAGCTAGTGGCTGCAATGGAATTCCAGTAGAGCTACTCAAAACCCTAAAGGATGATGCTGTCAAAGTGCTGCACTCAATATGTCAGCAAATTTGGAAGACCCAGCAGTGATCACAGGACTGGAAAAGGTCAGTCCTCATCCCAGTCCCCAAGAAGGGGAGTACTAAAGAACGTTCGAACCATCAGACAATTGCACTCATCTTTCATGCTAGTAAGATCATACTTAAAATATTGCATGCTAAGCTTCAGCATTATATGAACCAAGAACTTCCAGACGTCCAAGCTGGGTTTAGAAAAAGCAGAGGAACCAGAGATTAAATTACCAACATCTGGTGAATCATAGAGAAAGCAAGCGAATGCCAGAAAAACATCTACTTCTGTTTCACTGACTGTGCTAAAGCTTTTGACTGTGGGGATCATAACAAACTGTGGAAAACTCTTAAAGAGATAGGAATACCAGACATCATCTTACCTGTCTCCTGAGAAACCTATAGGCAGGTCAAGAAGCAACAGTTAAAACCCTGTATGGAACAACTGACTGGTTCAGGACTGAGAAAGGAGTACGACAGGGCTATCTGCTATCACCCTGTCTATTTAACCTATACATTGAGCACATCATGAGAAATGCCAGGCTGGATGAGTTATAAGCTGGAATCAAGACAAGTGGGAGAAACATAAACAATCTCAGATATGTGGATGATATCACTCTAATGGCAAAAGCAAAGAACTAAAGAGCCTCTTGATGAGGGTGAAGGAGGAGAGTGAAAGAGCTGGCTTAAAACTAAATATTAAAAAACCTAAGATCATAGCATCCGGCCCCATTACTGGCAAATAGAAGGGGAAAATGTGGAAGTAGTGACAGATTTCCTCTTCTTGGGCTCTAAAATCACTGCAGATGGTGACTGCAGCCATGAAGTCAGATGATTGCTTCTTGGCAATCAATGACAAACCTAGACAGTGTGTTGAAAAGCAGAGACATTACTCTGCTGACAAAGGTCCATATAATTGGGGCTATGGTCTTCCCAGTGGTCACGCATGGTTGTGAGAGCTGGACCATAAAGAAGGCAGTGCGCCAAAGAATTGATGCATTCCGACTGTGGTGCTGAAGAAGACTCCTGAGAGTCCCTTAGACAGCAAGGAGATCAAACCAGTCAATCTTAAGGGAAACCAACCCTAAACACTCATTGGAAGGACTGATGCTGAAGCTGAAGCTCTAGTATTTTGGTCACCTGATGTGAACAGCCAACTCTTTGGAAAAGTCCCTGATGCTGGGGAAAAACTGAGGGCAGAAGGAGAAGAGGGCGTCAGGACATGAGATGGCTGGATGGCATCACTGATGCAATGGACATGAACTCGGGCAAACTTTGGGAAATGATGAGGGACAGAGAGGTCTGGCATGTTGCAGTCCATGGAGTTGCACAGTCAGACACTGTTAGGTGACTGAACAACGACAAATAATACTAAACATCTTTTCATGTGTTTTTTGCCATCTTTAATAGCATCTTCATGCCTTTTGGCCATCTTCTAATTGGATTTTTACCTATTTTATTGCTGAGTTTTGAAAATTCTTTACATATTCTAGATATTCTGGGTATCATATATGTGGCTTGCAAGTATTTCCAGAGCTATTTTTTTTTGTCTTCACAGAATCTTTTGCAGAACAAAAATTTCAATTTGATGAAGTCTCATAGATCAGTTTTTCTTTTTATGGACATTATTATTTTGGTGTCAGGTCTAAGACTTTTCCTAGACCTAGGTTGCAAAGCTTTTCTATTTTTTTTTCTAATTGTCTTACAGTTTTACATTTCATAGTTAAGTTTATGACCCTTTTTGAGTTTTCCTTTTTGTAGCAAATGAGGTTTTTTAAAATTTGTTTTTGCCTATAGATATCTAATTGCTTCAGCAACATTTTTTGAGGTTTGCCACCTTTCAATTGGTTTTACATATTTGTCAAAAATCATTTGGGCATATTCATGTGAGCCTGTTTCTAGATTTTTTTTGTTCCATTAATGTGGCTAAAGTGTCTCTTTGCCAATACTATGCAGCTGTAATGACTACAGCTATAGAATAAGTCTTGAAATCTAGTAGGCTGATTTGTTGTTTAGGCACTAAGTCATGTTCAGCTCTTTTGTGACCCCATGGACTGTAGCCCATCAGGTTCCTCGCCATGGGATCTCCCAGGAAAGAATACTCCAGTGGTTTGCCATTTCCTTCTCCAGGGGATCTTCTCAACCCAATCCTCATCTCTTGAATTGGCAGGTGGATTCTTCACCACTGAGCCACCAAGGGAGCCCAGTAGACTGACTACTTCCAGTTTATTCTTTTTCAAAATTGTTTTAGCTTTTGTTTTGATTTTCCCTATGAAGCTTAGAAAATTCTTGTCGATATCTATAAAAAGCCTTGCTGGAATTTTGATAGGAATTAAAATTTTATATCCATCTGGGCAGAATTGATATCTTTACTATGTTGAGTCTTTCAATTCATGAAAAAGGAATATCTCTCCATTTATTTAGATATTCTTTGATATCTTTCCTCATATTGTAGAATTTACGACATACAAGTCCTATTCTTGTTTTGTTAAATTTATACCTAGGCATTTTTTGGGGAATGACTGTTTATACTATAGTATTTTTAATTTTTGTATCCACATGTTCATTGGTAGTATACAGAAATATAATTGATTTTTGGATTTTGATCTTATATTACACACCCTTGAGCTCACTTAGTTCCACAAGGGTTTTGGTTGGTTGGTTTAGCTGTTTTTTGTTGGGTGGGGGAGACAGATTCTTTGGGATTTTTTATGTGGTCATGTCATCTGCAAATAGGAAACTTTGTATTCCTTCCTTCTCAACTTATATGCATTTCATATTCTTTTTTATACTGATTCGACCTTCCAGCACTATGTTCAATAAGAATGGTGACAGCGGAACTCCTTGGCTGGCCTCAGTCTTAGAGGAAAAGCTTCAGTCTTTCCCCATCAAGTATAATCTTAACTGTTGTAGGTGTTTTGTAGAGGCTCAAAGGCTTGGGATAGATTATTTCCATTCCAAAGGAGAGAAACAGGAAAGAAGGAAAGAGTGATGAGTCTCAAGCAAAGCTAAAACCTAGCAAGGCAGATTCCACTGGATTGAGAGCTTAAGAATAATCTCTGGCTCCATGCTCTGCCTCCTGGATCCTCCAAGACAGCGATTCCACTTCTGTGGCTTCCTTCGTTTCACCTCTTTATGTCCCCTTTAATTCAAATTGGCTGGGTCTTTGCTGGTAGAATCCCATCTCTGTTTCTGGCCTCTGTTCATTTCCATGTATGGACTCTCTAGTTGCGGTGCATGGGTTTAGTTGCCCTGCAGCCTGTGGGATTTTAATTCCCCAAACAGGGATTGAATCTGTGTCCCCTGTATTGGAAGGTGGATTCTTAACCACTTGACCACCTGTGAAGTCCTCTGTCTCATTGTTTTTCAACAATATGGATAGGTTGAAAACTTTCTGAATCTTCTAGTTCTGGTTCCTTTTTCTTAATTCCTTCTTCAATTCATCTCTCCTCTTCCACGTTTTACTCGAAGTATTCAGGAGGAACCAAACTTCTCTTTCAGTGGTTTCTTCTTCTGGAAATCTCAGCAAAGTATCTAATTTTATCATTCACAATTCTACCTTTCCAAAAACACTAGAACACATTTCAGCTAAGTTCTTTGCCAAATTATAACGAGGATCACCTTTCCTCCAATGTTCAAACTCCTGTTTCTCCTTTCTGTCCAAGATCTCACCAAAATCACTTCTTTTGTTGTTGTTTTTAGGCCACACCATGTGGTTGTGGGATTTTAGTTCCCTGACTAGGGATCGAAACTGAGCCCTCAGGAGTGAGAGTGCAGAGTCCTAACCACTGGACATCCAGGGAAGTCCCTCACCAAAATAACTTTTAACATCTATATTTCTAGCATGCACCTCAAAACTCTTCCAGCCTTTACCCATTGCATGCATGCATGCGTACTAAGTCACTTCAGTCATGTCCAACTCTGTATGACCCTATGGACTGTAGCCCACCAGGCCCCTCTGTCCATGGGATTTTCCAGGCGGGCGTACTGGAGTGGGTTGCTGTGCCCTTCTCCAGGCTTTACCCATTAGCCAGTTCCAAAGCTGCTTCTGCATATACAAGTAGTTGTTACAGCAGCATTCCACTTCTCAGTACCAAACTCTGTTTTAATCTGCTTGGGTTCTAAGTCACTTCAGTCGTGTCCGACTCTATGCACTATAGCCCACCAGGCTCCTCTGTCCATGGGGATGTTCCAGGCAAGAATACTAGAGTGGGTTGCCATGCCCTCCTCCACGGGATCTTCTCAACCCGGGGATTGAACCTGCAACTCTTCCATCTCCTGCATTGGCAGGTGGGTTCTTTTCCACCAGCACCACCTGGGAAGCCCTTGGGCTTGGGCTGTTATAACAAAAGATATACCATAGCCTGGGTGACTTAACGAAAATTTATTTTCCCACAGTTCTGGAGGCTGAAAGTCTAAGGTCAAAGGACAACAAGGTCAGTATCTCATGAGGGCTCTCTCCCTGTGTTGCCATCTTACTCTGTCTTCACATGGCAGAAAACAAGTGATCTCTCACTCACACTTCTTATAAAACCACTAATCCCATCACAAGGGCCCCACCTTCATGACTTCATCTAACCCTAATTATCTCCCAAAGACCTCATCTCCAAATATTAACACATCGGGGGTTAGGCTTTCAACATCTGAATACAGCCCATAGCATTGTTAAAAAGTCTTCTGTCTTCCTAGGCTGCTCCTTTTCCAATCCTTCGGGAAGAGACAGCAGGCTATTGTTTGGGTTTTCTTGTCTGCTCCTGTTGGCATTTCCAGGTTGCAGGCTTCTTCAGCTGCAGGTTTGAGGTATATGAGGCAAAAAAATCCAAGAGAGAGCCATGCTGTTCCTCAGGTCCTGACATCCCTCGCCACTCTGCCTTTTCTCCACATTTCAGAGTCTTCTTTCATTTTCTATATATGTCCAGGGTTTTCAGGTCTACTTAGTGGAAAGAACAGGGAGAAGTATATCTACTCCACCTTCCCTGTTACTTTAATCTCTTTACAACTCTATTGGAAGGCTGTGCCATAACTTACTGATGAACATTTAGCATTGGTAATAAATGTCATTTTTTCCTACTGAAAACAACACTGCAATAAACAATGGAGCCGACTGTTTAGCTGGCTGTTTGCTTGTTTTCCATTTCTCTATTACCAGGGCTCAGTAGTGCCAAGCCACATAGCAGGTAAGTAATAAATGTTCATTGAATGAATAACTGCATTGTGACGGAACTGCCTCATTCCCTACCTGGTGTGTACCTAAATGCATCAGAGATTCTTATTACTTAAAAACCTCAACAGTTAGAACTGATCCGACTGAAAATGCACTTCTCAGGCGAGGTGGGAGGGAGGTCCCAGAGGGAGTGGGTATATGTATCCATACAGCGGACTTACTTCATCACACATCAGACACTGACACAACGCTATAAAGCAATTATACTTCATTTTTTTAATAGCTTATTAATTGATAAAGACTTGATTTATACCTTCTCCATCCGTATTTGCAGTTTATGATTGAGAGAACTTAACTTTCTCCATATGGGTGCAAACATGATTAGAAGGAAATTCATGAAAACAAAATCCCGAAATAAATGGGAAGGAAGTCCAAACAGGAGGGGATATATGTAAATATACAGCTGATTCACTTTGCTGTACAGGAGATACTAAAACAACATTGTAAAGTTAACTCTACTCAATAAAAATTAATTTTAAAAAATCCCAATGTTAACTCCCAATGGGATTATGGGTGATTTACATTTCCTTACATTCTAAGTTTCCTACAATGATCACACTTTGTACCTGAAAAGAGTAACACAATGAAAATCACTCAGAGTGAAAAGCTTTTAAAACTCAATGGCCTGAAGCTGCAGTCATTGGTGGAGGGTCTGGAGTCCCCATAAATAACATCATGCTGTGGGTATATTTACTGGTACGCTGGCCCTGCATGAACCCGGAAACAGAGATGGGAGCCTAATGTGAAATGCATCACACCACCAATAGCATCGCAGCTCAGGGGTCCCCAACCTCTGGGCCAAGTGCTGATACCTCCTGTCAGATCAGCAGAGACATTAGAATAGAAATAAAAGGCACTATAAATGTAATGTGCTCGAGTCATCCTGAAACCATCTCCCCACCCCAACCCTGGTCCATGGAAAAACAGTCTTCCACGAAACTGGTCCTGGTGCCAAAAAGGCTGGGGACTGCCTGCCAGGCTCCTCTGTCCATAGGATTTCCCAGGCACAAATACTCGAGTGTATTGCCAGGGGATCTTCCCAACCCAGGCATCGAACCTGCATCTCCTGCACTGGCAGGCAGGTTCCTTCCTGCTGAGCCACCAGGGGAGCCCACAGATAAACACACAGAAATTTCACACAGCGGTACCCAGTGCTGGTCAGAGGAGTGAGCAACATGGATGGCAGACAAGTGACAACAGCTGGGGTGTGTTGAGCCATTACCTCATGTCAGGTGCTGTTCTGGATGCTACACATGAAGCAATGTCCTAATAACAACACCTACTCCATTTTTACAGATGAGACGATGGAAGCAGGGCTGCCTTACGTGATTGCCCTCAGCCACACAAGAGCAGACAGTGGAACCAGGATTCCAAGCACAGGAAGCACAGCTTCAGAACCCAGACTCTGAATTTCCAGGGTGTCAAGGTCTCCTCTGTCCTAAAAATACTTCCTCGTTCAGCTGTTTCTTGATCTGCCATGCTTGCCAGAAGCAGCACTGAGGTGTTTGTAGACGAAGTGAGATGCAATAGACCTTGCCCATGGGAATTCTGTGTGGGCATGTATATCCCCATGACATGCCCCTGATGGCTCACTACTGATTTTCCCCCTCCACTGTTTCTAGAACACACCCCATGATTTGCCTTCACCCCTAACTTTATTTGGGGTTCCCCAGGTGGTGATAGTGGCAAAGAATCTGTCTGCCAATGTAGCAGATACAAGAGACATGGGTTCAGTCCTTGGGTCAAGAAGATCCTCTGGAGAAGGAAAAGAGCAACCCACTCCAGTATTCTTGCCTGGAAAACTCCATGGACAGAGGAGCTGGGGGGGCTCCAGTCCATAAGGTCGCAAATAGTCGGACACGACTGAGGTGTGTGCGCATGCGCGCACGCGCGCACACACACACACACACACACACACACACACACACACAGAGTTTGTTTGCTTAGCTGTGTCTAGTTGCATTACACATGATCTTTGCTGTGCCTTGCGGGCTTAGTAGTTGCAGCCTGAGGCCTTAGTTGCCCAGCAGTATGTGGGATCTTATTTCCCAGATGAGGGATCAAATCTGTGTCCCCTGCATTGCAAGGTGGATTCTTAACCACTGGACGCCCAGGGAAGTCCCACCCTTAACTTTTTTTTGGAATATGATTGCTTTACAATGTTATGTTAGTTTCTGCTGGACAACATCATAGATCAGCCACAAGTATACATATCCGCCCTCCCTCTTAAACCTCCTTCTTGCCCTCCCATTCCACCCCTTTAGGTTACTACAGAGCACTGAGCTGGGTTCCCTGTACTATCCTTAACTTTTGACCACTACTAGACCTTTCCCTTTGGAATAGGTCCCAGCTACCTCATCACACCTCCTCTGGTTCCATCCTTACGTTCTGTTCTGGCTGCTTCTCATAGTCATTCCCATATTTAGTCCCCCTGCTGGGGGTTGACAACAGTGGATTTATTTCTCTGGTTTTGGTCCCTGTAAAAACAATATTCCTGGAGAGATACACTAAGTCTCATTAGTATTTTCTCCAGAAAACTCACACTAAGGCATAATTATTTGAGCCAGAAAATCAGACTGTGAATCTGTTAAAAATGGAAGGGATGACTTTTGATGATGATATTGGTTATTTGAGTGATACCTTTGAGGTTCTAGAAGCTTTATATATACTGTCTTATATTGGGTTGGCCAAACAGTTGGTTTGGGTTTTCATGTAATGGAAAAACCTGAATGAACTTTTTGGCCAACTCAATATAATCTTCACAGTCTTGGCAATGATATCATTTCCCTTTTACAGACGGAGAACAAAAGACTCCGAGAAGTTAAATAAGATTACGTAGCCAAGATTCAAATCCAGGTCTGCTGGTTGCAAAACTAGAGTTCTTTCCCCATTTCTATGCTTATGCATGAGCGGAGGCGTGAGAAAAAGAAAGGAAAAAGTTGAGGACACTATATACTGTCTATGTATACAAATACATTATAAGCCCATTACTGGGCATCATCTATCAGTTTTTTGGTTATTAAAGAGACATTCATTGGCTCACAGACTTTAGGTAATACATTTATACATACACACAGTATATTTCTTGAAAAATAAGAATGATATCCTGCCAAGAGCCACTGGGAGAAAAAAACAAATCTAAACAAAATTGACTCTGCCCAATGGATTAGAATACTGGCTTCAGCACATAAGATTTCTTTTGTGCTTTCTAAATCATTTTTGCAGAAAATGAAGTGAACATTTCACATTTGGGAAACAGATTTCTATTTGGTCTTTCCAAAGCTTGAACTAAATAGTATGGGTTGTACTTGTTTGCTGTAGGCCAGTGGCTCTCAAAATGTAGTCTGTGGGCCCTGGGGATCTGTGAGACCCTTCCTAGGGTGCTCACAAAATTAAAACTATCTTTATAATTATAGAGATTATTAAGATGCTATGTGCCTTTTCCCTGTGTTAAAATTTGCACTGATGTTAAACAATGGTGGGTGAAATTGCTGTGTCTTAGTATAAATCAAGACAGTGGCACCAAATTGTACCAGTATGAAAGGTCCACTGATTTTAGAGAACAGAAAGACAAGTGACTGGGAGAAAAGATTTACAAAATGCATATTTGATTAAAGAGTAGTATCCAGAATATACAAAGAACTCTTAAAACTCAACAATAATAAACAACCCAATTTAAAAAAATGAGTAAAAGATCTCAACAGACAACTCAAAGAAAATACACAGATAGCAATGAGCACATGGAAAGATGCTCAGCAGCAGATGCCATTAGCAAAGCAAGACAATGAGATACTACTGTATACCTACTAGATGGCTAAAATTTAAAAAAAAAAAGACAACTGATAATACCTAATGTTGGCAGGGATAGAGAACAATAGGAAAACTCATTCACTGCTGCTAGGAATGCAAAGTGGTATAACCACTTTGGAAGATAGTCTGGCAGTTTCTTACAAACCTTAAACAGTCTTACCAGAGAACCCTGGTGGCTCATTTGGTAAAGAATCTGCCTGCAATGCAGGAGCTCGCCTGCAAGGAATGAGAGCCGGGTTTGATCCCTGGGTTGGGAAGATACCCTGGAGAAGGGAATGGCAACCCACGCCAGTCTTCTTGCTTGGAAAATCTCATGGACAGAGGAGCCTGGCAGGCTATAGTTCATGGGCTCACAAGAGTTGGACATGACTTAGCAACTAACCACAAACACCAGAGCACCCAGCTATCACATTCCTCAGCATCTACCCAAATTGAGTTGCAAAAACTCACACACAGATGTTTATAGTAGCTTTGTTATAATTTCCCAAAACTGAAAGCACCCAAGATGTCCTCAAAAGCTGAATGGGTAACAAATTGTAATACACTGATCAATGGAATTTTACCCAGCTACAAAAAGAAATGAGCTATCAAGGCATGAAAAGGCATAAAGGAATACCAAATGCATATTGCTTTAGTGAAAGAAGGCAGTCTGAAAGAGGTATATATAGTATGACTCCAACTGTAAGATATTCTGGAAAAGGTGATAATATAGAGGTCATAAATAGATCAATGGTTACCAGAGTCTGGGGGAAGAAGACAAGGGGTAAGTAGGTGGAGAACATGGTTTTTAGGTCAGTGAAACTATTCTGTATGACACTGTCATGGTGGACACATGACATGCATTTATCAAAACCCATAGAACTATATGCCACAAAGACTGAACTCTGTTGTAAGCCATCAGTTCAGTTCAGTCGCTAGTCGTGTCGGACTCTTTGTGACCCCATGAATCACAGCACGACAGGCCACCCTAGCTAATTATAACGTACCAATATTGGCTCATCAATTTTTTTATGATGTTTTTCAGTGGTTAAATCATGTCCAGCTCTTTGCAACTCCATAGATTGTAGCACACCAGGCTTCCCTGTCCTTCACTATCTCCCAGAGTGTGCTCAAACTCATGTCCATTGAGTTGGCAATACTATCCAACCATCTCATCCTCTGTCACCCCCTTGTGCTTCTGCCCTCAATCTTTTGCATCAGGAGCTTTTCCAATGAGTTGGCCCTTCACATCAGGTGGCCAAAGTATGTGGACTATTATTAAAGTCTTTACTGAATTTGTTTCAATATTGCTTCTGTTTTATGTTTTGGTTTTTAGACTTGAGGCATGTAGGAGCCTTGCTCCCCGGTCAGGGATCACACCCCTATGCTGGAAGGTGAAATCTTAATTACTGGACAGCCAGAGAAGTCCCCCGGTTCATCAATTTTAACAAACATAGCACACTAATGTAAGATATAAATAATAGAAGAAACTGAGAGGGGGGAAGTTTATGGAAACTCTGTACAACTTGCTCAATTTTTTGTAAAGCTAAAACTGCTCTAAAAGTCTGTTAGTTTTTAAAGAAAGAAACGTCCACTAATAGGATTTCCAATTCCTCATTGCAACTAACCTTTAAGAAGCTACTACTACCTGTGGAGTCTGGGTTTGGTAGTCAAAGAAGAATATTCATGATTATTTGAAAAGGCTGTTAAAATACTCTTTTCCAACTACCTATATGAGTAGGGCCAGATTTTTTTTCACATGCTTTAACCAAAGCAACACATTAATATCACAACAAGTTGAATGAAGTAGCAGATATGAGAGTCTTTTTTCTATTAAATCACACAAAATCTAAAAACAATCCCTCTCTTTGCACTATATATATTTTTTTAAAGAAAATAGCAATTTTTCTTTTGAAATGTTATTAATGCTACATGTAACAGATTTTTAAGTTACTTTAAAACAAATACATATCCTTATTAAAAAATATGTTTAAATGGTCTCTGTTCACATTTCTTATACAATAAACATTGATAGATATAATCCATACAAACAAAACCTCATTGGGGTCTTCAAAAAGCATTTAAGAGTATAAAGGGGTCCTGAGAATAAAAAGTTTGGGAGCTGATGCCCTGGGCCTATACGATCTGGTTAAACTTTAATTTTTAGGCTGTTTTCTGGACCATTGAACAAGTGATGGACTAATAGCAACTGCATCTAATAGTTACATGGAAGCTGCCAATATCCAGAAAGTGGCCATCAGGGCTGTCCAGGCATAGGCAAAAATATGTATATATATACACGTATGCCAAGCATATCTCCTTTTCAAGCGTGAATTTGGAATTTGTTCAATTTTCATTCTTCTGTTATCTTTCTTTAGAATGAAACATTTCAAAGAATGTAATAAAACACGAAGGTAAATAAAAAAACAGTGCAGTCAAATTTATGGTGTGGGAACATAAGGCTTGCTATTACAGCTTTTAATGGCAGATAGTTTACAATAAACATTGGGCTTAGCCTGGTAGAAAATAGTCACAGACAGGAGGTAATTACTTGTCCATCTCCAAGCATCAGAAACGCTGGAGTCCCTCCAGCTGAATAATGTGGATCTGCCAACTGTCACTCACTTGGACGGAGGCTTTTTTTTTGATTGTTGTTTTAATTAAATTGGGGGGAAAAAAGAACACAAGACAAACCTCCTTCTGAAAGTGCTAAAATTCCACGGATGGATAAACCCACAGACCATCATTTTACACTGTCTTTATTAGTCTTGGATAAATCACAGGAGCTCCCATAAACAGAGTCACAGAGGGGAATGGAATGTATACGGTGTTAGAAAGGGCCCATTGCCAGCAAATCTGAATATTACAGTGTGGGTTCTATAAACAGTAAGAGAGAAATGGCTAGATCCCCATGCAGATAACAAGAATATAAATGGACCTTTTAATGAGCTTTGCATCATCACATATGAAATAATAAATACACCCAAACAGAGAAAAAGAGGAAGAGCAAAACTATGCAAAAATTCTGTCGTTAAGATATGTGGGCAGCGTGACTCAAAATAGAAACCAAGCAGTTTTCCAAAGACTTGAAGGTTTTAGATAAGAAAATATAATCACTCTAATTCTTGTTTAATCTTGTTCCCTACAGCTTTTGTCAGAAACAGTTAGTTACCCATCTCTGTTTAACTGAGGACAGGGGAAACTGTTCACAGAAATATACTTGAAACAGGTACTCACAAGTACAGATTCTAATTTTAAGCCTTTTACATGAAAAAAAAATCATGGTGAAATTCAAGGTTATGTGTAGGGAGAATAGCCAAGACACAAATGCCATGCATATTTTACGTTCCTGTCCAATATGCTTCACAAACAACTTACACTTATTTTTACAATGTACTTTGGATGAAAGGGTAATTTAGCATCAATTCTTACATTGTTAGCAAAAAAGGCTTTACATTTATTAATACCTTAGATTATTTGAAATCAAGGGCTCTCGAAGTCTCACTGATGACTTAGCCAGGATGCCTTTTTCTTTTTATTTTACTTTACAATATTGGTTTTGCCATACATCAACATGAACCCGCCACGGGTGTACACGTGTTCCCAATCCTGAACCCCCTCCCACTTCCCTCCCCATACTGAAATAAAGAATGTGGGTAAGAGTAATTCTAATTTTTATTTGGATTATCATTTCATTGGCTAAGAGGTTGCCCCAGAATTTGCTGTTTGTCTCAGGGAACTCAAACAGGGGCTCTATAACAACCTGGACAGGTGGGATGAGGAGGGAGGTTCAAGAGGGAGGGGATACATGTATACCTATTTCTGATTCATGTTGATATTTGGCAGAAAACAAAATTCTGTAAATCCTTCAATTAAAAAATAAATAAATAAAATCAGATTAAAAAAAAAGATTATATATTTAAAAAAGAGGTTGCCCCAGGACTTCGAGGGAAATTTCCATTTCATTTCACAGTAAATGAAAACATTTTTTCCTTATATACCCCTATATAGAACAACTAGCCTATCCATGGCAATGCTAATAATAGCTTGATTTGTTATATGTTAAAAAAGAAGTTAAAAATAAATAGTGCCAGAACTTAGGCACTGTAATGATCTTCACTTTCAATTTTATACTGAAAATGCATGACATGTCACAGGAGCCAAATGCAAAAAAATAATGTGGACAGTGAGAAAATGAGTAAAATTTTAAAAGAAACTCAGAAACAGTCTTGTGGACCTGGGGTGAGGGTAAGTGGGAAGAAGAATGTGGGATGAATTGAGAGAGTAGCGTTGATATATATACAATAGGTGTGTGCTCAGTTATATCTGACTCTCTGCGACCCCATGGACTGTAGCCCATCAGGCTCCTCTATCCATGGAATTCTCTAGGCAAGAATACTGGAGTGGGTTGCCATTTCCTTCTCCAGGGGATCTTCCCAACCCAGGGATTGAACCAAAACCTCCTGCATTGGCAGGAGGATTCTATACTGCTGAGCCACCTGGGAAGCCAGAAAAACTAACCAGAGAATAAGTTTAATCAGAGATATCAGAAAATACAGAAGCAAACGAAAGCAGTCAAAGAGGACAAAATAATAGCTTAGTCATTAAGCAACGTCAGGTACCTTTGCTTCCTCCTCAAGCACTGCGGATAATATTCTGAGCCTCGTCCTTTGAGCCGTATTATAGATACTGAAACCCCAACCAGCTGGAAGAAGTTAACTACATGACGGCCAGGCTGTAGCCATGACAGACGCTGCCAAGATTCCCAGAACCGGCCTCAAGGAAACGCGAACAAAACATCCCTGGGACTGAAGAGTGACTGTACTTAAAACAATCGAGATGACGCTCATCAGACCACTGCCTGACCAATTTCAAGGTAACTGTCAGAGCTGACCCGGTGGGTCCCCGCAGAGCCCCCTCCCTCTGCCTACAGGAGTCACCACCACCGCCCATCTCGCTCCCGCACCCCTTGCCGGCCTCAGAATAGAGCAACCTTTCTTTTCCACCAGCCTGGCCTCTATCTTAACTTCAGGGCGGTGAGCAGCCGGAGCCCACTTGCAGTAACAGTATGACTTCTCTGCCGTCTTTCCCTTCTGGTACTGCCGCCTACTTTCATCAGCTTCACAGAGTCAGGGCAAAAAGCAAACACGAGGCATGAGATCCCCATTTTGAAAACCCACACAACTCAATATCGAGCACGAAGAAGTCTTAGATTTAACGAAAAGTTTGCACGTGGAACACTTCTAGGGAGAAGAAACCTCATGAGTGGGCTTTACTTGACCCTGTGTTTTTCTAAAAATTGGATTGTTTGCCAACATTCACAAATCAGGGTATTTCACAAGAACAGAAACACAGACCTACATTTCTGTCTTCTGGACCATCAGCAGTTCTGGCAACACAGGACCTCCGTCGCCGTGCCCTGGGTGCAAAGGGACAGGAGACAGGCCTTGGCTGTTCTCCACCCAGGGGCTCAAGCATTCCCCCCAACCTCTGCCCCAGCTCAAGCGTCCCCCCCAACCCCTCCCCCAAGCCCACTTTGCGCACGCGCACTTCCTGCTTGGTGTTCTGAGACTAAGACCCTCTGGGTAAACCACTAGCTCTAGCTGCGAGTCAACGAGGATGAGCTGGATCAGATTCAGGTGTTAGCCTCTTCAGGGTTCTCCCCTATCCTTTCCAANAGGGACAGGAGACAGGCCTTGGCTGTTCTCCACCCAGGGGCTCAAGCATTCCCCCCAACCTCTGCCCCAGCTCAAGCGTCCCCCCCAACCCCTCCCCCAAGCCCACTTTGCGCACGCGCACTTCCTGCTTGGTGTCCTGAGACTAAGACCCTCTGGGTAAACCACTAGCTCTAGCTGCGAGTCAACGAGGATGAGCTGGATCAGATTCAGGTGTTAGCCTCTTCAGGGTTCTCCCCTATCCTTTCCAATAAAACCCAATGTTCAGTATAAAGCCTCCAGATCCTGACTGAACCTAAAATGAGAGGCATTCAGGGCCATTGCCCCAGATGAGAGGGCTTCCCTGGAGGCGCAGTGGTAAAGGATCTGCCTGCCAATGCAAGAGATTTGGGTTCAGTCCCTGGGTTGGAAAGATCCCCTGGAGAAGGAAAAGGCAACCCACTCCAGTATTCTTGCCTGGGAAATCCCATGAATGGAGGAGCCTGGTGGGCTACAGTCCGTGGGGTCACAGAAGAGTCGGATACAATTGATCGCTGAGCAACAACAACCCAGATGAAAATCACTTTAAAGTTATCATTGATTTAGAGATTTTCTGGGAAATAAGAGCTCAAAGTCTTTATTGAAAGTTTCTGTCTAATCTAGGTTGATCTGGGTAATGTATCTCAATTCAGAGTGAGAGAAATTCTGAGACCAAGCAGGGAAAAGACGGGTGATGGATGTATTACTGAAGTGTTTTGCTGGGTATGAGATAAGCAAGAGAATTCCTGAGTTCTGGACCCTACTCTGCCCCTAATAAGCTGTGGGACTTGAGGTGAGTTGCTTAATCATTAGCTCTGTTTCTTCACCTATAAAATGAAGAGGATGTTTCTGCACTCAAAGGCCAGGCCAGACATTAGAATCACTTGGGAGGATTTTAAAGACTACTGATGCCCTACACCCGACCCCCGGCCACCTGAATCTGATTCTCTGAGCTGGAGGTGCAGGAATCAGTATTTTCCCAGCATTTCTGTCTGTGATTCTGAGGTACAGACAGGGAGGCAGTGTGACATGGTTTCCAGGGAGAGATGTGAATCAATGCCATCTCCAAGCTCCCTTCTCCAATTTTGTGGTCTCAGGGCTTCCCTCATAGCTCAGTCGGTAAAGAATCTGCCTGCAGTGCAGGAGACCAGGGTTTGATCCCTGAGTCGGGAAGATCCCCTGGAGAAGGAAATGGCCACCCACTCCAGTGTTCTTGCCTGGAAAATCCCATGGACAGAGGAGCCTGCAGTCCATGGGGTCGCCAAGAGTCGGGCATGACTGAGCAACTAACACTTCACTTCAGGAGTGGATGCCAGGAGAATAGCCATTTGCTCTGTTAATTTCTCCTTTATTTCAGATTGCTGGTAAAGGCTATACATTTCACACTCTAAAAATATTTTTTTCAATAAGTCACTAAAAGAGGCCCAGACTAGAAGCCCCAGTTCTGACACCCACTCCCTTAAATTAACTCTCCACAATGATATTCAGGCCTCACTTGTTCAAGGCCCACTGATTCTCACATTGTAAATATTTTTACCCTGGGGAAAGTATCTAAATTGCTGCCATTTAAAGATCCCAAGATTTAACCACTATAGAGAACAGTATGGAGGTTCCTTTAAAAACTAAAAATAAAACTACTATATGATCCAGCAATCCCACACCTGGGCATATATCCAGAAAAGATGAAAATTTTAATTCAAAATAATACATGCACCCCAATATTCATTGCAGCCCTATTTACATAGTGCTAAGACATAGAAGCAACCTAAATGTCCATCAGCAGATGAATGGATAAGATGTGGTACATATATATGATGGAATATTACTTAGCCATAAAAAGAATGAAATATTGTCATTTGCAGCAACATGAATGAATTTACAGATCATCGTGAAGTTGAAGACAAATATCATATGATGTCACATGTGCAACATAAAAAGTGATACAAATGAACTTATTTCCAAAACAGAAACAGTCTCACAGGCATAGAAAACAAATTTATGGTTACCAATGGGGAAATCGGGGTGGGAGGGTGGTGGGAAGAGATAAATTAGGAATTTGAGATTAACAGATATACACTACTATATATAAAATAGGTAACCAACAAGGATGCTGTATAGCACAGGGAACTTTTTTCAGTATCTTGTGATAACCTATAATGGAAAAGAATCTGAAAAATATACAGATGGAGAGATAGCTATAGATCTGAATTACTTTGCTATACAGCTAAAACTAATGCAGCACTGTAAATCAACAGTACTTCAGTGAAACAAACAAAAAGATACTAAGAGTGTCACAGGATTTAAAAGGCAAGTGCCAGCCACAGCCACACCCTATGCACAAACACCTAGAATGTGATGAGTCCCGGTGGAGATGCGCTGGAGCTGAAAAACGTATGATGTAACTTTAGTACCTAAAAAGTGAAATATCTTACTAATAATTTTTATGTTAATCCCATGTTGAAATAATATTTTAATATAGTGAGTTTAAAAAAATATATTAGTAGGGACTTCCCTGGAGGTCCAGTGGTTAAGAGTCCAAGCTTCCCTTGCAGGCGGTGTGGGCTCAATTCCTGGTGGGGGAACTGATATCCCACATGCCGTAGGGCATGGCAAATTATATATATATATGTACGTATATTATTAAAATTAAATTTCCCTCTTTGCTTTTACCTTTCTAAATATGGTTACTAGAGAATTTTAGATTACTTCGGCTTTCTCCTATTTCATTGGTATTAGATAGTTCCAATGAGACATGTCCACTTTCTGAAACTTCTGTTGAAGTTTATAGTGTTTAAAAGAAGACAGCTCCTCAGACTGAACTAAGATGGAGTTTGAAAAACATTTGATGCCTAGTCTTTACTGCCCAGGCTCCTACAAGGAGATGATTTTTCTTTTTAATTGGAGGATAATTGCTTTACAATGTTGTATCTGTTTCTACTGTACAACAATATGAATCAGCTTTAAGTACACATACACCCCCTCCTTCCTGAGCCTCCTTCTCACCCCCTGCCCCTCCCACCCCTCTAGGTTGTCACAGAGTACAGAGCTGACAAAGGGACAATTTTTAATAGAATTGACTGAAACTACACAACTTCATCTGGATGGAGATACACAAAATCAAAAGCAGTACTCTATGGCAATAAGACACTTTTATACAGTCTAGTAGGGCCCTTGGGAGAATCCTAGTGGAAAACTTCGAGGGAGAATGATGTAGAGGTTACTGGTCACATCCTCCTTCCTCCCACTCAACATTAGGAATATAATTTCACTATATTTACCAGCCCACAATGTTTTCCTTATTCATGCACTCACTTATGCCAGTTCTGTCCTGAAGCTGGAAAAATGCAAATGATAAAGAATGAACTAGGGACTTCCCTGGTGGTCCAGTGACTAAGATTCAACACTCCCTCTGCAGGGGGCCTGGGTTCCAGCCCTGGTCAGGGAACTAGATCCCACATGCTGCAACTAAGGGGTTCTAAGTGCCGCAACCAAGACACAGCACAGACAAATAATTTTTAAAAGAAAGAAAGAAGAATGAACTAAATGAGTGAGTGCATTTGGAGGGGGCAGCATCTGAAGGTCCTACTTATAGCCACTTTGTTTCAAACGTTTCAAAGCCGTTGTTTCTACAGCCTTGTGGGATTTCCAGCCAAAACGTCTCAGATTAGTAGTAATCGGGCCCCCACCCTTGCCTTATCATGCAGCCACAATAGAGGGCTGGGAGGGAAAAACATAAGACTGAATGGAAACAAGGCCAGCTCTAAGTGCAGAAAGAGTAGGCAACTATCCAGACTATGTGAATTCAGAGGTGCCTGAAGCACTCCAGCATGCTAAGGAAAATGCTTTTTCCATAGCCAGCTAAAGCTTAAGGCTTTGAACCCTGGTAAATGCAGGTGTTCCCAGGTATCCCCCATATTAGTCATTCATACCTTAATATGAATACTTTTCAGATCGGTTTGATTCCGTAAATGATGGGCCATGTGTGGCTGCCCTGAGTAGAATTTGATAAGACTGGGAGCAAAAAGAAAGTGGGGGAGGGAGGAAACAGACAGAGACGGAAGGCGGGGAGAGCTGACGGCCAACGTCATCTGGCTCAGATGGAGCCAGCGCCTGGCACTGTGAGAAATGCTTCCATCCGAGGGGAACTGAGCACCAGAAGGCAGTACTGAGTGAGGCCTCCAAGCAAGGCTTGGAGGCACTTCATTCCTCACCGTGAGAACCTTCCCTCTTTCCATCTCCCCCTCCCCATCTCCCAGGCCCACACCCTCTTCTATTGTAGGGCTTGCTCCATCCTTGTTTACCTTCCTTCCTCCCCCACAAGCACAAAGACTGCATCTTATGCCTTTATGTCCCCAGGACTTGGCACTTAAGTGCTTAATAAGCGTTTGATGAATGAATACATGACTGCACCTCCCTGCCTCCTGAGGTGGGAGGATCCCAAGAGGGTCTATCATCCTGCTGGTGGAACTCGGTTCCAAAACCCTGCATCAAACTGTTTTTCTCAACTCTGGACACAACATTCTACAACAAAGATGAAGGGGCAGAGGCGTGGGACAGGTCGGGGCATGAAGATACCCCCACCTAGAAACACATGTATCTATTCAGATGCTGCCAGAAGGTTGCTGGGCCCTTTCCCGTGGACACAAGTTACTGTTTCACACCCAATCTCAGTAGGTTGTTGTTGTTGTTTTTTAATGAGGAAAAACTATTATTATAACTTGTTTTGCATCAAAATAAATAAAAAGCAGAGTATCTTTTGTATCAAAATAAAAAGCAGAGTATCTCAAAACCCTCCCCTTTCTAACCCCCTCCCCAGTAGATTACTATACTTTTTAACAAACTGACTCATCACCGTTTTCCAGCACTTGTGATGTGCAGCAAGCAAGTGACTGGCACTCAGGAAGCTCACGGTTCCAGTAACAGTTGTGTGGCCTTGGATAAGGGACACAGGGAGACTCTTTGTTCTCTGGCTTCTTCAGTGTATTAAGGAAGATAATGGTAGATTCAATGGGTATGAAACAAGCTTAACATTCGCCTGCATGAAGCTCTTTGAAATGCATGAAGGGCCCTACAGTGTATAAATGTAACACTTGCCCCAGTGTTCACTTAGAACCCTAGTCTGAACATTTATAAAATCTCTCTGTGGATGTGTGTACACACACACACACAAACACATACATGACTATATTTTAAATTGCTTAATTGCTTTTAAAATTTTAAGTAAACACACTGAAATGATTATAAGGCATCTGTACAATGTATCCTAAATGCAAGCCTGCCACGATAAGAGCTATTTGAGAAATGAAATCACATCAATGCAAGAATAGCAATGAGCCAATTGATGAAATATTGCATTAGCAACGGCCTCTGACCCCGTACGATGCCAACCAAACGCTTTTTCCTCTCTTTGTAATTTAATTATTTTTCAGTTAAATTAATTTCTTAAAATCCACTCAGATAAGCCGCCTGTGTTAAACACACACACACACACACACACACACACACACACACACACACTCCAGGTATAAGTGAATTAAAGGACAAACTGACCCCAGTTGGGATTCTCTCTCCCTCTGCTTGATTTTGGAAATGGACAATATCTTGTTTTCTTTTCTATCTCTGAAAGACTTTTCCATAATGTCTTCCTGCTAATGTGTGATGTCAAGGGTACCCCCCCCTCCCAATCCCCTCAGACAGAAACCCAGTCACCACAATACAAAACTCTGAAAATGCAGCCATAAAAAACCCCACTGTGTCTCGTTTTTTTTTTTTTTAAGTTTTAAAAACTGAACACACACTAACTGGCTCGGAAGGTGGCTTTGTAAAGGTAGCAACTCTGAGAAGCATGCTGACAAGCCCGCCCCACGTTTGTGCTCGGGCTTGCTGGTAGAGCGTATTCCACACACAAGCAGGAATCTGTTTGAGGACCGAGCGTGGTTAAGTCATGTTTCAAGAATGTTCTCTCATTATCCTGACTCAGAGGGTTCTGTGAGCCAAGAAGGGAGGCTGCCCAGTAATACCTTCTGTCCCGTCTGGTTTTCAAGAACTGCCTTCCGTGGTCTTGGTGCCCGTGGACTGATGTCACCATGGTTCAGCTCTTCACACGTTCTTTTTACAGGGCGAGAGCAAGAGCGCTTCTTCCTGTTGACATGTTTAAAACGGAGTGACCTCGGGGTTGGGCTGACTGACAGAGGGGAGAGGTGACGGGGAGCCAGAAAAGGCTCCAGCCTGGAAAGAGAGGCAAGAACCAGGGACTAAGATGACCAGCCAAGAAATGTTTGGGGGAAAATAGGAATCTAAGAGCTGCGGTTTGGCAAGTTACTCTTAATGAGAAAGGCAGGGGGAGAAGTGGCGGGGGTGAACAGGATGAGGAGGGCAGAGGGGTGCTGAGGAAGGAGAGGAAGAGGACAGCGAGACAGGAAAAAAGAGGGAGGAAAAGGAGCAGGACTCAGTGTGGGACAGAAAGGCGTCACTGGGACAGTGCAATGAAGCACCCTGCAATGAAAGGCTGCAAGTTAAAAACCAGGACATGCTACGCAATGTGGAACCTCTGATCTCATCAGTGTCCTGGAAGTAGGAGAAAGGGCTTTGATTATTCATCTCTAATCATCTTATCTTTATTTTTTGGGCTCCAAAATCACTGCAGATGGTGACTGCAGCCATGAAATTAAAAGACGCTTATTCCTTGGAAGAAAAGTTATGACCAACCTAGACAGCATATTCAAAAGCAGAGACATTACCTTGCCCACTAAGGTCCGTCTAGTCAAGGCTATGGTTTTTCCTGTGGTCATGTATGGATGTGAGAGTTGGACTGTGAAGAAGGCTGAGTGCCGAAGA
>SJYQ01009535.1:0-92398 GCA_006410935.1 Redunca redunca | reverse complement strand
GCGCTAGTGGTAAGGAACCCACCTGCCAATGCGGGAGATGTAAGAGACATGGGTTCGATCCCTGGATTGGGAAGATCCTGCAGAGGAAGAAAGGGCAACTCACTTCAGTACTCTTGCCTGGGAAATCCCATGGACAGAGGAGTCTTGAGGGCTACAGTCCAGAGGGTTGCACAAAGTAGGACATGACTGAGGGGACTTAGCATGGACACATGCCACACCTAAGACCCAGCGGAGGAAGGAAGAAACAGATTCCACGTCAGGGATGAATGCTCCTGTGTGTGGCCTGGTCCTCTGTTGTTGTTACTGTTTAGCCACTCAGTCATGTCTGACTCTTTTGTGATCCGATGGACTGTAGCCCGCCAGGCTCCTCTGTCCATGTGATTTCCCAGGCAAGAGTACTGGAGTAGGTTGCCATTTCCTTCTCCAGGGGAGCTTCCTGACCCAGGGATAGAACCTGTTTCCTACACTGACAGGTGGATTCTTTACCACTGAGCCACCTTGAAGCCCATGGCACCGTCATTGGGGGATCCCCAGATACCTCCTTGTGAGTGCAGAGGGCAAAATCTCCATGACTGCCAAGATCAGGAAACACATGATTAGAAAGGGGGCTCCCCCAGGTGCTGCCCCAGCCCTCTAGGGAGCTGTCTTCTGTGTTGCTCTGTTCCCCGCCTCTCCTGCTATCCAAACAAAACATCACCAAGTAACATCCACTTCTTGAAGGTCCAGGAGTTGCTCAGTGCCCTGTTGATGAGGATTTTATGTTGTTGTGTTTGGCCTGAATATCCATCTATCCAGAGCATGTTTAATAATCACGTGAAAAAAAAAAAATTAAAAAAAAAATAATAATAATCACGTGAGATCCCTGATGTTGTCATAGCTTTCTGAAACCTGAGTCTTGCTTAGAGCTTGGTGATCGGTCCACAAATTAAACTCTTGGCCAAACATATATGGCTTGAGTTTATCCCAAATCCAAACAAATCAGATATTCTTTCTGGACAGAAGTCAAATTCTTTCCTTTGGCAATAATTTCTCAGAAATTCAGAAAAGCAGTATGTTTTCTGTTCTCAAAGTTCTTATAATCACATCAACTGCATCAATTGCCATAATGAAGGGTTTTTGAAAAGTCTGAAGCTTCCAAAATGGATAAAGAAATCAAAGCCTGTTTGAACTTTTGAGAACTATCCTGACAAACTTTAATGAGTTTGCCCTCCCTTTGTAAAACAGTACAACAGACCCACTACAATTAGAAATGAGGGAAATTCTAAGGGATTCCCCCAAAGGACATGCTTTTTTAAAATTAAAAATTTTAATTTTAAACTTGTAGAGTTTGCCATTGTCCAGTAGAGTCTACTTTATCCTGCAAGAGAATCAGATCTCAAATATTTGACCTATGAAAGCCCAGTAAGCATTACTAAATTTCAGATAGTTCATGGACGACTGCAAGTCTCAAACTGGATACACCCTCACAATTAGGTATGAGGTCATAAAATGTCACTCTCTGAAATTCAGAATAAAAAAAAAAATCAATCTAAACTTAATCACCATGATATTAGCAACATAAGGTGAACATTTTCAAGAAATAACTATTTTAGAGATGTTTTATAAACTCATGCGTGATGTATGTACCTTGATGTATCCTCAGCAAGGAGAATTAAATTTACATTATGCAAATAATCATGACAGCTACCATTTGTTGAAGAATTATCATGGGACAGGTTCAAGACCAGAAACTTTGCACTTGATGCTTCATTAACCCTAACACCAAGCTAGTGAGGAGGCTCGGGCTATTCCCACTGTAACTATGTGGATCTCAAGGTGTGAAGAGGAAGAAAAGTTGTTTACTACGTCTTTTTGTTCAGTCACTAAGTCGTGTCTGACTCTTTTGTGACTCCATGGACTATAGCCCACCAGGCTCCTCTGTCCATAGAATTCTCCAGGCAAGAATATTGGAGTGGGTTGCCAATTCCTTCTCCAGGGGATCTTCTTGACCCAGGGATCAAACCCATGCCTCCTGAACTGGCAGGCAGATCCTTCACTGCTGAGCCACCAGGAAAGCCCTGTTTACCGCATATCACGCAGCCAAAAGCCACCCGGGACTTGTCAACTCCAAGCCCTGCTGTCAGTGGTGTAAGTGGAAGAGAAATGGTTCAGAAAAGTTGAGCAAAAAGGCAGTTAACTGAAACAAAGATGGGGTAAAAAAAAAAAAACCTCCCAAAGCTCTGAACAGTTAAATCAGTTATCCAGACTGAAACTTGTCTGGAGGGAAGGAAGGTTATTCCACAGGGCCTCTTCAGCTGCTAGAGATATCCCTGAGGACACTCAGTTCCCTCTGATCTAATTCAACCTTCAACAAAGACACCTACGGGTCTTTAATTTGACCTCCCAGGGATGCCCTTCCACCAAGAGGGAGGACCTTGGACATGTGACCATGGATGGTCAGCTGCCAGCTTTAGTCTCTGGGCTAAAACAGCTCAGTCAGGCGGAGTTCATTTAGTCTCCACTGAGTAGAATTATTAGGAATTAGATTCCAATAATTCTTCCCTAGTGACTCAGATGGTAAAGAATCTGCCTGCAATGTGGGAGACCTGGGTTTGATCCCTGGGTGGGGACAATCCCCTGGAGGAGGCACGGCAACCCACTCCAGTATTCTTGCCTGGAGAATCCCAAAGGACAGAGGAGCTTCATGGGCTACAGTCCATGGCGTCGCAAAGAGTTGGACACAACTGAGCAACTAAGCGTAGCACACAGCACAGTTCCTATAAAGATCAGCCCTGAATTAACTAAAATGACATTTCTGATCTTATGAACCCAAGGAACTCAATCCTGGATCTTCAGTGACTTCCACCAAAATGTATACCTAGCCCCAGGTCTTCCCTGATGGTCCAGTAGCTAAGACTCTGTGTTCCCAGTGCAAGGGCCTGAGTTCGATCCCTGGTTGGGGAACTAGATCCCACCACAACTAAAGAAACTGCATGCTGCAACTAAGACCCAACAGAGCCGAATAAATAAATAAATTTTAAAAAATGCATACATAGCCCAGAGGATACACCTCCAAACAACCTACCAAGTTCTCTAGCCATCTTAATGACATTGATAAAGGACTGCTTTTAATGAGTGACATCAAGAGATGGTAACATTCCATATTCACAGTCTGGCCAAATATCTCTATGGGATGAATGCAGAAAATCACAACAGTCCATGGCATATTCAATAATCCACTAGCCAGTTATGGCTACCAAGGGGATAATGGGGAGAGGGGGAGAGATAAATTAGAAGTTTGGAATTAACATCTATATACTACTATATGTAAAATAGGTAAACAACAAAGATCTACTGTATAGCACAGGGAACTATATCCATAACTTATAATAACCTATAATGGAAAAGAATCTGAAAAAAAATATATATATATAACTGAAGCACTTTGCTGTGCACTTGAAATTAACACAACATTGTAAATTATACTTAGTGCCAAAGAATTGATTCTTTTGAATTGTGGAGCTGGAGGAGACTCTTGAGAGTCCCTTGGACAGCAAAGAGATCAAACCAGTCAAACCTAAAGGAAATCAACCCTGAATATTCATTGGAAGGACTGATGCTGAAGCTGACGCTCCAATACTTTGGCTACCTGATGCAAAGAACTGACTCATTTGAAAAGACCCTGATGCTGGGAAAGATTGAAGGCAGGAGAAGGGGACAACAGAGGATGAGATGGTTGGATGGCATCACCGACTCAATGGGCATGAGTCTGAGCAGATTCCGGGAAATGGTGAAGGACAGGGAAGCCTGGCGTGCTGCAGTCCATGGGGTTGCAAAGAGCTGGATATGACTTAGGGACTGAAAAGCCACAACAAACATTTTTAAATTAATCAGATGGATCCTCTGCCCAGAGGGGTTCTGGAGGAGAAACCATGAAGCTTTAAAAGACTACAGTGCCCACAGTCCCCTTCTCTGAAAAGCCCCTCCTAGAGATTCTATCTGTAAACAACCTTCTATGCATTGAATGAAGGCAACATCACCTGGGTGGCCTCAGCCAATGAAAAACAGAATCCCATGAGTCACAGTGAGAACCAAGGTAAAAAATGACCATATTGTTTATGAGGGAGCCCATCTCCTTGTAGGGCTACTTGGCATGAAGCACTATGTCCATCAGGGGAGCTCCTGATTAGACAGTGACAAAGTGACCTAGTTAGACTCGCTCTTAGGAAGAGAAAATACTAGGTGAACAAAGAAAGCATGGGTTGTTCCAGATCAAGAGGCTGGTCCAGGTCTCCATGAGGCACCTAAAACTCGGGGGCTTAGAAAGCAGGCTACACCCCTAGACAGCTTACTCTTTGCACTGAGTTCAATATTTCCCTCAAAAAATGTGATTTCTAAAACCTAATACACAACCTACTTCTGAAATTTTATACTTGAAGTTGCCCTTTGCAGAACCCTTAAATTAATCTAAAAAACTTCTTGATGCTTATTTGCAAACACCAAATATCTTAGTCATTTGAATCTACTATATACTTAAGTTGGTTTTTCCCCTTCATTTGTTTATCATCCATCAGGGACATCATGCAAAGAGCAATGAAGAGTAGGATCCTTTCCCCAACCAGGAATTGTGCTTCTTCCTCAATGTAACATTTCATGTTCTTTGCATTTTGCTCTTTAAGGCTAGAACTAGTCTTATGGGTAATTTACATGAGCAAACTCTGGGAGATAGTGAAGGACAGGGAAGCATGGCATGCTGCAGTTCTCCGGGTTGCAGAGAGTCGGACATGACTTAGTAACTGAACGACAACAACAAAGCTCAAGTTTACTCATTAAACACTGTAGCAGGAGTTGTTTGATAAACGTTTTTACAAGCTGACCTCTGATTGCCCTCTTGCAAAGGCACCAGATTCTTTTCACAGAATTTAATTTTCATAAACGCTTGAAATGTAGAAGAGTTTAAAACTGAGACATGAAGTGACATCTCCAAACCTTTTGAAGATTTACAAATCTTCAAAAATGTATGGCTGACATGCATGCATTAAATAAAATCTTAAAATATGCCTCAAAAAGTAAAGCTTCTGATTATTGAGTGCTTAAGCGCATGCTAATGCTCAGTCATACCCAACTTTGCGACCCCATGGACTGTAGCCCTCGAGGCTCCTCTGCCCATGGGATTCCCCAGGCAAGAATACTGGAGTGGGTTGCCATTTCCTCCTCTGGGGGATCTTCCCAATCCCCCAGGGATCAAACCCATGTCTTCTGTGTCTCCTGCACTGGGGGCAGATTCTTTACCTCCTGAGCCATTGGGGAAGCCCAATTGAGTGCTTACTGTATATCAAGTAAAATGTTAAGTGTTTCACTTGTCCTGTCTCTCAAATCCCCATAGAAATCTTTTGAGGTAGAAACGATTGTTTTCTACAGATGTTGAACTGGAAGAAAAATGTGGGTCCAATATGTACCAAGGTGCTTTTCTTACTAGTAGGTATCATCAGGGAATCAGGAATGGGAAGCCCTGCTTTTGAGCCACTTGCCATGTGTCCCAAGGCAGGTCGCTTCTCTTTGACCATCTTATCTGGATTTCAACTTCCTGCATTGTTAATCATTATGATCATTGTTATTTGAGGGGGATGTCCTAGCTCCAACAGAACAAATTCTCTACCCATCGTGTCAGTATTACAGTTTCAATCCAGTGTGTCTTAAAGGTTTTTGCATCTTTAAGCACCTCCTTTCAAAGAGTACAAACTGTGGGGAGAGGTCGTAGGTTAGTACTTCTCAGTTAATGCTTCAATTATCAGTTAATACTTTATTAAGAATTACTTAATGGCTAGCTAACAACAAGAATAGAATATGGGTTGGGCTACTGAAATTCCAGAAAAATGACTTCTGCTTCATTGGCTACACTAAAGACTTTGACTGTGTGAATCACAACAAACTATGGAAAATTCTTCACGAGATGGGAATACCAGACCACCTTACCTGCCTCCTGAGAAACCTGTATGCAGGTCAAGAAGCAAAATTAGAACCGGACATGGAACAATGGACTGGTTCCACATTGGGAAAGGAGTACATCAAGGCTCTATATTGTCACCCTATTTATTTACATTACACCCTACAACTTATATGCAGAGTACGTCATGCAAAATACCAGCCTGGATGAAGCACAAGCTGGAATCAAAACTGCTGGGAGAAATATCAATAAACTCAGATATGCAGATGACACCATCTTTATGGCAGAAAGAAAAGAGGAGTGGGGATGTAAATTGATACAGCCATTATGGAAGATGGTATGGAGATTCCTTAAAAAACTAGGAATAAGACCACCATATGACCCAGCAATCCCACTCCTAGGCATATACCCTGAGGAAACCAAAACTGAAAGAGACACATGTATCCCATTGTTCATTGCAGCACTGTTTACAATAGCTAGGACATGGAAACAACCTGATGTCCATTGACAGATGAATGGATAAAGAAGTTGTGGTACATATACACAATGGAATATTACTCAGCCATAAAAAGGAACGCATCTGAGTCAGTTCTAATGAGGTGGATGAACCTAGAACCTATTATAATGAAATAAGTCAGAAAGAGAAAGATAAATATCGTATTCTAATGCATATATGCAGAATCTAGAAAAATGGTACTGAAGAATTTATTTCTAGGGCAGCAGTGGAGAAACAGACATAGAGAATAAACTTATAGACATGGGGAGAGGGGAGGAGAGAGTGAGATGTATGGACAGAGTAACATGGAAGCTTACATTACCATATGTAAAATAGCCAATGGGAAATTGCTGTATGGCTCAGGAAACTCAAATAGGAGCTCTGTACCAACCTAGAGGGGTGGGACTGGGAGGGAGGTTAAAAAGGGAGGGGATATATGTATACCTATGGTTGGTTCATGTTGAGGTTTGACTGAAAACAGCATAATTCTGTAAAGCAATTATCCTTCAATAATAAATAAATAAATTTAAAAACTAAATAAATAAAAAGAAAGAGAAGAAGAACTAAAGAGCCTCTTAATGAAGGTGAAAGAGGAGAGTGAAAAATCTGGCTTAAAACTCAACATTCAGAACACTAAGATCATGGCATCTGGTCCCATCACTTCATGGCAAATAAATGGGGAAACAATGGAAACAGTGAGAGACTTTATTTTCTTGGGCTCCAAAATCACTGCAAATGGTGCTGCAGCCATCAAGTTAAAAGATGCTTGCTCCTTGGAAGAAAGCTATGACCAACCTAGACAGCATATTAAAAAGCAGAGACATTACTTTGCTGACAGAGGTCTGTATAGTCAAAGCTATGAATTATGGTTTTTCCAGCTAGTCATGTATGTATGTGAGAGTTGGACCATAAAGGAGGCTGAGCACAGAAAAACTGATGCTTTTGAACTGTGGTGTTGGAGAAGACTCTTGAGAGTCCCTTGGACAGCAAGATCAAACCAGTCAATACTAAAGGAATCAACACTGTATATTCATTGGAAAGACTGATTCTGAAGATGAAGCTCCAGTTCTTTGGACACCTAACGTGAAGAGCCGACTCATTGAAAAAGACTCTGATGTTGGGAAAGATTGAAGGCAGGAGGAGAAGGGGATGACAGAGGACGAGATGGCATCACCAACTCAATGGACATGAGTTTGAGCAAGCTCTGAGAAATGGTGAAGGATGGGAAAGCCTGGTGTGCTGCAGTCCATGGGGTCCCAAAGAGTTGGACACAACTGAGCAACTGAACAACAGTACCACAAAGAATAGACAGGTATTAGGAATTGCTGAAGAACCAATGAAGGCTGGATGACAAAGTGCCCAAAATAAAGGCTTCACATAAGTATTGGGTTGGCTAAATATTTCATTCCAATTTTTCATAAGAGTATGGAAAATCCAAACATTTTTTGGCCAACTCTATACATTTGATCTGGGCTCTGCCAGGCTCAGGATATGCCTTAGGAGTTGGTATGAAGGCAGGGAGTGATGTTCAGTGTGTAACACACAATTGCATCTGGTGGAAGTATGATTGAAAAAGTGCTGAATGAGGAAAAGCAAGAAGGTAAGCCCTGGGGAAGGGATTTCATTCCCCAGGGAGTAAGGTATTTTGAGAGCTTTCTAATGTGTGGCTCAGTGACATTGGATCTATGCTGGTTTTAGAACAATGGAAATGGTGGGCATAGGGTGTGGAAGACAGGGATGCAGGGTGTGGTTAGGAGGCCCTAATAATAATCCAGTTAGGCCCTAACAGACCCTAATCTAATAATCCAGTTAAAAGGTTGTGTGGGCGTGCATGCTCATGTGCCCAGTCATGTCTGACTCTTCATTACCACATGAACCGTAGCCCGCCAGGCTCTCTGTCCATGGCATTTTTCAGGCAAGAATACTGGAGTGGGTTACCATTCCCTTCTCCAGGGGATCTTCCTGACCCAGGGATTGAACCACATCTCCAGCATCTCCTGCACAGGCAGGTGGATTCTTTACCACTGAACCACCTGGGAAGATTAGTTAAAAGGTCCCAGAGCCCCAGACTAGGGTGGTGGTGATAAGAAAAGAAAGAAGGGTGTGTGATGCTGCAGGAGACATGGAGGTCAACTGCATTTTGGGGATTACTGAGAAGACACCCAAAGCACAGACACCTGAGGATTCTGAGCACTAATGAATAGTCCAAGTATTTCTATTCTCCCTTTTCCCTATTCTCTACCCAATCAAAAATGCCAGAACTTNCGCCGCCGCTAAAAGCTGCCTCCGGGGAGGAGGAAGAGGGGCCGGTAGAGGTGGGGAGAGAAGAGCGAGGAGGAAGAGGAGCACCGGGACGGCCCCGCGCGATTGATGGGCGGCTCCTCCGCCCTGGACCGGCCCGTCTGCCCCGCCCCTCGGCCCCTTTAGCCCCTGGCAGGGGGAGAGGACTGACCCGCAAGGTAACGGCCGGCCCGGCCCAGCCGCCCCCGCGACCGCGCGGCCCCAGGTCCTCCGAGGATGTGGGGGAAAAAGATGGGAGACCACTTTTCCTTGAGATGACTCCGATTCTGGGACGGGGTTGCGGGGGAGGGTGGTGCGGAATCCCGCCTAAATCCTAAGGACTTGGTCACTCCCTCTCAGCTGGCCACACCCCCCGCGTTTTTCTACCTCGGACACGTTGTGGGGATCGTGTATTTGCACTCTGGCAGGCCCCGCTGCATCCGCATAACTTCCCCCACAGACTCCAAGAGAGGTATACGTTTCACGGCCCTTCCGGCTGCTCAGTGCTAAGTTATTGGTATTGTTGAGAGCATCGAATTGCTGGTCCAGCCTGTGACATCCCCGCCCAGCCCCAGAGTTTCGCAATTACACGTTGAGTCTCTCTTTTCTGGGCTTGATGGTCAGTGTATGACCGTCCGGCTCTTTCACGGTTTGATTAATAAAGGGAAGTCAACGCCAAAGAACTTTTCTCATAAACCACTTATAGTACTGCACCCCAACCCTGACCCCTGATCTTCTAGGCAAATTGGATGGAACAGTCAAACCATCTACCCTCGCCCCTCTCAATTCCCCGTCTTTTTCTTCCGTCAGAGTATTATTCTCTCAGTAGTGGAGTGTCAGGAAGAGTGAGCCTAAATCACTCATATTTGTGGCCTATACTCAAAATATTTTTGTTAAGATTTTATTAAGTATTTTTTTACAGATTTTTCAAATTTTTAAAATTTTTGAAAGTTAAATTTTAACAAAGTTTGTAATCTTTGTTATTACAAATTAATTGTGTAAAGGAGATGAATAAAGCCTCTACAGTCCTTCTTCCCAGCACTGAGTTATGGAAAGGTGGGAGATTTATAAACCTGATGTGTGTGCTTAGTCACTCAGTCCTGCCCATCTCTTTGTGACCCCATAGACTGAAGCCCACCAGGCTCCTCTGTCCATGAGGATTCTCCAGGCAAGAGTACTGGAGTGGGTTGCCATGCCCTCCTCCAGGAGATCTTCCCATCCCAGTGATTGAACCCAGGTCTCCTGCATTCCAGGCAGATTCTTTACTATCTGAGCCACCAGGGAAGCCCATAAACCTGATGGTCAAGTATAAATATAAATTCAGCCGTTTAGATTTTGGTTCAGAGGAACCTTGAGTTGAAAGAGGGGCTTACATTGACATTTTTCTTTGTGACTGAACCAATAACATTCATTTTGATGACACTTATAACATGAGAACATCATCAGAAAACAGTGAAATGGCTTGATTATTACTAATAATAAAAAGGACTTCCTTCCCATCAATTCTTTTTTGTGAAATGTGACCACAGAACAGAAAGACAGCACATGTGATTTTTTTTAGAGTACTGGAAGAAATATATTCTGCAGTCAGACTTTGTTTCTCCTTAGTCAGGGAAATTAAGTCTGAATTCACTGGAAATTGACACTAGAGAGGAAGGCATATGTCACAAAGTTCTTAGAATTTTCCTCCCTGAAATTTCACAGATGTGTAGAATTTTGAGGCCAAGAAGAATTGTTCACTCTCGCTTTCAGCCAAGCAGGACTTCCTCTCCCACATGCTTCCTCCTCTCTTCTCATTTCCTGCTCCCTCTCCTGACTTAATATGGCTTCTCCTGTGGATTTCTAGAGCCCCAAATGGCACATTATCACCAGAGACTTAAAACAGAAGTGTGCATAACCATGAGTGGGTATTGAATTGAGAAGCAGTTCAAAGGTGAGAAACAGCAGAGAATACAGAATGCTGTTTTAGAAACATGCACCCTGCCTACATTTTCTTATCACTCTCCTCCCCTCCACCTGCCTGTATTTGCTAAGAAAAAAATTGGGGCTTCAAATGGCCATCTGGTTGAGTAGGCCCACAAAGCTGAGATCCACACATGAAGCATGATCTCATGTGGATTTATCTCCATATAGTGATTTCCATTTCTGGTTCCTCCTGGTCAGTTTTTCAAACCCGGAGTCCAGTATGAAGTTCAAGCGCCACTTCAGAAATGTGGAGGATGTTCACCTAAACTGTGGTGACCTACTCCTCATCTCCTTGATCTGTCTCTAATAATCTGTTTTTCTGGGGCCTAGAGTATTTGTTTAATCTCACAAAGTATTGATGTATTTAAGTAAGAGATTAAATGTGGCACCACAGTGCTTCCAAATAATGATTTTATAGTAGAGTCCAGTCATAGAGAGTTTATGGGAGGGCAAAGAGACTTGTAGGCAATTTTAAAGTCCATTATTTGGTAGGTGATTGTGAAGTCAGAGGTAACCTCGCAAGGAGTAATTCAGATAATGCTATTTCCCACCTCTTTATACAAAATTATTTCATGTCTCTTGACTGAGAAGCCTCCTTAAAATAACACGGCATTAAAGCCAGGAGAGATTAGCTGGCTTTTCCAGGTTAATTTTGTAACCAGAATGTATCATCCAAGTGGATTCTGGGATGTACTCTTTTAGTGACCATTAACATATTTTCATTGTGAATCCTTATGTTCTCTGCCTGATTAATATTCAGACAGGCTTTTCTTTCCATCAGTAGCAGCAGGGATTCATCTTTCTGCCAGTTTTAACACCATTGTTTTCTGAAAAGCGTGGGAACATAAGTGTATTCTATGCAGGTACAAATTCATATGAAAAGTTAAAAGTGGTCTCTTAAATTAGACTTCCATAAATGACTATTAAAATTCTCAGAGACAAAATTTAGGCTTTGTGTGTCATCTGTAGAACTGCCTATCAGATTGTAGTTTTGGATTCTGACTCACAAAGATCAACTTGCTATAAATGAGAGAAAACATGCCCCAAGGGACAGACCAACACAAGTTCCTAGATGATATTGTTTTGGGCTCAGTGATAAATCTTGCAAGATTTCATAGGGACCAGACCAGACACTGGGTCACCATGAGTCAGAGGCAACCTGATTCTGCCAATACGTGCACAACTGGAAAAATAAACCAAACAAAGAAGGAAAGCCATAGAAGATAGACACTTGAGGTCAAGAATGTTGTCTGTCTTATCTTGCTGTTTCCCCAGAGCCTACAGCAGCATCTGTCACATGGCTGTCTTTAAAAAACACATGTAGGAAACAAGAACCAAGCTGGAGACATCACTCATCTTGATTTCAAACTATCTTACAGTGCTACAGTAATGAAAACAGTATGATATCAGAAGAAAAATAGACATATAGATGAATGGAACAGAAGAGAGAATCTGAAATAAACCCATGCATATGTGGTCAGTTAATTTATGACAAAGGAACCAAGAATATACCGTGGGGAAGAGATAGCCTCTTCAATAAACAATGTTGGGAAAACTGGACAGTCACATGCAAAAGAAGGAAACTGGACCACTGTCTTATACCACACACAAAAATCAACTCAAAATGTATTAAAAACTTGAACATAAGATCCCAAACCATAAAACTCCTCAAAGAAGTAAGATAGTAAATTCTTCAATATTGGTCCTTGCGATAGATTTTTTAAATGTGGCAACAAAAGCAAAAATCAACAAGTGGGCCTCCATCAAACTAAAAGGCTTCTGCACAGCAAAGAAAACCATCAACAAAATGAAAAAGCGAACCCACAGAATGGGAGAAAATATTTGCAAATCATATTATCTAATAAGGGGTTAATATACAAAATATGTAAAGAACTCATACAACTCAATAGCAGATAAACAAAAAACCTGATTTTTAAAATGAGCTGATCTGAATGAACTTTTTCCCAAAGAAGACATACAGGTGGCCAACAGATGCATGAAAAGGTGTTCTACATCGCTAATCAGGGAAATACAAATCAAAACCACAACAAGATATCAATTCACATGTGTTTGAATGGCTTCTATCAAAAACAAGTGTTGATGACAAGTGTTGGCAAGGATGAGAAAAACCCATGTGCACTGTTCGTGGGAATGTAAATTGGTGCAGCCATTATGGAAAACAGTACGGAGGTGCCTCCAAAAAATTAAAAATAGAACCACATTTGACACAGCAATTTCAGTCCTGGATATTTAATCCAAAGGAAATGAAAACACTAACTCAAAAAGATGTTAATATATTCACCCCTATGTTCGTTGCAGCATTATTTACAATAACCTAGACATGGAAGCAACTGAAATGTCTCATCAGTGGATGAATGGATAAAGAAAATGTGGTGTATCTATAAAGATCCCCTGGAGAAGGAAATGGCAACCCACTCCAGGATTCTTGCTGGGAAAATTCCATGGACAGAGGGGCCTGGCGGAGCTTGTCCATGGGGTCACAAAGAGTTGGACATGACTGAGCATGCACACACTCACAGACACACACACACACTCTCTCTCTCTCTCTCACACAATGGAATATTATTCATCTATAAAAAAAGAAGGAAACCTTGGCATTTGTGACTACATGATTGACCTTGAGGGCTAAGTGAAATAAGTCAGAGAGATACAAAATACCATGACCTCTCTCATACATGGGATCTAAAAAATGAAACCACCAAACTCATGGATACAGAGAGTATACAGAGAACAGATTGGTGGTTGCCAGAGGCATGGAGTAGGAAGACAGTGAAATGGCGAAGGAGCTAAAGAGTACATACTTTCTGTTATTAAATAAATAAGTACTAAGGATGCAATATACAACATAGTAACTATAGTTAGTAACAGTATATGTGAACATTGCTAACAGAATAGATCTTAGAAGTTCTCATCACAAGAACAAAAAATAATTGTAACGATGTGGGCTGATAGATATTAACTAGACTCATGGAGAAGGCAAAGGCACCCCACTCCAGTATTCTTGCCTGGAAAATTCCATGGACAGAGGAGCCTGGTAGGCTGCAGTCCATGGGGTCACGAAGAGTCGGACACGACTGAGCGACTTCCCTTTTACTTTTCACTTTCATGGATTGGAGAAGGAAATGGCAACCCACTGCAGTGTTCTTGCCTGGAGAATCCCGGGGACGGTGGGCTTCCGTCTATGGGGTCGCACAGAGTCGGACACGACTGAAGCGACTTAGCAGCAGCAGCAGACTCATGGTGGTGTTCCTTTCACAATACATACAAATACCAATGTACTCCTGAAACTAATATGATGTTATATGTCAATTATGTAGTTGCTGAATTATGTCAGGCTCCTCTGTCCATGGGATTTCCCAGGCAAGAATACTGGAGTGGGTCACCATTTCCTTCTCCAGGGGATCTTCCCAACCCAGAGATCAAAGCTGCGTGTGTCTCCTGCATTGGCAGGCAGGTTCCTTACCACTGAGCCACCAAGGAAGCCCATATGTCAATTATATCTCAGTTAAATATATATAAAGTAAAAGAGCTTCACTGGTCAATACGTAGAAATAGTGTGGGACCCTGATGACCTTATAAATGAAAGCCAGTAGACTCACTATGAACTATCCCATTAACTAATTCAATGTTTTTGTCATAAATTTAGACCACACCAGTCAGAGTCAAACTTCTTGAAAGCATTGTCTGCACTTCTTTACCTCACATTTACGCAACTCAGTGCAATGTCTTCAGCCCTGTCACTCCACTAAAAGGCTCTCACCGAGGTTATTAATAATCTCCTTCTTGAAACATGCACTTCTCAGCATCTGTGAAACTGCGCCCACCTGATTCTCGTTTTTTCTCCTGCCTCTCTGGCTTCTTTCCAGAGTTTCTCTTCTGCTGCCTTTCCTGTTCTTAAAATCCAGTGGTCCTCAGAATTTTGTCCTAGGTAATCATTCTCTTTTCAGTACCCATCCTGCTTTCCACTTCAGCTGTTACCAGAATGCCAGCAATGCCCCAGTGTTTACTTCTCTAATCAGCTCCAGAGCAGTCTATCTAACTGCTTACTTGACATCTTCATTTGCTGTCCCTGGCCCCTTCAAAATCTGCATTATTTTCTCACAAACCTGCTCCTTATTCCAAGTTTTCTGAAGGGAGTATTGGCATCAACCATCTGGCCTGAGCCAGTAACCTGGGCAGCCTGCTGCCTTTAAACCTCCATCTTTTTTATTATCGTGTCATTTTTATTATCACCAAGACCTGATGATTTTTCCCTCCTGTGTCCCTTGAACCCATCATGATTAGGGGGTGGGCACTGGCATGAGACTCCCTGGGTTCAAACCCCAATTCTTGGGCTTTCCAGTTCTGTAACCTTACTTAATCCCTTTGTGCCTCAGTTTCCTCGTCTGCAAAAGAGAGAATTTTTGCCGCAATCGTGAAGATTGCATGAGTTAGTGTGTTTAAATGTGCCAAACACTGCTTGGCACTTCCAGAGGCTCCATAAACAGTAGCTGTGAGCTCCTCCTCCTCGTCCTCTTCCCTTCCAGTTGTGACCCAAGTCTGGGCACCATCTTATGTGGATTCCTCTAACATGTCCCCAGTGGCCTGTCCACTTCCATTCTTCCTCTACCTCCTCCCCCACCCTCCATCCAGTCTCAGACCTTTTGCTTTGTTTTGGTTTTGGCTACAGCTTGTAGGATCTTACTTAGTTCCCCGATAAGGGATTGAATCCGGGCCCCTGGCAGTGAGAACATGGAGTCCTAACCCCCGGACCACCAGGGAATCCCCAGAAGGGAACTTTAAACATGTGGGCCCAGCTCACAAGGGGCCTTGGAGGCTGGATTCAAAGAGTCATATAAAGCCGCTTGAAGGTTCCAATCGGGGGGAGGAGCTCACAGCTACTGATTATGGAGCCTCTGGAAGTGCTAATCATGTCCTCCCCCCGACTGGAACCTTCAAGTGGCTTTAGATGACTCTTTGAATCCAACCTCCAAGGCCCCTTGTGAGCTGGGCCCACAGCCCTTCCGTGGCTGTCACGGCCCCCCTGTGTTCCAGCTGCCCCGTCCCCTTCCTGCCCTGAAACCTCTGTACTTTTTGTCCTTTCTGTCCCATTTCCAGCCCAGCTCACTCCTTAGCAAACCCAGTGTCCTTCCCTAAGGAAAACCTTGCCTCCTGCTCCTCCAATGACAGTTTCTCAGAGACCCCCAGGTTTCCGCTCCATCGCAGTTATCAGCATCAGGGTCCACTGTCAGTGTTCCAAGACTGGGGTTTGAACCCAGAGAATCTCACACTAGTGCCTGTGTTCTAATGATGGATCCCAGGGATACTCAGGGATGAAGACCATCAGGACTTGGTTTTCATATGGCTGGGCCAAGAGAGGGCAGGGTGAAGGAAGCCACCCAGGTTACTTGCTCGGGCAGCCAGCTGGTTGATGCCAACATTCCCTCCCAAAAACTTGGGAGGAGGAGCAGTTTGTGAGAAAGCAATGTGGAGTCTGAAGGGGCTGGGGCACTACCATATTCAGTGCTGGCTTCCACCCTAGACTGGGAAACACAAAGCCCAGGGCCATGTCATCTTGCAGACCACCTGACCCCCATGCCCAGCAGAGTGCCTGAATTGAAATAGGGGTGTGATCATTGTAGAGTCCATGAGTTTACATGACCACAGGGCTCAGAGCTTCGGTCATTGCTAATCTAGCTAGGTTCTTTTTTGTCATGTGGTCGAACTGCTTCTGCCGGTCTAACTCCGAGTAACCAGGACAGGCTGGCTGAAGCTAGCTGATGAAAGTGGCTACATTATTTATGTCTGGAACAAGAGGGCTGTAAGGGCATCGACACCCAGACAAAGAGTCCTTTGAGTCTGAAAGGAGCATCTGTGCCCTTCCAACAATGGACATGAGATTAATAAGAGAATAAAAGCAATTATACCAAGAGAAGTCCCCAAATGGCAAAGCAACAAAGGGTTATATCACAGCACATTTATTCATCTTCTATACGCAGGTCGGGGATTAAGAATCATGTTACACGAAGCAAAGGACAGGCAGAAGTTCGTCAGTGATGTTCAATATCTGCGGGACATGCAGCACAAGGTGGACTCAGAATACCAGGTAACGGCAGGCAGTGAGAATTCTCCTCCACCAACAGCATGAGGAGAGAGGCGGGGAAACAGTACTGGTATATGAGAAGCAGTAATAGGTTGCCAAAAGCCAAACCCCACACTTGGGACTTCCCTGGCGGTCCAATGGTTAAGACTTCGCCTTCCAATGCAGGGGGTGCAGGTTTGATCCCTGCTCTGGGACCTAAGATCCCACATGCTTCAAAGCCAAAAAAAGAATAAGCAAAATGTAAAACAGAAGCAGTATATTAATGCATATACGTGGAATCTAGAACGATGGTACTGATGAACCTATTTGCAGGGCAGCAATGAGACGCAGACATACAGAACAGACTTGTGGACACAGGCAGGGAAGGAGAGGGTGGGACGAATTGAGAGAGGAGCATGGAAACATACACACTACCATGTATGAAATAGATAGCTGGTGGGAAGTTGCCTGTAGATCATAGGGAGCTCAACCTGGTGCTCTGGGACAACCTAGAGAAATGGGGATGAGGAGATAGGAGCGAGGTTCAAGAGGGCGGTGGTGGGGAGCGATATGTGTATACTTATGGCTGATTTGGAGAAGGAAATGGCAACCCACTCCAATACTCTTGCCTGGAAAATCCCATGGGCCAAGGAGCCTGGTAGGCTACAGTCCATGGGTTGCTAAGAGTTTGACACGACTGAACGACTTCACTTTCACTTTTCACTTTCACGCATTGGAGAAGGAAATGGCAACCCACTCCAGTATTCTTGCCTGGAGAATCCCAGGGAGGGCGGAGCCTGGTGGGCTGCTGTCTATGTGGTCGCACAGAGTCGGACACGACTAAAGCGACTTAGCAGCAGCATGGCTGATTCAGGTTGTTGTACAGCAGAAACCACCACAACATTGTAAAGCAATTATCTTCTAATTAAAAAAATATTTTTTAAAAAACAGAAGCAATATTGTAACAAATTCAGTAAAGACTTTAAAAATGGTCCATAACAACAAAAAAATCTCAAAAACCCACACATAACAGCTGTGTGACCAATGAAAAGCTACTTAACCTCTCAGAGTCTGTTTCCTCATCTGTACAATGGGGATAATAGTGCCCACCCCTGCATTATACCATCATGGAAATGAAATAACATTTTTCAAGTGTTTAGCCCAGGGCTTGGCACACAAACCTTATCAACAAATGACATCAGGGCTTAAACTGGATCAACCAGCAACCAAGAAAAAAAAGACATTAAGGAGTTAACTGGGTCACCCTACCATTTATCAAACAACACACCCTTCCGTTGTCCTGCAGCCAAAAGAAAGGTGGTTAACACATTCTACAACAAGCTAACTCTTCGTCACCCTAGTTACAGTGTTTACATGCAAAAACAAAACAGACAGGGAGCCTGGGAAGTCATGATGTAATTACCCAGAGCTGGTGTGGGACAAACCTGCCAGACTGGCTTGTGGGATTCTGGGAGCAGTTAGAAAGTGTCACTCAGCCCACTGGCCGGAGGTCACCCCTCAACAATCAAGGAGGCACATCCTTAGCTTCAGCTGAGGATCAAAAAGTGCTCCTTCCCGAAGGAAAACATAGACCTGTCATTATCAGGTTTTTCTCCTTCTTAGCAATTTCAAATATAACTGAACCTCCCGTTGTCACCAAGGAAACCAGACCGATCTCAGTAACCTGATTTCACCTGTGTAACACAGTTCAGCTCTGGGCCTGGAAATGAAGTCAGCAATTGCCTCCTACACTTGTCAATCCACCTCCAAGGCTGTAGAATTGAGGGGATTTCTATAAGATAATAAGAACTTAAACATCCGAACTGGTCACATTGGGAGGCCCTCTGCTTTCCACAAAGATGCCTCTGCCACGGAGCCCAGGTTGGAAATACTTGCTTGAAATTGTCTCCAGAACAGGCACCTAAGAAAATCAATCTTATTATTTGATGGTCTCCCCTGAAGAAAACCGCACAACCGCACAGCTTGGAGTCACTTGCAGCTTTATTTTCTAATCTCATTTGGGCTTTCAACACTGTGCTTGTTAATAAGGACACTTTCAACGCTGTCTTCATAAATAATAATTATTATTAAGTGCCCACTGTGTCCTGAACGGGGCTTCCCTGGTGGCTCAAATGGTATAGAGTCCACGTGCTAATGGAGGAGACTTGGATTCAATCCCTGGGTTGGGATGATCCCCTGGAGAAGAAAATGGCAACCCACTCCAGTATTCTTGCTTGGGAAATCCTGTGGACAGAGGAACATGGCTGGCTACAATCCATGAGGCAGAAAAGAGTTGGACATGACTGAGCGAGTGAACAACAACAATATTCTGAACAAAGTCCCTTCTCTCCCCAAGTTCTTATTCTATGACTGAGAAACACGCTACACACACAAGTAAATTAATATGTAAGACAATATAATATATATGATAAATCTAATGAGGCCAGTAAAACAGAGGTAAAGAGGGTGGGGTGATGCTCTTTTACGCAGGCAAAGCATCTCCTTTGAGGAAATAACATTTGATCCCGGAGGTAAAATGATGGGAAAGAGCTGGTCAGAGCATCCTGAGTAGCAAGGAAGCAGGTGCAAAGGCCCTGTGGCAGGAACTCACGGTGCAAACAAAAGAAGGTCAGCTTGGCTGAAACACTAAGGGAGGGTGTGGATAGGACCAGATCACGTCGAGTCTCTCAGGACAAAGCTTGGTCTTTGCTGTTTACTCTTATCCCTGTGAGAAGTACTGAACAATTTAAAGCAGGAGAGTGCTATGATCTGATTTACCTTTTTAAAGAGATCACTTCGGGGGCTTCCCTGATGGTCCAGTGGTTAAGAATCTGCCTTGCAATGCAGGAGACCCCAGTTTCATCCCTGGTGTGGGAGGATCCCGCATGCCTCAGGGTAACTGAGGCCGTGCACCACAACTGGCAAGCTTGCGTTCTGGAGCCCTGAGCCACAGCTACTGAGCCCAGAGTCCGTGTTTCACAACAAAAGAATACACTGCACACCACAACCAGAGGGCAGCTCCCCACTCGCCACAACTAGAGAAAGCTTGTGTGCAACAGTGAAGACCCAGAGCAGCCAGGCATAAATGAATTTAGAAAAAAAAAAAAAAAAGATCACTCTGGCTGTTGTGTGGGGGAAAGGACTGAAAAGGGCAAGAGAAGCTGCAGAGGAACTTGTAAGGAAACTGACAAAAATTTAGGCAAGACCAGTGGGGGTGGTGAGAAGCAGCCTGACCCAGGAAATATCAACAGAAGCCGCACAGACATCTTGCTGATAGGGAGGAAGAGGGAGGGAAAGAGGGATGAAGGATAACTCCAATATTTTCGTTGTCCATCAGTTCCCTCTATTATCACGGTTTAAACTTTACTTTTTCAAACCTCCCATCCCTATACTTTCAACAAGGACCATCTCTCTCTGTTTTATACACACATGAAACCAAAGAACTTGAGGCTGACAGCTGGGACACCACTCAGCTCTTCCCCTTCCATCCCAGGATGCATGCCTGTCTAGCCCTCAAGCCTCGAGGGGTGAAGGACACTCACTGCTGGGGCCGGACCTGAGAGCTTGGTCCACGCCCCTGTGTTCCCAGCCCCTCTCCATCGCGGATCTCTCATCTGCATCCTTGCAATTCCTCCTCTTCTTACTGTCTCAGCCCACAAACATGTTCAACTCTCTCTCACACTGAGAACAAAAGAACAAAGTTGTCTGTGGACCATGTGTCCTTTTCCAGCCACAACCCTGGCACTTTATCTAGTCTCCATATGTCCCCAAACAGTCAGCTAGACTTTTGTCTCCACTCCCTGCTCCCTCGGGTGCATCCCATTACCTACTGGCCTGTTAGCCTGGCCGTCTCCTAAGGTCAGTAGTGAAAATCAGTGGATAACTTTTAACTCTTTGTTTTCTGAGGCTTTATCTGCATTTGGGGCCATTAATCTTTCTTTCTTGAAACATTATTTCTCTGGCTTCCTGACATCACGTTCTCCTAGTTTTCCTCCTGTTTCACTCACATTCTTCTCTCTACCCATCACGTGTTAATTCCCCTAGGTTTCCATCAGCCCAGTTTTCTCCTAATTCACAATTTCTGTGGCCCATCTCATCCCTTTCTATGTGTTTAACTCCCACTCATACATTGATGGGGCTTCCCAGGTGGCTCAGTGGTAAAGAACCTGCCTGCCAATGCAGTAGACATGGAGTCGATCCCTGGGTCTGGAAATCCTCCTGGAGAAGGAAATGGCAACCCACTCCAGTATTCTTGCCTGGGAAATCCCATGGACAGAGGAGCCTGGAGGGCTACAGCCCATGGGGTTGCAAAAAGAGTCAGACATGACTTAGCGACTAAACAATGGCAATCACGTAGACCCATGACCTGTAATCCCGAGTCTTCTCAAAGTGTCAGAATCCGATACACACCTGCTTGCTGGATGGTTCCATCTAGGAGTCAGAAAGGCACACTGAGTTCAGCATGTCCATGGTGAATTCTTTATGATCCATCCCCGATCATCATCCTGTGTACCCCTTCTCTGAAGACGGTGGCCCAACCCTTCCTTGACTCCTTTCTCTTTGTCACCACTCACAATCCCCCCACCCCCACCCCTGCCAGTTACCAAGTTCTGCTGAATTTACCTAAAAGCTCATGAATTTGTGCCTCCCTTCACATCCTGTGGCTGTTGCCCTGGTTCCAACCTCCATGGTTTATCTCCAAGTTTATTAAAATATCCTCATATCCGGTCTCCCTGCCTGCAGCCTCGCCACCTTTCAGATGGAAATTTATGGAAAATGAGAACTGAGTATGCAATTCCATCATTTTCCCTTCACACAGAGGCAGGTCCCAGACCCAAGAACCACAGAAAGAACAGCCCAATCCTCCACTGCTTCTCTGACCTCCCTTCCCTGGTCCTTATTCTCTCAGCAAGAGTGGTCAAGTTTTAACTTAGAACTAGAGGGACCCTCTGTATTCCCATAGCACCCTTTTCAAAACAAAACGAAACCTTATTGAAGTGTAATTTACATATCATAAAATTCACCTGTTTTAAGTTTGAATTGACCAAGTTTGCTGCCATCACCATCATCTGGTTTTAGAACATTTCTATCACTCCAATACCAAAGCACCCTTTTCATACCTCTTTTTCATTGTTGATGAAATTGTATTGGAATTGTCTTTCGTATGTCTTTCTATCAAACTGGACCACAACTTCTTCAGGGAAGGACAGAGTCACTTTCCTGTGTTGAACTGAATGCCTTGTCACTGATGAAAGCCAGCATTAGCGAACTTGACCACCAACAATGTTTATCAGACACAGGTCCAGCTGACTTGTAACTAATCCTCAAAGTCAAATCCGCCTTCATTGAGCATTTTCAAAACCACTCACCACAAGGTCTACAAAAATAAATTTGATCGTCCTTAATATGTTCTGAGGAGTGTCGAATTAAGTATATAGCAACCCACAGAAACTACTTTGATGGGAATAGTGATGAGTTATCGACTCTGTCTCTCGCCTTCTTGCAGAAAAGATTTAAAGTAGAGATTTAAGAATCCGTTGCATGGGACTCCCTGGTGGTCCAGTGGTCGAGACTTCACCTTCCAACAGAGGGGCTGCAAGTTCAGTTCTTGGTCAAGGAGCTAAGATCCCACATGCCTTGCAGGCAAAAAACAAAACAAAACAAAACATGAAACAGAAGCAATACTGTAACAAATTCAATAAAGACTTTAAAAATGGTCCACATCGGAGAAAAACAAATCAGTTGCATGACTTTAATGACCCCCTCAATAACTTGGTCCATATACAACCTGTGTGTATTTAGATAATTTACTAAGATAGACTGCACTGGGTAGATACTGAAACCCTGGGGCATCAGTGAGCTTGGCTAGTTACTTATGGAAACCCCAGCTTTTACTCAGAGCCCAGTGACGTGCAAGGGACTCCCCATTTCAGGGTGTACAATAGTGTAAGGCCTAATAACCAGATGTGACTCCCAAATCATAGACCTTTGCCACATACGCCTTCCTGTGCTGGACTTGCCTTTAATGAACTGGCTCAAATTGAAGCCCTTAGAAACCTGCTGTACACACTATTCCTGCAACTGCCTAAAATACTGTTCAGGCTGGTACACCCCAAATTAGCAGTGCCTTTACAGGTCTGTCTGTCAGCGGCAGGAGAGGAATGTTAAACCCACCCTGAGTTATTCTGATGCTGTTCCTCTCAGTGGTTGGGTGGGACACTTTTGAAAAACCAAGAGGAAATAAACATCTATTTGGCATATTACATGCTATTTCAGAATCTGGTAGCTAGTACGTAATTATACACCATCTCAGAATTTGGCTCTATTTCTTCAAGGGTGTTCATGCTGTTTAGCTTTTTATTTCCCCTTCTTTTGGTCAAATGTGTTTATGAAGCTTGTGGCAAAATTTAGCCGTTAACGTCCACTGAAAGCTAGAAAGATTACACCTGGCACTTCAGGATGATTTTCTAGGTTCTATCAAATGTGTTCAAATGGGTTTCACTTCATGTTGCTTATTTTTCATTTGGATTCTTTCAAGTACAGATCAAAACCTAATATGATGATATAAACTTGTTTAAGGATGTGATGGGTCACTGTGCCAGGTGGCACGAGTCTGGGGGCTATCCACTCGGGGGGTTGAGGGAACAGAGATAATTCAGCTTTTTCTCCTGCAGGAGTCACGGGGAGGGATATATGACATGTGCATTCCTCTACTCTTCATAGAACAAACAAAAAAACTCACTGGAGGGGAATAGCATATCAAACTGTTTTTCACACCTTTGATTTCTCAACCTCTTAAAACTGATGAACTTTGATAATGTCCCCAGTGATAATTAAAAGCCCAAACTCTGAGTTAGGCATGTTGGATCATTGTTGTTACTGAGTCACCCAGTCGTATCCGACTCTGCAACCCCATGAACTATATAGCCCACCAGACTCCTCTGGCCATGGGATTCTCTAGGCAAGAATACTGAAGTGGGTAGCCATCCCCTTCTCCAGGGCATCTTCCCAACCCAGGGATGAAACCAGAGTCTCCCGCATTGGCAGGTGGATTCTTTACCACTGACCCATCAGGGTAGCCTGTGATGCATCATAAGAACAATTAAAAGCAACTGAAGGCTGTTGTGTGGCAAGTCCTGCTTCTCAAAATGCCTGTGGGGTTCGAGTAACAGTAACCTTGCTGATGAAGACGTAGAGTTGGGCCATCGTTACAATGCTTTTTAGACCAGAACCGTGAAGCTGGAAGAGTTCCTGGGGTGTGTGGCTTCCTAAGGTATCAGAGGCCCGGATGATGACTAGAAGAATGGGGCTGGTAATAAAAGGGACAAAAGAAACTTTGAGCATCCCTGTGGGTTCAAAAGCTGTAATTCTGAAGCAAATGGTTTACAGAGGTAGCCTGCATGACTGGGCGTGGGAGCTCCTCAGTTGGCTGCTGAGGGGATGGCTGGGCTTAGCAAGCAGACCTCTACTTCTGGGGCAGATAAACAAGGATGAACGTCAGGCCTGCAAGAAGAGTCTTTCTTCTTCCATAGCCAGGATTGGAGTCACCTTATTTGGCAAGAGCAGACTTTAGAAAAAGGAGTACACCCAGACGTGGGATTGGAAACAATTAGAGGTTGATCAAGACTATGATGAAGATGGTAGTGGTGATGATGATGGTGGTGGTGGTAGATGGTGATGATGCTGAGTTTTACTGAATGCTACAGCGAGCCAATCACTCTGCTAAGCATCTTACCAACAGTCCCTCAGGCTCTCCCTGCAGTCTTGCAGCACCGAGACACCTCCATCCCAAAGATGAGAGAAACAAGAATCTATGGAGTTAGTCAGCTAGCCCAAGGTCACAGTGCTAGAAAGTGGCAGAGCTGGGTCCTGTCGTGTTTACCCATACTGAGTTACAGTGAATCACAAAACCCTCATCGTCCCCTGCAGGCGCATAGCCATGTTTGTTTTCCGGCCCCACAATGGTAGCTTCTGCACAGAAGGCAACCTGACAGCACCTGTTACAGTCAGAAGGATGGGTTTGGGGGTCCAGGGGGTGCAACACCAAAGGAGGAGTGAAGGAAGAAGCCCCAATTCTCCCTGGAAAGAAGAAACAAGGCATTACCTGGAGCTTCCATTTCAAGACCCAGCCAGTTCTTGCCACAAGAACAGAAACTTACTTATAGCTCTCTAGCTCCAGACACATGAAACTGAAAGAGAAATAAAGTCCCAGGGTAACGGGAGCCCCTGGTGACGATGAATTACAAATCTTTTCCTTCTCCCCATCCTGGGGATTTCACTCCTCAGCCCCTATCCCTTCAGGACCCTCCAAGCAGAAACCGCATCAACATCAGAAAACAACAACAAAAAATCATTCACAGGTACAAATAACAAGAAAACTGGTCCCTGGGTAGGGCTGGGGGGTATGGCTAGATTCTTACTGTTTCTAGGACTGGAAGTCTGAACTTAGCTCTATCCCCATGTCTCCTTCTCAGCAAAACTGTAACTTGGAGAGGACTAATGTTTGATTTACATGGAAAGATTGCTTGGCTGTTTCAAGATTAAAATTAGAAAGTACCCACCTTGCCACTGGTTTCTTCTCCTGCTCCTCTATGAGAGAAGGTGGAGGGGTGGGGAGAACTAGAGGGGAAAAACATTTTTTTTTTTTCAACATTGCAAATCATTCTATTCCTCCTCCCCTTTTAGTAAAGAAATATTTAAGTCGCATGCATTCTTGGAGAGAAGTTTCAAAAAACACTCAGCCCACAAGAATTCTGTTCATCCCACAAAATCTGCCTTGGTCCTGCATGCAGTTGCTAATACGGGCTCCTCCACTTTCAGCCTATCAGCATTTCCTTTCCCAGCCTCTAATACAAGGGTAACAGAGACCTCTGAGGCTCCAGGAAACAATACTACAGGCTGGGGCTCCCCTGCCCCCAACAGGAGCTCCACCACACATCGTAAAGAAATAGGGAAAAAGAGGCCCATATTTAGTTGGACTTTACTGACCTCTCCAGCTGACTCTTTTTAATTTTAGCTTGGTTTATTCTATCATTTGGTGTCTGTTTAACTTATTATAGTTACTATTCAGTATTGGGGGCAGAGTGTTCTTATTTAAATTATTTATTAAAACAAACACTCTCCAGAATTATTTAAAAGGCTTGCTATCTATTGAATAATGGCGTCACTTTTGAAAATAACAAACTGAGGGCTGAAATCAAGATTGCTGGGAGAAATATTAACAACCTCAGATAAGCAGAAAATACCATTCTAATGGCAGAAAGTAAAGAGGAACTAAAGAGCCTCTTGATGAGGGTGAAAGAAGAGAGCGAAAAGGCTGGCTTAAAACAGAACATTCAGAAAACTAAGATCATGGCACCCAGTCCCATCACTTCATGGCAAATAGATGGGGAAATAGTGGAAACGGTGACAGATTTTATATTCTTGGGCTCCAAAATCACTGCGGATGGTGCCTGCATCCACGAAATTAAAAGACGCTTGCTCCTTGGAAAAAAAGCTATGACAAACCTAGACAGTATATTAAAAAGCAGAGACATCACTTTGCTGACAAAGGTCCATATAGTCAAAGCTATGGTTTTTCCAGTAGTCATGTATAGATGTGAGAGTTGGACCATAAAGAAGGCTGAGTGCTGAAGAACTGATGCTTTTGAACTACGGTGCTGGAGAAGACTCTTGAGAGTCCCTTGGACAACAAGGAGATCAAATCAGTCAATCCTAAAGGAAATCAACTCTGAATATTCACTGAAAGGAACTGATGCTGAAGCTCCAGGCCACATGATGCAAAGAGCCAACTCATTGGAAGAGACCTTGATGCTGGGAAAGATTGAGGGCAGGAGGAGAAGGGGCGGCAGAGGATGAGATGTTTGGGTGGTATCACCAACTCAATGGACAAGAGTTTGAGCATACTCTTAGAGATAGTGAAGGACAGGGAAGCCTGGCATGCTGCAGTTCACGGGGTCACAAAAAGCTGGACACAACTTGGAGACTGAACAACAACAACAAGGGGAAAAATTCCACCATTTTGGAGTGTTCTCCCTTTCCAAGCAAGGTAGGGTAAAATGACACCTTTCTCCTAAGTATCCAGGATTCACCTTGCTGCAGGTACCACCTGGCCGCTGTAGATGAACCCTGAGACCAGCGCTTCACTTGCCAATCAGTTTTGAAGCACAGTGTAACTGATTCTCTGTTCCTAAGTCCAAGTGGTAAATGTTTTGTTAATATCAGGTCATTTCTACTCTTAACCTTGTGGCAGAATATTGGCTTTCCCCTTGGCCGTGAAATTCTGGCAAATCCTTCAAGGAAGGAGATGCATTTTCTAACAGAGGGAAAAACATGTGGAAGAAATCTTTCCTTTCTTAACCCAGGCAGGAAAAGGGAGATGTCAGGCCTGGTTTAGAAATAAGATTGTCTTTACGCTGCATTTCTTTACTGTAGCAGTGGATAATTCGGCTCTGGCAGGATAAAGGTGAGTTCAGTTATTGCACTTATAGAAATTCTGCAAGGAGTTTTGCTATATTGCAGTATTTAAAATGTCAGTTGAGGGCTTCCCTGGCAGCTCAGTGGTAAAGAATCTGCCTGCCAGTACAGGGGACATGGGTTGGATCCCTGATCAGGGAAGATCCCACATGCCATGGAGCAGCTAAGATGGTGCACTGCAACTGTTGAGCCTGTGCTCTAGAGCCCTGGAGCCCTGGAGCCCTGGAGCCCATGCTCTGCAACAATAGAAGCCACCGCGATGAGAAGCCTGCACACCGCAACTAGAGAGTATGCCCCGCTCGCTGCAGCTAGAGAAAGCCAGCCCAGCAATGAAGAGCCAGCACAACCAAAAATAAGTAAACAAGTAAAGTTCTTTTTAAAAAGTGATGATGAAACAGTTGGAAGGGAAACCATATCAAAGGGAGGAAGGGAAGGAGGAAGAGATGAGAAGAAAAATAAATCAGGATCCATACTTCACACAGGGCTTCCCAGGTGGCCCTAGTGGTAGGTAAAGAACCCACCTGCCAATGCAGGAGATGCGCGTTCCATCCCTGGGTTGCAGAAGGTCCCCTGGAGAAGGGTACGGCAACCTACTCTAGCATTCTTGCCTGGAGAATCCCATGGATAGAGAAGCCTAGTGGGCTACAGTCCATAGGACTGAAGAGTCAGACGTGACTGAAGTCACTTAGCATGCATATTTCATATCATGGTGGTGGTTTAGTCACTAACTTGTGTCTCACTCTTACAACCCCATGGACTGTAGCCCACCAGGTTCCTCTGTCCATAGGATTTTCCAGGCAAGAATACTGGAGTGGGGTGCCATTTTCTTCTCTAGGAGATCTTCCAGATCCAGGGATTGAACCCAGGTCTCCTGGGCTGAAAGGAGATTCTTTACCAACTGAGCCACCAGGCAAGCCCTTCATATCATATATAAAGTTAATTCCAAATAGATTGTAGGTCTATGTGTAAAACTCTAAAACTTTTAGGAAAAAAATAGGAGAAAGGCTTTGTTACCTTGGGTTATGAAAAGTGTCCTTCAGTTCAGTTCAGTTCAGTTCAGTCGCTCAGTCGTGTCCAACTCTTTGCGACCCCATGAATCGCAGCACGCCAGGCCTCCCTGTCCATCACCATCTCCCAGAGTTCACTCAGACTCATGTCTATTGTGTCCGTGATGCCATCACAGCTATCTCATCCTGAGTCGTCCCCTTCTCCTCCTGCCCCCAATCCCTCCCAGCATCAGAGTCTTTTCCAATGAGTCAACTCTTCGCATGAGGTGGCCAAAGTACTGGAGCTTCAGCTTCAGCATCATTCCTTCCAAAGAAATCCCAGGATTGATCTCCTTCAGAATGGACTGGTTGGATCTCCTTGCAGTCCAAGGGACTCTCAAGAGTCTTCTCCAACACCACAGTTCAAACGCATCAATTCTTCGGCACTCAGCCTTCTTCACAGTCCAACACTCACATCCATACATGACCACAGGAAAAACCATAGCCTTGACTAGACGGACCTTAGGTACACCAAAAGCACTATGCAAAAATAAATAAAAATTTAAAAGCCAGATAAAGATAAATATCATATGAATATCGCTCATGTGTAGAATCTTTAAAAAAAAAAAAAGACACAAATGAACTTATATACAAAACAGAAATAGACCCACAGACATAGAAAACAAATTTATGGCTACCACAGGGGAAGCGAGGGAGGGATAAATTAGGAGTTTGGAATCAATATAAACATACTACTACATATAAAATAGATAATCAACAAGTACCTACTATATACAGGGAACTATACTCAGTATTTAGTAATAACTTATATGGGAAAAGAATTTGAAAAAAAGTGATTCATATATCTGAGTTACTTTGTTGTACACCAAAAACACAGCATTGTACATCAACTATACCTCAAAAAAACACAAAAAATCCATTGACGTGCCCATAGCACACAATAGCCTTGGGTTTTGTCCTAAGTCCTAATACTGGAAGAGAAATATTTTGGTACTAAATTTTGTTTTAAAAAATGGAACAATTCTTCAGTTGTTTTATTTATTTATTTTTGCATTTGGGAATAGATAGTTCCCTCCAAAACAAAAAGGAAATTTAGCTAACATTAAGTGCTAGATGCTGGGGGATTCAAAAGATAAGACATGGTCTTTACCCTCAGGATTTCTTGCGAATCAGCAGGAGAAACAGGCTCAAAAAATAAAACTAAATATAATAGTGGAAAAGTTGCATAATTCAAGTCGTGTACACATACAGAAGCAATTAACAGGGCCTGGGGAAGAATATACCCTGAGTCAGGGTAGAAACCACAGGGATGACATGCCCTATGAGCGGGTTCTTAGCAGATAAGCAGGGTTTGCCAAGAAAGCATGCTGCGAAAGCTATTCCAAGTGGAAGGAACAGCATGTGCTAAAGCTCCCATGTGTGAAAATTCTTATCCTGTAGCTGGGAATCTACAGAATTCTTTCCCTGTACCTTGGAATCGGACCCAAGGGGATACAGAGCAATGGAGGTGAGCATGAGGAGAATGAAGAGAAGAAGAACGACGAGGGGAGGCTAAATTAGGAGTTTGGGGATGAACAGATACACACTACTATATATAAAATAAACAACAAGGACCTGTTGTATAGCACAGGGAACCATATTCAATATCTTGTAGTAACCTATAATAGAAAAGAATCTAAAGAATATGTGTGTGTGTGTATACCTGAATCACTTTGCTGTGTACCTGAAACTAACACAACATTGTAAGTTAACCATACTTCAGTTTTTAAAAAAAGGGAGGCTGAGAACAGAAAGAGAAGTAAGTACAGTGTTCCAGGAAGAGCTAGAAGGCAGCTCTAGAAGGCAGCTTTGGGGTAAGTACTTGACAAAATTCCTCTGTTATTTGAATTTATTAAGGCAGCAGCTAATATTCTTGATCTGGCATTTGGGGCAAAGAGAGGAGGAAATGATGCCTGGGTATCTTTATACCTGATAAGAGGTATTGGTGAACACTCAGAGGTGGACGTCTGTATTGCATGTTCCTCATAATAGGAATTCCAAGCATAAAGTTATCAGAGCTAGTTGTAGAACTAAGCCAAAGAAACATTTTTGTTGTTATTCTGCAGGCTTGTCTAAGACGACAGGAGTACAAAAGAGACCCAAATGAGAAGAAACGAGATCAATTTTGGGGGCAAGAGACAAATTTTGAGAGATCCCGGTTTTCAAGCGGGTCATCTTCCAAACAGGTACTTAGAACTCTGGGAGACACTTTTTTTGCTGCAGGGGGTGTGTGTGTGTATGTGTCTCTGTGAAGAATTTTTAAGGGCAGGGCAGGGAGAGACAGCGGCAGAAGCTCTCATCCTGGGTACCACCCCCACCATGCCTGTTCCTCCTCTGCTGCGTGACCCTCCCTCTTTACCCTGTTGAGTTTCACTCTTCCTTCCTATATATAAAGGGTACAGTGGAGAGGTACCATCCAAATCAGAAATGCTGTGACTATTTAAGAGTTGGAAGCACTGGGCCTTCTAAAGTGCAGTATTGTAATATATCTATATACCTATATCTATGCCTACTTGATCTGTCTATAGAGAGACATATGCAGGCTTACGATCTTACCCATTGCATTGCTTAGTATAGATTTTATTTCAAATAGAGTAAAATGCAGTAATAAGTGCATCATGTAATAACTAGAAATTGTTCAAAGATTTTTGTCTGGATGATACTAATAAATAATAAGACCAATATAGGAACTCCCCTGGTGGTCCACTGGTAAGGAATCCACTTGCCAAAGCAGGGGGCACAGGTTCAATCCCTAGTGTGGGAAGACTCCATATGCCTCGGGGCAACAAAACCTGTGTGCCAGAACTCCCAGCCCTCATGCTGCAACTACTGAAGCCTGAGCACCTAGAGATTATGCTCCATAAGAGAACCTACTGCAGTGAGTGAGAAGCCTGTGTACGGCAACAAAGACCCGGTGCAGCCAAAAATAAATATCAATAAATAAAATTAAGACAAATAAGATCAGGAATCTGCCTCCAAAGCAGGAGGCCCAGGTCCAGTCCCTGGGTGGGGAAGATACCCTGCAGAAGGAAATGGCAACCCACCCCAGTATTCTTGCCTGGAAAATCCCATAGACAGAGGAGCCTGGTGGGCTACAGTCCATGGGGTTGCAAAGAGTCAGTTACGACTTAGCCACGAGACTACTCCAACATAACAGCAATATGAAAATGATAACAACAGTAGTAATAGTTACCATCACTTGAGTGATTACAACGTTTCAGTATCATGCTAGGTGCTTTTACCTATTCATTTATTTAATTCTCAAATCTCTTTGCAGGTTATAGCCTCATTTTATAGATGAGAAAACTGAGCCTTAGAAAAATTAAGAAAGTTTACCTAAGATTTCACAGCCAGTATGCCCTGGTGGCTCAAACAGTAAAGAATCCACCTGCAATGCAGGAGACCCAGGTTTGACCCCTAGGTCAGGAAGATCCCCCAGATCTTCAGGTCAGGAAGATCTTTCTTCCCCTGGAAAAGGAAATGGCAACCCACTCCACTATCTTTGCCTGGAGAATTCCATGGACAGAAGAGCCCGATGAGCTAGTCTACGGGGTCGCAAAGAGTCAGACACGACTCAGAGACTAACACACACACACACACACACACACATACACACACAGATTCCTTTCCAGGCAGTCTGACCCCTGAGAGGGTGGCTCTGAACCACTGAGCTGTATGATCATATTTCATGTTTAAGATCTTATCTGTGTAAGGTTTTACTTATCCTATGTAAGCACTGAATACCGCAGGCTGCATCCAGTACTGGTTGTTAGTATGGAGAATTGATTTAAGATGAGTAATATGCCTTTTATGAATTCTTATTTAATATTTTATGCCTAAAATATACTCTGGAGGATGGACTCTTTTCTATCAGTGGTGTGGATCCCTGAGATAGATCCTGGATACCTGATATCAATCAAGTTCTCGTTGGGATTTCTTCTCTAATCTAGGACATTCACATAGCAGTTATTTAATGTTCAAAGGACACCTTAAAAACATCAGTGATTGATGATTATGGATATATCCCTGGGAGAGGCCTATACTCCCTATTAAGGAACATAAGATTGCACAATAAAACGTTCCACCTAAAGCCCGAAGGTGAAAGAAACTACCTCACAATATCGGCAGCTCTGAGAAGAGCACGCTGCCTGCATCTCTTCCTGTTTGTTGTTACTGTTTAGTCGTTAAGTTGTGTCTGACTCTTTTGTGACCCCATAGATGGTAGCCCATCAGGCTCCTCTGTCCAAGGGATTTCCCAGGCAAGAATGCTGGTGTGGGTTGCCATTTCCTACTCCAGGGGAATCTTCCCGACCTGGGATCAAACCCACATCTTCACTGGCGGGCACATTCTTTTCCACTGAGCCACCAGGGAAGCTCATCTTTTCCTGTTAGTCAAGGACTAAAAAAAATGCCTGGTGCTGATTAAACTTATGGAGTGAGATTAATCCAAAACTTAAATCCAGTTTGGCTAGAACAACGCATTTTTAGCATTAAGATAAATTCTCCCAGTTTTGCACTTAGAAACAAAAATCAAGGACAGATGAAAACAAAAAAAAAGTAATGTAATTTCAGTCAAACAGTAGCATGTAGCAATCTTCCTAGACTGGAATTACTAAACAAATAGGCAGCTGGGTTCTTCTTCTGTTTTCATGCAAAGTCTCACGTGCAGAGTCTTGGTCATTTTGCACGGCAACACTCATGCATTTGGGATATTCTAGGACTTGAAGTTTCATGCTGTAAAAATTACTCATTCTTTAAGGCAGGCATCCCCAACCTCCGGGATCTAATCCCTAATGATCTGAGGTGGAGCTGATGTAATAATAATAGAAATCAGTGCACAATAAATGTAATGTGCTTGAATCATCCTGAAACCATCCTCCCACCCCCGATTTGTGGAAAAATTGTCTTCCACGAAACTGGTCCCTAGTACCAAAAAGATTGGGGTCTGCTGCTTTAAGACAGCATTGCAAAATACTCAGACCACATCTAAAAAAGGACACAGTTGTACATATAAAAGTAATTATGAAATAAAGACAAAAATATGTGGTGAAATGCATAAAACTGGCAATTTCTAAAGCCCAAGGACAGGATTTTTCATGTTGGCTTTGTGTCACGGCACCTCAGTATGTCAGAGAACTCAAAACATGACTGAATACTCCCGATTTTTTCCAGATGATGCTATCCCAAGGGCTTAGGTATTGATTGTACAAGTGCCAGGGCTGCCCTGATGGCTCAGACAGTAAAGAATCTGTCTGCATTGCAGGAGACCCGGTTTCTATCCCTGGGTTGGGAAGATCTCCTGGAGAAGGCAATGGCTACCCGCTGCAGTATTCTTGCTTGGAGAATTTTATGGACAGGGGAGCCTGATGGGCTATAGTCCATGGGGTTGCCAAGAGTCAGATGCAACTGACATTTTCAATTCTCACTGTTGTACAAGTGCATTCCAGGCTGCACCTTCTCTATCAGAAAGAGCGACAAAACACTGCTACATTTAAAATGGGTAATCAACAAGGACCTACTGTAAAGCACATGGAACTCTGCTCAACATTACGGGGCAGCCTGAATAGGAGGGGAGTTTAGAACTGGACACGGAACAACAGACTGGTTCCAAATAGGAAAAAGAACATGTCAAGGCTGTATATTGTCATCCTACTTATTTAACTTATGTGCAGAGTACATCATGAGAAACGCTGGGCTGAAGGAAGCACAAGCTGGAATTAAGATTGCCAGGAGAAATATCAATAACCTCAGATATGCAGATGATACCACCCTTATGGCAGAAAGTGAAGAATTAAAGAGCCTCTTGATGAAAGTGAAAGAGGAGAGTGAAAAAGTTGGCTTAAAGCTCAACGTTCAGAAAACTTAAATCACGGCATCCGGTCCCATCACTTCATGGCAAATAGATGGGGAAACAGTGGAAACAGTGGCTGACTTTATTTTTCCGGGCTCCAAAATCACTGCAGATGGTGATTGCAGCCACAAAATTAAAAGACGCTTACTCCTTGGAAGGAAAGTTATGACCAAACTAGACAGCATATTCAAAAGCAGACATTACTTTGCCAACAAAGGTCCATCTAGTCAAGGCTATGGTTTTTCCAGTAGTCATGTATAGATGTGAGAGTTGGACCATAAAGAAAGCTGAGCACCTAAGAATTGATGCTTTTGAACTGTGGTGATGAAGAAGACTCTTGAGAGTCCCTTGGACTGTGAGGAGATCCAACCAGTCCATCCTAAAAAAGATCAGTCCTGGGTGTTCATTGGAAGGACTGATTTTGAAGCTGAAACTCCAACTTTGACCACCTGATGCGAAGAGCTGACTCATTTGAAAAGATCCTGATGCTGGGAAAGATTGAAGGTGGGAGGAGAAGGGGATGACAGAGGATGAGATGGTTGGATGGCATCACCGACTCTATGGACATGGGTTTGGGTGAACTCCGGGAGTTGATGATGGACAGGGAGGTCTGGCGTGCTGCGGCTCATGGGGTCACAAAGAGTCGGACACGACTGAACAACTGAACTGAACTTGGAAGGGAATGGATACATATATATGTATAACTGAGTCCCTTCTCTGTTCACCTGAAGCTATCACATTATTTGTTAATCGGATATACCCCAATACAAAATAAAAAGTATTTTTTTTAAAGCAGAAAAAATAATAGTGATTAACCCAATTAATGTTCTTACAAACCTATAAAATTATATCAATTTTATTGAATTTATCCATATTATAAATAATGAGGGAAGTCATAACCCTATTTATTAATAAGCTAAGGACTTATGTGAAGAAGGAAATGGCAACCCACTCCAGTATTTCCTGCCTGGAGAATTCCAGGGACAGGGGAGCCTGGCAGACTACAGTCCATGGGGTCGTAAAGAGTTGGACGTGAGTGAGCACACACGTAAGGACTTAAGTACCAAGATAGTTTCTCTAAGCCATTAATCACAAAACATTGGATTGGCAATAAATGTGGGAACGTCTTATCCTACAAAGTAATATTTAATTAAGGGACAACTAAAGGGTTGATTTACAAGGTTAAAAAAAAAGAGTGACAAAATTCGAATTTTCCACAGTGAATTTCACCTCTGCTTCACTCTCTGTATTACAGACATTCCTTGGAGGATCTTGGAGGGGTTTGCCTCCCTTGCAGGCAGGGCAAGGTGAGGGGAGATGCAACTCAAGGCATCCTTCTCAACAGCCATCTGGCTTGTGTGCTTATAATGCTCATCAGCCCTCACTCCATCTTCTGACTTCTGCCTGGTGCAAGTGAAGCCAGAGAACCCTTATGCCAGCAGTCCTCAACCTTTTTGGCACCAGCAACCAGTTTTGTGGGAGACAATTTTTCCACAGACTCAGGGGAAGGGGATGGTTTGGGGGGATGAGTCAAGCATATTACACTTATTATGCACTTTATTTCTATTATTATTACATTATGATGTATAATGAAATAATTATACGACTCACCATAATGCAGAATTGGTGGGATTTACTATGGTCTCTTTGCCATCAAATCTCTCTGCTAATCGTAATCTGTATTTGCAGCCTTTCCCCAGAAGTAGCTAGCATCACCACCTCAGCTCCACCTCAGACCATCAGGCATTAGATTCTGATCAGGAGCATACAACCTCCTGCTGCTGCTGCTAAATCGCTTCAGTCGTGTCCAACTCTGTGTGACCCCATAGACGGCAGCCCACCAGGCTCCTCTGTCCCTGGGATTCTCCAGGCAAGGATTCTGGAGTGGGGTGCCATTGCCTTCTCCAATGCATGCATGCATGCTAAGTCGCTTCAGTCGTGTCCAACTCTGTGCGACCCTATGGATAGCGGCCCAGCAGGCTCTTCTGTCCACAGGATTCTCTAGGCAAGAATACTGGAGTGGGTTGCCATTTCCTTCTCCACACAACCTAGATCTCCACATGTGCATTTCACTGTAGGGTTCATGCTCCCATGAGAGTCTAATGCTGTGGCTATAAATACAGATGAAGCCGGCTTCCCTGATGGCTCAGTGGTAAAGAATCCACCTGCCCATGCAGGAGATGCGGGTTCAATCCCTGATCCGGGAAGCTTCCACGTGCCGCAAAGCAGCTAAGCCCGTGCGCCACAGCTATTGAGCCTGAGCTCTAGAGCCCCTGGAGCTGCAGCTAGTGGTACACGTGCCTAGAGCCTGTTATCCGCAAGAAGCCACCACAATGAGAAGCCCGTGCACTGCAACGAAGAGTGGCCCCCACTCGCCGCACCTGGAGAAAAGCCCGAGCAGCAACGAAGACCCAGCAGAGCCAAAAATAAATAAATACAATTATTTTTTAATAAGAATGTAACAAATATTTTTTAAAGAGAAGAAGAATGTATCAAATACTTTTAAAAGAGAAAAAAAAAAGCAAGGAAAGGGGCAGGAGAAAGATACAGTCCAATGAGATAGCGTAAACCCAATCCAAGCCCTCTTCCTTAGGACACTCCCCTGAGTAATATCTTTGTGTAGGTGGCTGTGGCTGAAAACTCGAGGGGAGGATTCACCTCTGATTGGAGAAGGCAAGTTCATTCCCCGACTCAGTAGGTTGTGTGAGAGTGGATGGCTTAACCCGTGGAAATTTTTCCGACTGTATAGCCATGAGGTAAGGCATGCCACCACCTCATTTTGACACTTGTATTATAATTTCCATTACTCGTTCATTCCTTAGCCCACTCTCAGGCCATCAGAATGCTGATGGGCCTGGAATAAGTGAGGCATTTGCCATTAAGTGATAGCTACAGTACCAAGAAATCATTTCCAAGCACCTGCCTGGGGGGTGGGCAGATCCCCAAATACGCAGTTAACGTGGCAGCCCTTCCCTTATAGCCCAACCTCCTTACTCCTGAGGCTTTAACCACTGGTTATGGTTATGCAGAGATGGCGTTCAATCTAAATCCAAGATAAAGCAATCATCGGCAAGCCTGTGCTGAGGTGGTCTTTAAAGGAGCACCTTCTATAGAAAAGGGAACCCTTCTATACTGTTGGTGGGAATGGAAGTTGGTGCAGCCACTATGGAAAACAGCATGGAGGTTCCCTAGAAAACTAAAAATAGAATCAACATATGATCTAGCAATCCCACTCCTGGGCATTTATCCAGACAAAATTGTAGTTCAAAAATACACATGCACGCCTATGCTCACAGCAGCACTATTCACAACAGCCACGATATGGAAATAACCTAAATATCCATCGACAGATGGATGGATAAAAATGACATGGTACATATATACGATGGAATACTACGCAGCCATTAAAAGAATAAAATAATGCCATTTGCAGCAACATGGAGACCATTAGAGACCCTCATACTGAATAGATTAAGTCAGAAAGAGAAAGACAAATGCCATATGATATCATTTATATGTGGAATCTAAAATATGACACAAATGAATTTATCTATGAAACAGAAACAGACTCATGTACATAAAGAACAGACTTGTGGTTGCCAACGGGAAGAGGTTTGGGGGCGAGATGGAGTGGAAGGTTGGGGTTAGCAGATGTAAGCCATTATATATAGAATGGATAAACAACAAGGTCTTGCTGTATAAAACAGTGAACTATATTCAATATACTGTGATAAACCATAATGGGAAAGAATATAAAAGAGAAGGTCTGTATGTGTATAACTGAATCGCTTCGCTGTGCAGCCGAAATTAATGCAACATTGTAAATCAGTGACACTTCAGGTTTTAAAAATTACCAAAAAAACAAAAATAATAATAAATAAAGTGGCTCCTCCTAAATACATTTAAGTTAGTGATGTGACACAGTACAAAGAACACTTACCATTGAGGGCCAGCTCTGCCCCTCATTACAGTGCAAATTCAGACAAAGCACTTTACTTCTACGTACTTCCATTTCCCATCAAGGAGATCCTTATTATTATGCTATTATCTCATGGGATCACTGTAAGAATGAGTGAGCCTCTCAAGTGTCATACTAACATTAGATTCATTATAAATTGCCTTGGTGTCCAGCTATTTCTGCAAATGATGCTCCAACACTTACTTATCTATGGAGGAGCAGCTCCGGAGGCTTCTAGAGTGCCTTCTTTCCCCTCAGCCGGGTCCCAGGCTACATGTCTCAAAGCCAACCTAATGTAGCAACTTAATTTTAGACCCTTTGCAAAGTCACCTACAACCTTCTGAGCTGTTTAATCAAATTAGAATTTAACAGGGAAATAAATAGCAGCTCTGAAGAACCAAGAGACCTTGGATGACTTAGTAGATTAAAGGGCAAAGCACGGACTTCTGTGGTGGTCCAGTGGTTAAGACTGTGCTTCCCTGCAGGGGGTGCAGGTTCAGTCCCTGGTAGCGGAGCTAAGATTCCTCATTTCCTGCCACCAAAAAGCCAAGCTATAAAACAGAAACAATGTTATAACAAATTCAATAAAGACTTTTAAAATGATCCACATCAAAAAAAATATATATATATAAATAGCAAAGCAGTCTCTCAGTATAAACAGGAAACTGTCCCCAGGACACTGATGGCCCAGAGGAGCCTGCTGTGATGACAGGGACACCAGGATACTTTGCCCTCTCAAACTTCACAAAGAAGGTCAGGAGCCCCGATCTCCCCCAGAAAATGGTGAGACTGGCTGGGGGACAGGAACCTTCAACGGAGAAAGCCATCATGGACCCTTCTTGTCTTCTAAGACCCTGCATCCGTTCCAGCTGGGAATTTCCAAAAGCACAAATGTCAAGGATTGAGGACGCACATGGTATACAGTATTTACAGCATCGGCAAAGAAGGTGACCAGCCCTCAGCTTTTCAAGAGCACCCTTCGCTAACGGGAATAGGGTTATCGTCCTTCCAGCATCAGCAACTGAGCAGCTCCATGTCTAGATCCCACGTCACAAGGACCCAACGTGACACTGGAAGGCGGCGGGGAACCTGACTCCAGCAGCAGCCGGCTCTGCCCCAGGCCTGGCTCAGCGAGATCACCTGAACCTTCCAGAAAGCAAGGTAGACTCAAGTGTGGAGGCAGCTCCCCAACACAAACATTTTTAATTGTTTTGCTCATGACCATCCACACAAACTTGAGAGGTTGAAATGAAAAGTAAAGCCTCTTCGAGTCATCTGCAGTGGCTTAAAAAGTCAGAATGTGTGCTCATACATGAAGGCAGCAAAAACATAAAACTGTGCTGTTTAATACAGTGGACATAAGCCACGTGAGACTATATAAATTAATTAAAATAAAACTGTGAATGCAGTTCCAGGCTCAGTAGCCGCTTGCGGTCCAGGGCTGCCGTATAGGACATTAGCATTGTTGCAGAAATCCTATGGAACAGCACTGCTCCAGATTATGTTGTTGTCTAGTTGCTAAATTGTATCTGACCCCATGGACTATAGTCTGCCCGGCTCCTCTGTCTGTGGGATTTCCAGGCAAAAACACTGGTGTGGGTTCCCATTTCTTTCTCCAGGGGATCTTCCCAATCCAAGGTTCAAGCCTTCGTTTCCAGCATTGCAGGTGGGTTCTTTACCATTGAACCACTAGGAAAGTGCTCCAGATTACAGTCAAGTCCAAAAGATAAGACAAGATCTCACTGGCCAGGAAGGAGTTTTGTTTCCCAGAAATCAGCCCTGCGTAATCCAAACTACAGTGCTCTGCCCATGACAGCTCCTTGCAAACGTTCGCTCTCGGATGATGAGTCAGCTGGCTTGCTTTGCGTTTGGGTTTTCCTCCGACCTGGGTATATTTGCATGCCTCCTTTCACTACCTTTCTCTTCAGCCTCTCCTGCCTGTGAAAACCTTGAGGCCTACCAACACCCTTGGTGGTGTCACAGAAGCAGCCAGCTTAGCACCCGGCAAATGTGTTCTGTGACTCATTCTTTTGATTTTCTCTAACTTCTACTTGTGTGTTGCCAGACTCCCCTTGGGCTGGGCCTCCCATCCTTCTGGCCCCGGGGGCTGTGTGTGGCTGAGTAGGGTCACACACACACACACACACACACACACGTATGCACGCACGCACGCACGCTGGTTCCAACTGCCCCACCCTGGGAGGCTGTGAGTCATCCCCAACACCTGGCCAGGTGTTGTCTCTGCCGCCCCCTTGACTCCAGCGCAGATTCCGCGCCCTCCAGGTGCCCCTGAGTGACAACACACCTCGGCCCCGCCTCTGGAACCCGACATGGACGTCAGGGCGATGGAATGCGCAGCCCACGGTTTGCCGGGTGCACACCTGTGAGAATCTTCGCTTGAGTTTGTTTTGCCTGAACTTCTTTCGGCCCAGGAGAATTCTGGAGATCCTCAGACTCCTCCTCCCTCTCCTTCTCACATCTGACAGCTGTCAGACACCAGAGCTGGACTGTCTGACCTTCCTCTGTCTTGAGATCTGTCCACCAGCACCTCCCTTCACACAGCTCTGTCTTCCTTTTTTTTCTTTTTGCCTGGATTATTGTAGGAGCCATTTTCCTGGTCATTTCACCTTCACCTCAACCCTTCTGGCCAGTGTCCTAGGCAGCAGTAAGAATGATCCTTCTAAAAGCAAATTAGATTGTGTCGCTCTGCTATTAAAAGTTCTTTAGTGGGGACTTCCCTAACTAGGTCCTACATGCTGCAACTAAAGGTCCCATGTGTCGCTACTAAGACCCAGTGCAGCCAAATAAATAAATATATATATTTTTAAAGTTCTCTAGTGGTTCCCCATTGTCTTGGGATCAAGTTCAAACACCTTAGCCAAGTGTTTGATGGCCCTGATGGCCCTCAAGGCCATTGGTGGCCTGACTCTCAACTCTGCAAGCACCTCCTTTGGGAAGAGCTTCCGAGCAGCTACTGGGGGGTCCGGTGGTTTTGTTTTTGTTCCTTCACTGTGTCCCCATACCACTCTCCAGGCTCAAGCCCACCTTAGGACACGTGTCTGTCTCCTCCTCAGGCTGGGGGTCACTCAGGAGCAGGCCCTGGTGGTTACTCCATTTCCGGTGCCCACCACATGCTAAGCGCTCCGTGAATGCTTGAAGACTGACAGTCGAAGACCGTTTTAGGAATACGCTCATGTTGAAGTCATAGTGATGCGGCCGGAGAAGAACTCCTCCCTGAGCAACAGAAGAAAGTGGGTACTGTTACCAGGGTGGTGAGCAATCCCCAGCCTGGCTTGAAGTCATCCAGAGGAGGGTGGTTTGGTGAGACAGGCAGTGAACAAGGGCCAGTCTGGCTCTGAAGATTGAAACTGCCATCAGCCATCTGGAAACAACCTCACTGCTGATGACCAGACTAACCAGCTACAGAGAGCCTGGCTCACCACTCTGCCAAGGGACAGGTGGCAGCTTTAAAGCTCTCAGTGGGTTCCTTTAATCCCAGGTGGGCAAGAACACAGAGACCTAAAAAGCTCTCTCCTACCGTTCAGCACAGGGAAGTCTGCTCAGCGTTATGGGGCGGCCAGGATGGAGGGAGGTTTGCGGGAGAGTGCTGCTGCTGGCTCTGTGCTCTCAGTCGTGTCTGACTCTCTGTGACCCCGAGGACTGTAGCCCACCAGGCTCCTCTGTGCATGGGCTTAGCCAGGCAAGAGTACTAGAGTGGGTTGCGATGCCCTTCTCCAGGGTGTCTTCCCAACCCAGGGATGAAACCCATATCTCCTGCATTGGCAGGCAGATTCTTTCCTGCTGAGCCACCTGGGAAGCCCCTTGGGGGAGGATGGATACTAGTATGTGTGTGGCTGAGTCCTTTGCTGTGCACCTGAAATAACCACAACACTGTTAATCAGCTATATTCCGATACAAAATTTAAAAGTTAAAAAAAAAAAACTCATGACTGAGCAGAATCTTTGGAGCTGACCTCTGGATATGAGTTCACCATTGCCTCAGACGGCCGGCTTTTCAGATGAAAGCATCTTTCTTTCCTACTGACACAGACACACAGACACACAGACACACAGACACACACACACACACACACACACACACACACACACAAGCAGTTCTCCGTGGACAGAGGAAACTCAGACTAGCCCAAAGTTGACCCAGGACTCACTCATATTTTATAAGATATCATCTTGGTGTGATTGAATGTTCCACCAGGTAACTCACCAGGCTGAACCAGAGGCTTTCTTTGAGATCAGTTCAGTTCAATCACTCAGTCGTCTCTGACTCTTTGCAACTCAATAGACTGTAGCACGCCAGGCTTCCCTGTCCATCACCAACTCCTGGAGCTTCCTCAGACTCATGTCCATTGAGTTGGTGATGCCATCCAACCATCTTACTCTCTGCCTTCCCCTTCTCCTCCTGCCTTCAATCTTTCCCAGCATCAGGGTCTTTTCCAATGAGTCAGTTTTTCTCATCAGGTGGCCAGAGTATTGGCGTTTCAGCTTTACCATCAGTCCTTCCAATGAATATTCAGGACTGATTTCCTTTAGGATGGACTGGTTGGATCTCCTTGCAGTCCAAGGGACTCTCAAGAGTCTTTTCCAACACCACAGTTCAAAAGCATCAATTCTTCGGCACTCAGCTTTCTTCATAGTCCAACTCTCACATCCATACATGACCACTGGAAAAACCATAGCTTTGACTAGGTGGACCTTTGTTGACAAAGTAATGTCTCTGCTTTTTAATAAGCTTCTAGGTTGGTCATAACTTTTCTCCCAAAGAGCATGGCTCTTTCATGGCTTCAGTCACCATCTGCAGTGATTTCGGAGCCCAAAAAATAAAGTCCATCACTGTTTCTATTGTTTCCCCACCTATTTGCCATGAAGTGATGGGACTGGATGCCATGATCTTAGTTTTTTCAATGAGTTTTAAACCAACTTTTTCACTCTTCTCTTTCACTTTCATCAAGAGGTCCTTTAGTTCTTCCTTGCTTTCTGCCACCAGGGTGGTGTCATCTGCATATCTGAGGTTACTGATATTTTTCCCAACAATCTTGATTCCAGCTTGTGCTCCATCTAGCCTGGCATTTCACATGATGTACTCTGCATATAAGTTAAATAACCAGGGTGATAATATACAGCCTTGACGTACTCCTTTCCCAATTTGGAACCAGTCAGTTGTTCCATGTCCAGTTCAAACTGTTGCTTCTTGACCTGCATACAGGTTTCTCAAGAGGCAGGTCAGGTGGTCTGCTATTCCCATCTCTTAAGAATTTTCCACAGTTTGTCGTGATCCACACAGCCAAAGGCTTTGGCATAGTCAATAAAGCAGAAGTAGACATTTTTCTGGAACTCTCTTGCTTTTTTGATGATTCAACAGATGTTGGCAATTTGATCTCTGGTTCCTCTGCCTTTTCTAAATCCAGCTTGAACATCTGGAAGTTCACTGTTGAAGCCTAGCTTGGAGAATTTTGAGCGTTACTTTGCTAGTGTGTGAGATGAGTGTAATTATGCAGTAGTTTGAACATTCTTTGGCATTGCTTTTCTTTGGGATTCAAATGAAAATTGAACTTTCCCAGTCCTGTGGCTGAGTTTTCCAAATTTGCTGGCATACTGAATGCAGCACTTTCACAGCATCATCTTTTAGGATTTGAAATAGCTCAACTGGAATTCTATTGCCTCCACTAGCTTTGTTCATAGTGATGCTTCCTAAGGCCCACTTGACTTCGCATTCCAGGATGTTTGTCTCTAGGTGAGTGATCACACCATCATGGTTATCTGGGTCATGAAGATCTTTTTTGTGTAGTTCTTCTGTGTATTCTTGCCACCTAGTTCCAAAGAATAGCAAGGAGAGATAAGAAAGCCTTCCTCAGTGATCAATGCAAAGAGATAGAGGTAAACAGTAGAATGCGAAAGACTAGAGATCTCTTCAAGAAAATTAGAGATACCAAGGGAACATCTCATGTGAAGGTGGTGATCAGATTACAAAGTAATTGGAAGACCTGGAGCGCAGGCCCCTCTATGGACACACCCAGGACCCACAGACCTTTCAGAGCAGCAATGGTGTGGGCAAATAACTGCATCTGGGCAGAACCAGCAGGGCCTCATTTCTTTTTTGTTTCTGTGCTTTGCCTGAGCTCCACTAGGTAATCTTAAAATAGGGCATGGCAGGAAAATGGGGCAACTGTCAGTTTAAATTGCAGCTGCTTCCAGAGCATCATCCTGCCTTTTCAACAGATAAGCAGGATAGCCTAGAGTCAGTCCTTCCCCAGGATGACTCTGCCATGCGGCCAGGTCAGACAAACACCAATTGGTTATCCCCACTCAGTGAAATCCACAGTACCGAGCCTTGCTGACATCTGACCCCAAGAGTTCCCCGTGTTAATTGGACTGAGCAGCTCAGAAATTGCATGAGCGAAGATTATAATAAAGTGGCTCTTTTCATATTTTATGTAGTGCTGTGTGTTTCCATTTGGAACCTCTTATTAAAATCCCCTACTTAAAAAAAAAAGGATTCCAACTGCTTTTTAAAACCAAAAAACTTGTTAAAAACCTATTAAAATTCAGATACCAAATTTTTAAAAATTTTCAGTTGCGAGATGTGATTATTTGGAGGCATACCTGCATTAAGTATAATTTGTAATTACAGCACTTCATCCTAAAACCTCCTTTTGTTTTACTGTTACATTGCTTTATTTTTACAGAATTATAAATCACTGGTGTCCAAGACACTGTGTTGGGTGGTATGGGGACATAGTGATGAATAAACTGTGCCTCGCTCCCGCCATCGGGTAGTTCAGAGTGTTGGTAAAATAAGACATCACATGAATGCCTGCAGGTCAAGATAGTATCTGATGAGTGTGATAAGAAGGCAAGGGAAACCTGGGAAACCTTTCTGGAGATGCTGATTTTCAGTTGGATATTAAGACACGGGCAGGTACTGGGGCGCTGGGAGTGGGGGGTGGGGAGCCAAGGTAGGGCAGAGGTTACAGGCGGAAGGGACAGCCGGAGTCAAGCAGAGGCACACCGGGGAGCAGGTAAGCGGGCCAGTCTCCCCGCAGCACAGGAAATGTGCACCAGAGCGCATCCTGGCGAAGGGGGTGGTGGTGTTTGCATCCTCCCCACAACCCTCCCTCAGGATCAGGAGGCAGGAGGGCGCCCTTCTTGCTCCCTGACGCTGCTCTCAGACCACCGCTCCCCTGGCTCTGTTGGACACACCGTCCGCTGGGGCTTGTGCTGCTTCATTCCACCATTCCCTCCTGCCGTCATCCTTGTCATCTCCTGGCTACTCTCCCCTCTTCAGTGAGGACCGGCCGTGGCTCCCTTCCTCTCCACCCCATCTCCTGAACTCTGGTCGCAAGCGTGGATCAGCAGTCCCCAACCTTTTTGGCACCAGGGACCGGTTTCGTGGAAGACCATTCTTCCACAGACCAGGGGGCGGGGGGTGGTTTGGGGATGATTCAAGCACATTACATTTACTGTGCACTTTATTTCTAACCTGATGCCACCGCTGATCTGACAGGAGGTACTGGTCTGTGGTCCAGAGGTCGGGGACCCCTGGCCTAGATAAGTTCAGCATCTACCTGGGTGATCCAGCCACAGCCTGCCTCCTCAGGTCCCCAAGCATCTTAAAGGTCCCCCTCCATCCCCCTCTGCTACCCTCCCCAACACCACATCCTAGTCAGCATCATCAGATAAAAGTTCTCCATCTCTAAAAATTACTGATCACCACCAGCCTTCCTGCTCTTCTGCTCAGCGACTTCTACTGTGACACTTCTTCCCATGGGGAGCCTCTGGCTCACTGGTTCGTCTCCCTTTGCCCTCATATTGCCCACTCTGGGCTAAACTTCCCTTCCCAAGCAGACTATGTTCTGTGTTTGATCCTCTTAACATTGCCTTGCCCTTTGTTTTGTTTCCATACCTCTCTGGCAAAATCCTGCTCATCCATGATCTCTCAGTCTGTACCCAGGCCGCTGAAAACTACACCGCCCTCCCCTCATTGCCATTCAGTCATCAACCTCTCCACCTCTGCCCACCTCCTAGCTCTCTGCTCACTCCATCCGTGGTCCCTTCCATTCCTGCACCTCCCACCTCGGTACCAGAGCCTTCCCATCTGTGTTTAATCATGACCTAAGCTCTCAGGGCTTCCCTGGTGGCTCAGATAGTAAAGAATCTGCCTGCAGTGTGGGAGACCTGGGTTGGATCCCTGGGTCAGGAAGATCCTCTGGAGGAGGAAATGGCAACCCACTCCAGTATTCTTGCCTGGAAAATCCCATGAACAGAGGAGCCTGTAGGGCTACAGTCCAGGGGGTCACAAAGAGTCGGACACAACCGAGCAACTAACACTAAGCTCTCCTGTCTAAAACTTTAGCAGAACAGATCTTCCTTGAGTCCACATCCCCTCTGCTTATTTCTTCTCCCTCACAGTCAAGGTTCTTAGAAGAATCATTTACTCTGATTGACTCCGTTTCCCCACCTCTTACTCACAACGCAACCCACTCCAACCTGGCTGCCATGTACATCGTTCCGCAGAAATGGCTCTTGGTCAGATGCCTTCCACGTCTGTGGTGCAGAAGGTCTCCTGTGGTCCTCACTGTGCTCGACCTCTCGGCAGCTCTGACTTGCCTGGCCACTCCACACTCCTTGAAATGCTGTGTCCCTGAGCTTCTACGAAGCCACAGTCTCCTGATTCTCTCCTGGCTTCTCCTGTTCCTCCCTTCTCCAGTCCTGGGATTCCTCCAGGCTCGCTTCTCTTCTCACTCTACACCTGGGAGTTAATCCTGGTTTTCTGTCACAGGCTTCTTAGGCAATAATGATGACTTCTTTGCATCATCTTCTCACAATAATATTTTCAAATGCATAAAATAAGATGCACTTCCTATTCACAATGTAACCCACTTCACTCTGGCTGCCCAACAACAGGCCCAGTGCTAAAGTTCCCAGCCTGGCCCTTCGTTCTTTTTTCCTCCTGGCTGCACCACACAGCAGCATGTAAGATCTTAGTTCACCAACCAGGGATCGAACTCGTGACCCCTGCCATAGAAGGGAAGTCCCTGTCAGCTCTGTAAGGGCAGTCTTTGAGTCCTTATTCTCATATTCCCAACGTAAGTAGCTGTGTTGCCTTTTCCATTGCAGGGTCCCTGTCGGTGTAACTGTATGCTCATCCTAAAGCGCCAAGTGTAAGATAAGGCATTCCTTTCGAAATTTATCTTACATTGACTTTACTGAGTTGATCATTGATCTCTCATTGTTACCTGATGATATCATGAAGGGAAAGGTTGTTTTTTACTATTTATTTGGCTGGGTCGGGTCTAACTTACTGATCTTTGTTGCGTCATGAGGGACCCTTCATTGCAGCACACGTATTCTCTAGCTGTGGCCCATGGACTTCCGTAGTTGCCGGGTGCGGGCTTAGTTGCTCTGTGGCCTGTGGAATCTGCCCAGACCAGAGATCGAACTTGTGTCCCCTGCCTTGGAAGGTGGATTCTTAACCACTGGACCACCAAAGAAGTCCCGGCCAAGAGTTTTTAATCTAAAGAAACGAATGTCTATGATGAACCACACAATAGAAGACCAGCAGCGTTCCCCAAAAGTACCTCGTTTGTCCCAGCTGCCCTGAAAACCCCCGTACTTCTGCATCTACAGTGCTGCTCTCCCTTTCCCTCCAGCATTTTACCAAGAGCTTCTAAACATACGGAAAAGCTGACAGAGCTGTACTGTGAGTACCCACGTCCCCACCACCTGGAGACTACAGCGCTGACACTCTGCTGTACTCGCTTTATCACGTATCTAGCCCCTTATCCATCCACTGAGCCATCTTGTGTTCTGGTGCATTCCAAAGTAAGTTGCAAACATCAGTACTCGACCTACCTCCCCCTGGAAAAAACTTCAGCGTAAGATGTTACGGAAAAACCCAAACGAACTTTTTGGCCAACCCGATACATCATTCTGGAGAAGGGAGTGGCAACCCACTCCAGTATTCTTGCCTGGAGAGTTCAATGGACAGAGGAGCCTGGTGGGCTACAGTCCAGGGGGTCACAAAGAGTCAGACATGACTGAACGACTAACACATACATGTATCATTAGCTAGAGCTGAATATTTGTTTGTGGTTTTTGTGATTTGATTTGTTCTATTTTTTTCCCATTTTTTAAATTTTAGAGGTAAAAATTACCTGCAGTGACTTATACAGATTTCAAGAGTAGTATTTCATGAGTTTTGATAAATGCTTGTAACCATATAAACTGACCCCCACTTCGTTTCCATTATCCCATGCCCCTTCCCAGTCATTCCCGCCCTATCCCTCTCAGAGGCGACCACTATTCTGCATGTTTTCACCATAAATTAGTTTTGCCTTTTCCCATTTTTTTACACTCTTTTCAGTTTAGCTTTTAAGTCATTTCAGACCCTTTCTAGAAATAGGTGGAATATAGATTCTAAACAGATAAGCTAAATAAATGAACCTATTCAATAATTAAATTAAAATTACATACAAGTTACAAATTACAGTATTTTCCCAAGATGACAAAGATTCTTTCTGAAAGATAATACGTAGTTGGAGAATACTTGTAGAATCTGGCATGTACATCTGGAAAGTAAATTAATACAACATTTCTGGAGGACAGTTTGGGAACAAAAATTTGTAAATCTTTGTGATACTATTAATCTACCAATATAAATTCCCACTTCAGGAATAAAGAAATAATTGATGATGTGCATAAATATATAGGAATATTCATCGTAGCATCATTTACCACAGAAAAAGTTGGAAGCAACCTAAATGACCAACAGAAATAATTATGACAGAACCGTACAATGTGAATATATTGTAAAGACAAAGAGAGCTGTTAAGAATAAACTTTACTTAGTGGGTTTGTTAGAGTAACATTTGTATTGTGATTCTGAAATTATTTCATGTGTATTGCAGAGTAAAAAATTAATAAATGTTTTAATATAACTGAGGAATAAAGACTTTAAATATGAGAGAAAATAAAAGGAAGGGAAAACCCCATAAAATATATAATTTTAACTTTAAATATTTCTGTGAGCTTATAATTTCTAAAATACATATTTCTAATTCCACTGAAAAGACTTAGGAACACTGTCCCTCTATTTGCAATAAATGCACACAGCAAGCAGATATTGATTTCTAAATAGCTTTCTAAACTAGAAGGAACCAGAGCTTACTGGGAAAACAACTGATTCTAGGTCTGAGCCAGGTAAAGTACAAGGTTAGGCTATGAAATTTTACTATACTAGAAAGTGAAGAAGTGCTCAGAGACTCAAGTCAACAGCAGACTAGAATGAATTCCCATTTACCACTTCTTGAGCCTCAAAAATGTGATGAGATAATTAAACAAAATATGCCCGTGAGACCACAATGATAACAAACAAGCAAACACAAACAAGTAAACAAACAAGAAGGGAGGAAAGGAAAGTTCTTCTTTAGAGACGAATACCAGCTAATAACTGCAGAAGAAATGATAGAAAAATCATCATTTTGCTACTTTGATGTAACTATCAATTCAGTCAAAGCACATCAAAAGATGCTAAAATTATTGAATAAAATGTGTAATCAATAGGCTATTTAGTGTCAAAGAATCATCCCATAGACTACCTACTAATTACAAAAGGGAAAAATGCACTTTATATTAAAAAACAATATAAAAAAATCTAGCAGTCAGAAATCTAGGAGTCAGCTCCTTACCCTGGAGACCAAATAGTGTTGTTTTGTGCTGAGGTGATGGATACCACCACCTATGCAATATTCTTACCCAAAATGATTAACCCCCAATTGTATTATGAGAAAGCTTGCAAATCCAAAACACACAAACTTCTGTGAAGCTGAGACTTTTCAAACAGTAAAAATCATGAAAAGGCAAAAAGGGCCGAGAACTAAAGAGACACAGCAAGTGCATGCAACTGGTGTGTCTTCATTGGATGGTAGATTGAGACAAACACTCTGGTGACAGTTTGGTTTGAACATGCTTTACATATTAGGTGATGTTATGAAGCTATTAAATTCTCTTGGGTAGGATAACAGTATTGTGGCTTTGTAGGAGAATGGCTATTTTGATAGGAGATGCATGTTGAAGTATTTAGGGGTAAGAGTATCATGAAGTCCAGTCACTTTTAAATTGTTCAGAAAAAGAATATATATATTAATTATATATATATATATATAGAGAGAGAGAGAGCAAATTGGCAAGGGGAAGGGTAATGGATGTTATTTCTATTATTCTTTCAACTTCTCCATAGATTTGAAATTTTTAAAAATAAGGTTGAAGAAATTGTAGAAAGGTATCTATGGATGCAATGTATTGTTAAGTGACAATGTAAAGTATGGTTCAATTCTATTTCTGTGAAAAGAAACATTTATGCAGATACATAAACATATGTGTAGGGTAATGTTAGCTGCTGTAACAAAGGGACCAAAAATGTGATGACTCATTCAAGATAGAGGTTTATCTCTTACACCTATGATGGCCCAGCTTGGCTGAACCAGATCAGAAGGCATCTCTCCTCCCCTAGGACTCACAGGGATTCAGGCCTGTGATGTTTCTGTTTAACACATGACTTTCAAAGCTGTTGCCTTTCCAGCTGAGGTGCAGGGCCAGAGATGATCTCTGAAGCAGGCTGCACACATCACTCCCGCTCCCACCCCATTAGGGATCCTTTCCTCCCAGGGCAATGCTTCGTTGCAGGGGAAACTGAGTCACTGAGTTCGAGGTGGGCGGCACATCCCAGCTGCAGCTCTCATCACTTGAGCAGGGATTTCAGTGGAAAGCTAGCAGTCTCCAACAGTCATTAAAAAGGGCTCTGAAACAACACAGACCAAGCAATTTGCAGTTTTTATTCCAAGGTTAATGGAGCTTTGAATGCTTTAAAATTTCTCTCTTTGTCTTTAGTTTTCCATTATGAACATGCATTTTTCTTGCAATAAAGAAAAGACTTACATTTTATGAAAATAAGCCATTGAAACTACAAAAACATCATTTCACTGGCAAATTGGCTAGATGCTTCATTTTTTTCTCCTTGAAAGAAACATACAAGCTAATCTTAAATACCACAAATGCCACATTAAAATGACAGCTTTCAACTCAGAAACCTTCAGTTGGACTCTATTCTCCAATGCATTGATTCTCCATCCTTTGCTTGAATCTCAGAGACCCCCACGATGTGTGGGGGACTGTGCCAGCCAGCTATATTTCTTACCTCTCTTCCCCACGCCCTCTGTTCTGGTCACGTGCCTCACTGAGAATCACACCACGTGTGTCACTCCATCCACACCTTGGCTCCTATGCTGACTCCAGCCAAAGCCAGTTCCTATCAGTCTTTCATAGCAAATGCTGCTGCTACTGCTGCTAAGTCGCTTCAGTCGTGTCCGACTCTGTGCGACCCCATGGACAGCAGCCCACCAGGCTCCCCTGTCCCTGGGATTCTCCAGGCAAGAACACTGGAGTGGGTTGCCATTTCCTTCTCCAATGCATGAAAGTGAAAAGTGAAAGTGAAGTCGCTCAGTCGTGTCTGACTCCCAGCGACCCCCATGAAGCACCCCTTAACTTCTCGTTTTCTTTTTTTTGCTGTGAATGCCTCTGAAATTTAGAATTGGTACCACCCAATTTATCACTTAACAGTTTTGCTAGTATGGCTAGTATCGCACCTCCCCCATTGCAAGCACGGGCTTCCCAGATGGAGCGGTGGGAAAGAACCCACCCGTCAATGCAAGAGATGGAAGAGATGCAGGTTCAGTCCCTGGGTTGGGAAGATCCCTGGAGGAGGAAATGGCAACTACTCCAGTATTCTTGCCTGGGAAATCCCATGGGCTGAAGAGCCTGGCAGTCCGTGGAGTTGCAAAGAGCTGGACATGACTGAGCACGCCCACACTGCAAGCACCTTATTTGTATGTGGGGCTGAAGACACAGTAGGTACATATGATGCTTTTCGATTAGATGTTTTATGACTTATTGTTTCGAGTAGGAGGTATTTCCATGGATGACCTCCACTTCAAGGCCATCTTTCACGTTCTTCAGATGCTCCTCTCACAGAGGGCAGTCTCAGTGTACTACACAACGCTATACTGGAGTGTTCAAATTTTTTAAATCCAACAATTTCCTGGCCACATGCCACTTCCTCACTCACTGCCCACCACACAGAACTTTATCTCAGAGAACACTACATTTGCTTGTCCCCCAAGCATGAAAATGTGTGGTTACCACCCATGTAAACCAACCATGATTTCTGAAGCACATGAGGGATTCAGTTGGGTTTAAGAAATACTAGCAAGTGTTATAAAACAGGTCACGTCTGCCATTTCAGTAGCTTGCAAAGCGTTCAGCCAGAGGCCCTTCCCCAGGGGGATGTCTCGTAAACAAGAAGCAGGTTCTACTAAAGACCCACAATGCCTCTCCTTCAGAGAGCAGCCCCAAAGGTGATCAAAGATTAGGAAGACGTTAACCCCTAAGGCCACTCTTGCTCTCAGGTCAGTGTCTCAGACGGGATCATTCCAACTTGCTAACATGAGAATCAGAGAAAAGATGGCAGACAGGAGCATATTCTCTATAGCTGTCGTTGGTAGAACGGCTCATGAAGTTCATGTACATGACAGCCCAGCTGACTCCCAAAAGCTTCTCCTGCTGAGTCTGATCTCATCCAACCCCACCTGGCAGCCACGTCTTCAGGTGGGAGACACAAACGGGGTGAAGAAGCGGTGGGATTTAGGTGAGTGGTACCCAAGTCCAAATCCCACCCCTGCAAAATTACTATTCTTTACTGTTGTTTAAGTTTATGATCCTGGTAAGCAATTTCAAAATCGTCCTGCACATGGGAAGCACTTTGCTGCCCTTGGTGGTGGTTTACCTGTTAAGTCGTGTCCAACTCTTATGACCCCATGGACTGTAGCCCACTGGGGTCCTCTGTCCATGGGATTTTCCAGGCAAGAATACTGAAGTGAGTTGCTATTCCCTTCTCCAGGGGATCTTCTCAACCCAGGGATTGCTGCCTGACAGTTTTTTTTTCCCCCAACTAGAAAAGAAAACATTTAGCCAGCTTTATCAGACTGCATAGAATCTGTTAACTTTCTATTTCTTGAATTCATAAAGGTACCCATCCTGTCCCGAATGCTATTGGGTTGGCCAGAAAGTTCATCTGGGGTTTCCCGTATGACATAATAGAAAAACCGGAATGCACTTCTTGGCCAGTGCTATATTTAAGCAAGCTGCCCTCAATTTTCAAAGGCAGTTTTTGTGTTTGAGGCACAGTAGGAACGTGGACTTTGAGGACAACACTCGGAAGACACACGTTTGCACCCACAGTCCCCTGGCCACCCTTCCCATGTCATTACTGTCTGAGTGTCGAGTTTCATGACCTTGATCCTTCTCTTTCACCATCTCATGAGAATGCTTTATTTCAAATGTAACAAGCACACTGGCTTTCTCTGGCACCAGCCTGACACTGCTCTTTGCCTGTTTTCTTATTCACAGCAAGTCATGTCCTGATCTCTACACTAGATCATAAGATCCACTCAGCTCAGCCTTCCACCCATCACATGACACGTGGCTGCAATGGGATTTGCACACATCAATCAGAATTCAGCAACGGGAGGGAGGGAGGGAGGTGGCGTACCAGTTGAGAACCAGCTCCTTAGGTCTTGGAAATGAGCCATCAGGCAAGAGCTGGAAAATGACTTGATCCTTTCTGTTCCTGACAACTTCTGTCTCCTTGCCCTTCTGATCATCTCTGTTCAATGTCACCCTGCCGTTTCAGACTCAACATCAGTAGGTCCTTGTCTAAAGATCTAGTCACTCTCACATCCCTGGGAAAATGTATCCCACTTCCCAACTCTTGGGTCTCCATCTTCCAGAAGGTCTAACCAGAACCATTATACTGTTTCAAAGTCCTACTTCTGTGCCCAGTGCCACATACATACCCTAAGGTAAATTCCTTCTTTTTCCTGTATGAGTTTTTCTCTGAACTTTTTTTCTTTCTTTTTTTTAGTTGGTTTGATTAAATTTTTTTGGTATTATTTATGTATTTGGCTGTGATAGGTCATAGTTGCAGCATGTGAGATCTAGTTCTCTGGCCAGGGATTGAACCCAGGCCCCCAGCATTGGGAGCATGGAATCTTAGCCACTGGATCACCAGGGAAGCCCCTTTCTGAACTCTTGAGAGATTCTAGCTCTAAGGTAATATCTCAACTTTATTATGGACGATGCCCAAAGATCAAGCTGGGGAATCTTTGAAAAATGTTAACTACAAAAATCATAATTCCCTATATACAAATTAATTTCAACAATAGTTTTTCAGTTAACATGGCTTTCTTAGGACTCTTTTCAAACTACCAAGAGAGAATCTAATGTCTGCACATGTATTAGATAGTCTAGGCTTTTCAGTTTTGTTTGTTTTTGTTTCATGTTTCAGGCTTTGGTTTTGAAAGACAGAGCTAGTTTTCTTCCTCTTAAAGGAACAGCAGTGTGCTGTTGCCTCCACCTCCATGCGACGTTTCAACATAGGAACATAAGGGAGAAGAAATGAAAATTGTAATTGCTCTTTAAAATTGCAAGAGGAGGAGACATTGTTTTAAAATCAGCTTTAAATCAGTATAATTTAATTATTATCATCTGATAATCTTTAAATGTTAAATATTTTCCATTAGAGCTTTATTGTCTGAAAGGGAAATTGTACCATATTTTTCTTAAGGTTAGATAAATGTCAACTGGCTACTCATGTCACAATCATAAATTATACAGCCTTTGGAAGAAATCAAGAGTCTAGTGTAGGACTTGCCCCACCTTGTTGTCCGTTGCTCTTTGAAATACGTGAAAACCCACTAGAATTTCTCAGAGGGGCTTATGGTTTTGGTTTCAACAGCAAGCAATTAATGTTCAGTAGTTAGCTAGTTAATTGTTTAAATAGCTTAACATGAATGGCTAATTTCAAAAGCCAACGCTTACGCAGCACTTCCTCAGCGCCTGGCAGTGTTCTAAGTGCAACAAACATATCCTAACTCATTTCATCCTCACAGAACCACCAAAAGGAAGGCACTATTGTTCACAGATGAGAAAACCTGAGAGGCAAAGAGATGAACTAACTAAAACTAACCCTATGTCACACAGTCACTATGTGTAACAGTGAGGATTCACTCTCAGGATGCTGGGCTACAGAGTCTTATATATTAACATTACATTTTATTGCCAGAATGAGTTACTACAACTTCTTTCACCCAAGGTTCACCCTCCTTGGATAATATAATGGGCTTTCAGGAGAGAGGATGCATGAGAATGGCTGAGTACGTGACAAGACACAAATGAGGACACAAAATGTTGAAGTGATTGGCTTAAGATGAGTCAATGGAGCAAGCAGGGAAAGACCCAGTGGTGCATTTATAAGTATCCTAGTTCTCTTCCCATTGTGGATTTAGTTTCCAGCTGACAAAACACTCACTTTCAGCTGTAATTTCTGGACCCAAGAGTGATTATCATACTCGTAATATGTATGACTGAGTTCCTTTGCTGTCCACCTGAAACTATCAGCTATATTCCAATATAAAATAAAAAGTTTTTTTTTAAAAAAAAAAGAGGGATTCACAACTGGAAGTCAGGTTGATAGAACCAAGAACCAGAGAAAGATGTATTTGAAAGGCAAGTGCATGATTCCAAACATAATTTTCTTGTTTGTTGCTTAATTGCTAAGTTGTGTCCAACTCTTTTAGGCATGGTTTAATTGGCCAAACTTTCTTTCACATTTGGTAAAATGAAAGGGTGAAGGAAGGATAAACATGGCTTAACACCCCACCCAATTAAGAGTCTCTTCACCAACTCCTCTGGATTCACCACCGCCTGGGCAAGCAAAAATTCTCGTTCTGGCTGAGGGTGATGGGGAGAGCCCATCAGTAGCAGTGGACACTATTAACTGCTCTTGATGCTGTAACCATGGATATTGGTCATCTTAGCCCAGAGCATCTTTCCTACCTTTCCACTGGCTGAAAATAGATGTGTGAGTAGGCTTCTCCATTCACTAATGTAAGTGTGTGGAAGTTTGGTCACATGCTCACTGATGTTCTTCTTGCCTATGACCGTCTTAGGCACCATCATTAAAATTTGCTCACATTTCCTTCTCTGAGAATGCCCAGAAATGACCTCATGTTTCATCTTTGACATTTCAGAATCATTATCAAGGACTTCTATTAAATTCCAGATTCACAAGGGAAAAGGGAGAACAAGCAACTCATTATGTCCTTTCCTTCTTCTCGTCCCTTTATAAAACTGAGGGTGGTCTGTTTTCTGAAAATGCAGAGAGAAACAATAATTATTTGTTGGGAGGCTGTCGCCAGGCTCTAAGTTACCAAACATGACTTACAATCCAGAGAAGAACGATCCATCCACCTGTAGGTTTGTACTGACTCCCCTATAGAAGATTGACAGGTAGGGGACTTTTTTGAGAGCTGAGTTTGTCTTACGTTGCACCCAATAATTCAAAGCTATTCAGACTATTTTCCTGAGTCAGGTGGCTTGAAATGAAAATGCCACAACTGTCAGCGAGAACAGGGAGCAAGATCAATACAAATTGCCACCACTGGAGAGGCGTGGGGGGCATTAATTTAGCACTCTGTGTCAACAGAGGAATATGTTTTCAGAGGACTTGCCAGTACAGACCATTGTGCAACACAGGAGTATTTAGTGACCCTTTCCCTGGGAGGAGGGGAGGCAATCCTTTGGTTTTATTTGCCATGGAGCATATCACCTAGCAAATCATATGAACACCAGAACGTAAATCCTGGTGAGGCAGGACTTAAATCACCTTCAAGACCAAGTTTCTCCTAATTAAGTATGTTGTTTTCACTCTAAGTGTGGCAAAGTGTGATAATTGCTCAGTCGTGTCCAGTTCTTTTGCCACCTCTTGGACTATAGCCCGCCAGGCTCCTCTGTCCATGGAATTCTCAGGCAAGAATACTGGAGCGGGTAGCCATTCCCTTCTCCAGGGGATCTTCCCAATCCAGGGATCAAACCCAGGTCTCCTGCACTGCAGGCAGATTTCATTGCATCTGTAAGGCTGTGTTAAGATATTCTGACACCATGTGAGTCATGATTTGTCCATGTATAGATTTATACTGACTTCTTTACAGAAGACTGACAAGTGGAGTCTTTCTTAAAAGATTAATCTGTCTTATGTTGCACCCGATAATTCAGAGTATTAAACTGAGGTCTCATTTATTCAATCCCAACACACGTCTCTAAATTTCCTTTTCATTGTCAACTATATGATTAACATAAGGAATGGTTCTTCCTCACCCACCCTGGAGTAGTTCAGATAACCAATATCAAGAAGTTTAAATGCATGGATGCTTTCATATGCAGCTTTTAACATGAGCTGTTTACTGGTCATCCAATTACTTAAGGGTCAGGAATTCATTCTTTTCATAATGTCATACCAAATAGACTCATTAACTTTGCTATTATTTCTAAATTGCTACACCCAGTCCATGAAAATCTGACTGGCGAAAAGGGCACATTGAGCTGGCAGGACACTCCGATGTCTCTGCTCAGAGGTTGCTGCATTTGGCTTCTTTTTCCTCTGCCCAGCAAAGAGGACCTTTGCTGGGCAGATACTCAGATCTGACCTTTCATTTTCGGTAGAGTTCTGGTGATGAGGATGCTCAAGCCGAACCAAGATTATCTGCCACAAGTTCTGCTTGTAAAACCGATTCTAGACTTCCGGCAATTGACCAATCCTCAGTCAAGCAGAGACAAAGGAGTACCATGACTCCCAAGAAATTAGAGAAAGCGGGCCCCAGCAAACCCCCTCCAGGTGAGTGGCAGGTTTATTGAAATTCACAAAATCTAAAAGGTGAGTGGCGGGTTTATTGAAATTCCAAAATCTAAAAGGTGAGTGATGGTTTTCTGTTTTGTTTTGAAATTCACAAGCTTTTTTAAGTCTAGCATCACACCAAGGACAACAATCAGATAGGTGGTCTGATGACAGCCCAGTGTTTTTCTTGTGGCTCATTCAGGTTTTGGAGGGTTTGGTGGTCTTCCGCTAGTGATCAGATTTATTTCGGAGAACATCAGGTTGAAGAGGTGTGAAGTAGGCAGAGTAAGGGTCTCCACTGCCCACGCATTCTGCCCACTCACTGCCTTTGTGTGGCACTGGTTTAGAATGGCTGCCCTTTCACCTTCGTCACCCTTCTAGGAGGATAAAGGCATTTGGCCCCAGGTATCAAGTTTTATGACTCAATACAGAGCATGAAGGGAAGCTTTCAAATGCATCTGAATGGCATAATTTACTGTTGAGAAAGAGAGTAATAAAGGCTTCTAGTTCTGTGGTTGTCCTCTCTGGGGGAAAAAAGGGGGGGGCCTTGATAAATCCTCCTCTTTGTGCAATTTGGTAAATAATTCACTCTTTAGCTGCCTTTGAAGCAAAGACCCTTCCTCTGCTTCAGGCAGGAGCGACTTAATAGTATCCAGAGAGGGGATAAATGCAGCCGGAAGTTTAGAGTCCCTCAGGCTCATCTCCATTAGAGCCAACATCTGTAGGACAAACTTGATTCCTCTAGGGAACTGACGTGGAAGCTGGGATAGCCAGGCAGAAAGGCCCGTCTTCTGCTTGCAATGGAATGGAAACGATCCAGATTAACTGCCCAAAAATTCGTAAATAGCATGCAATTTGTTTAAAAGCACAGTGACTTTCTAATCCTAAATAGCTCCTGTTCTGCAACCACCCATCCAGTTAAGTCTGGATACATTTTTAGACAATGGCAGCTCTCAGATTAACTAGGCATATTTTATAGCTTTAATGAAGTTGGGGGAAAAAATTGACTCCTGAAATGATGTCCTTTCAGGCAAAGCCCCAACTCCTTTTCCTATTTAATTGGCCAAATTTTCTTTTACCTTTGGTGCTTTAAAAGCAAAAGGTACAATGAATGGGTGAAGGAAGGATAAACATGGCTTAACACTCCACCCAATTAAGAGTCTCTTCACCAGCTGTTCTGGATTCACCACCGCCTGGGGCAAGCACAGATTCCAGTTCTGGCTGAGGGTGATGGGGAGAGACCCACCAGTAGCAGTGGACACTATTACGGCTCTCGATGCTGTAACCACAGATATTGGTTGATGCTCTGTAACCCAGAGCATCTTTCCTACCTTTCCATTGGCTGAAAATTGATGTGTGAGCAGGCTTCTCCACTGTAATGTAAGTGTGTGGAAGAAGTTTGGTCACCTGCCCAGTGAGGTTCTTCTTGCCTATGACTGTCTTAGGCTCCATCATTAAAATTTGCCCACATCTCCTCTGAGAATGGAAAACCTATCTCATGCTTAGAAGTGACCTCATATTTCTTCCTAGTTAACAACTGCTCATTTCGAAGTGTTTTAGTAGGAATTAGGTTTTTAATTCAACTGTTTAAGAATGAAATAGGGCAGATAAGATCACTCCTCAAATATTTCAAATACATGCTGTCATGGATCGAACTGAGGATGTCTTTTTAAAAATTGAATTTAAGTTTAAATAATGGAACTGTAGTCACTCGTTATAATTTTTAGCCTTCTTGCTAAAACTGGGTAGCCATTTCCATGCTGTGTTTTGTCCTTTGCAGAGATAAATCACTCAAATGGACAGTTTAGGCCCATTCCACGTTTAGTTTGTCTGATTAACACAGATGTTCTTCCAACTGAGCAAACTCCATATGGAACTTACAACACTTACAGGAAAGGAAAATTAACTCACTTTCCATTCTATAAAACCTCAAATTTGAGGAATCACTAGACTGGAAAGCACCAAGGTATAGACAAGAGAGCCAAGTTGGCAGAAGGATAATTATTTCACCAAATAAGAGATGTTACTTCCCCAATGGCTCAGCAGGTAGAGAATCTGCCTGCCATGGAGGAGACAGAAGATCCCCTGGAGAAAGAAAGGGCAACCCAATCCAGTATTCTTGACTGAAAAATCCCACAGACAGAGGAGCCTGGAGGGCTACAGTCCCAAGGGTCGCAAAGAGTTGGACACTATGAGTGACTAAGCAAGCAACACGTGGAGTAAAAGCCTTTAAAAACCACCTTGAGTTTTTAAAAAATCCACCAGCTTTAAAATAATAATACAATAAATAAATTTTAAAACACCAGCTTTATTATCACATTATAGCTCTAGACTGTGTCCGAGCTCTATGCAACCATGAGCAGGACCACTGTGGCCCAGCCATCCAGGGAGCATAAAAACCCTGCTGATTAATGTTAGTTACTATAGCAAGTTGGGTTAATCGGGTAATCTGAAGTAGAGTCTTGGTGTGTTGGGATCCACTCGTTTTACATGTGTAGTCTCACCCACAGAATTCCTTTATCAGTCCAGTGAAATGAAAGCCCACGGACAAGGCAATAACTTAAGCTGAGTTTATTCAGGCAAAGTTGAGTCCAGTGGTGGTGACAACTCAGAACATTCTGATAAATACTCTGCTGTAGTAGCAAAAGAGGTGTGGGGACTTAAAGTATTTAGGACACCTCCATCCAATTCGGTGGGTAAACTCACAGACTCCTGCTTTCCTTCACCTCCGTAGGGAAATAATTTTCTAAAGTATTTTGGGGGCCACCCAAAGATTGCAGCGAGTTACCAAAACTTGCCATGTCAGACCTGAGTTCTACGCAAAACTAATCCCATTAAGACAGTAGAATTCCTTTGCTCAAGAGGCTAACATTCCATACTGTGTGATGCCACACTTTTCCTGGAAAAAATAATTGAGCTGGGGAATGTGGCTTGACTTATATGCAAACCTACGTAGTGATATTCCATTATAATCTTTATACGTGAAGTATCATCTGGAACCCCTAAAACGGCTATTTACAAGAGAGGAACCACCAGTACCGGCTATGAATAGATTCATAGCCAAGAAGGTCTCAGATTTTCATTGTACTTCACACTCTGTTAGGAGGAATTCATGCATTTTAAATTAACTCATAGATTCCATGGAACTGCTTCTAAATGAGTTGGCTTATGATTCTCCTTGTCCCCTATCTCCATGCAGTTGTGGGCAAGTGCTTTAGAGACAAAATGCTTAGATTAGCATCTGGGCCCTGTTTCTCATTTGCTGTGTCCCTCTGAGAAGTAACTTCTCCATGCCTCAGTTTCCTCATCTGTAAAATGGCAGAGCCTGGGAGTCAGAACAGATCCTACCTGCTAGCATAGCCGTGAGGATTCAATGATAAAACATATTCTCAACCATTAGCACAGCCTCCAGCACCATAGCTCATATGTGATAGCTCATGTATGATAGCTCAGTTGGTAAATAATCCACCTGCAATGCAGAAGAGCCCAGTTTGATTTCTGGGTCGGGAAAATCCCCTAGAGAAGGGATAGGCTACCCACTCCAGTATTCTTGGGCTTCCCTTGTGGCTCAGCTGATAAAGAATCTGCCTGTGATATGGGAGACCTGGGTTCGATCCCTGGGTTGGGAAGCTCCCCTGGAGAAGGGAAAGGTTACCCACTCCAGTATTCTGGCCTGCAGAATTCCCTGGACTGTATAGTCCATGGGGTCACAAAGACTCAAACACGACTGAGCGACTTTCGCTTTCACTTCACTAAGGTATCCTACACACAAGAGCTTTATTCAATAAGAATGGACTAGAAAATGTTGTTTTCTGTCTTTATGTTAACTCCTCCCCCCTCCTCAGTCTTCTTTCCCTTAGCAAAAATCAGAGTTGTACTTTTAAACACCTAACACAAACAGGCACAGACACTTTTACTACACCCTGAATTTTCAAAGCAAAACACCAAATGGAAAAAGATGAACAATCAGAAAGCATTCACCAAGCCAGAGATCTGCTTTCCCTCCAAAACAACATGAAAAACTCAGGCAGTGAGTCAAGACTCAGCTGGGTCTGACATGCAATCGATTCAGAAATCCTATTTCATGATCAAGGTGAACATGGATGTGGAGAAATAAGCCTGGCCCAGTTAACATATTCTTCTTTCAGAAGCAGAGGGAGGAGGCTTGGGGATTAACCTTTACCAAAGGCCCAGTCTGTACCCAGGATCTGAGTCCTTCCATCGACCTGTATGAACCAGTGGGAAGCAGAGCAGACAGCAGGCCCATTGAGGGCACGGAGCTGTGGGGGCCACAGGCTCCTGGACTCCTGCCTGTTCCCAGAACACCTCCCAGCCCCGTCCTGACTTGGGCAGGAGCCGCCTCTCCTTTCCAGGACGTGTAGAGCCATCCAAAGGCCATTGTGCTGTGGGGGTCTGACACCCAGAGTCCTAAGACGCTCCTGACCCCCAGTGCCAGGCTCATAGGAAGTAAAAGCCCTCGCCTGCCCTCTCCTCTCACCCGGAGCCCCGGCACAGTCCCTCTCGTTATGTGCCAGGAAAAGTGATCTGGATGGAGTCCGGTGAGCCTGCTTCCAAAATCTTGCCCTTTAAAACAGAGCCAAATGTTCTGATATTCTCCTCACTTCTTATTGAGTTCAGTGTTAGTCACTACCAGATACAGATTTGTAGGAGTAGCAAGACCTAGTCAGCCTAAGAGTGGGCTTATGATGGAGATTAAAACTAAGAAAAAGCAGCAAACTCATGTTTTAAAAGGTACACCTCTAAGACAACTGTGGTCTCTTTTGGACTGGGAAACAGTCACTTGAAGAGCAGCCAGGAAGAGAAATTTGAGGGCAAATCCCACATCTTCATAACTTACCTGGCAAGTCAGTTCTGTTGAAGATTCCCCGAGAGGCCATGATGAATGGGTTTCCAGGCAAGTCCAGCGGCGTCCAGCAACTTTCCAAGCTGTCTGCCCAAGTTAGAAAACAACTGACATAAGCAAATGCTGCTATATTTATAGACTGAATTCTAATTCTCAGTCCATGTATGGTAATGCTCCTAAATGAGGGGCGCAGGTATCACGGAGCCCAGAATTTGAAGTCCTGGCTCAGACTTCTGCTCTGCTTCACCCTATAAATATAAACTGGCAACTTCTGCAATCTCAGTTTTCTCATCAGTAAAATGGAGTGGTTACCAACACCAGAAGGTAGACGTGAGGACTAAAATCCTGGGTATAGACTGGGCTTTAGGTAAAGGTTGCTGCTGCTGAGTCACTTCAGTCGTGTCCGACTTTGTGCGACCCCATAGACGGCAGCCCACCAGGCTTCCCCGTCCCTGGGATTCTCCAGGCAAGAACACTGGAGTGGGTTGCCATTTCCTTCTTCAATGCATGAAAATGAAAAGTGAAAGTGAAGTTGCTCAGTCATATTCGACCCTCAGCGACCCCATGGACTGCAGCCTTCCAGGCTCCTCTATCCATGGGGTTTTCCAGGCAAGAGTACTGGAGTGGGGTGCCATTGCCTTCTCTGTTAGGTAAAGGTTAATCCCAAAGACTTCCTCTACTTATGAAACCTGCTCCCAACACCATAGGCCGCTCCCAGGTTAGCATCTCTGTGAGAGAAGAGCTCAACCAAAGATATTTTAGTTTGAGATGTGACAGGTCATAAGTTGATTATTTAAAATGTTTAACACTTTGATTATCAATAAAGTCATCTATCTATACCCCCGGGACCTATGGGATATTAACAACACATTCAACTTGCCCCCGCCATCTCAGAGCATGTGGCACAAGGGGCCTTGGTTTTCCTGCCCATCATGCATTCATTCAGCATTCACTATTCACTTACTGCCTGCTCATCTGCCAGGCACCACATAGATACTGGGGATACAAGAATCAAGCACACAGGACCTGCCTTCCAGGGGCTCCCAGCCTAGTGGGAGGGTGGGACACCAGCATACCCTGGCCAAGGAAAGTTCTAAGGGTGTGTTGGGAGGGGCCTGTGGGGCAAAAATTCTGAAGGAGGGGATTTAGCCAGGGCCAGAGGAGGAAGGTGGCTTCCCAGCTGGCTAGGGGTAAAGAACCCGCCTGCCAGTGCAGGAGACACAGGTTCAACCCCTGGGTCAGGAAGATCCCCTGGAGAAGGAAAGGGAAACCCACTCCAGTATTCTTGCCTGGAAAGTTCCATAGACAGAGGAGCCTGGCGACCGACAGTCCATGGGGTCGTAAAGAGGGAGACAGGAGTGAGCGAATGAGCACAGGAGATTAAATCAGGAAAGGAGCACCCAGAAGAGGTGCTGAAGACACAGAGGTGCGGAAGAGAGGACGAGGAAGAGGGAGGAGAGAGAGAGAGGACGGACAGACAGACAGACATGGAGGAACTACAACGAGGCTGGGGGCCCACAGTATCTCCAGACAAGGAATAGGGGCATCACCTGAGAACTTGTTAAAAATGCAAGAACCCCAGCCCAGCCTTACTGACTCAGAACCTGCATGTAACAGGCTCTCTGGGAGATTTGTGTGCACAGGTTGAGTTTGAGAAGCTCTGGGTCAGGATCAGGCTACAAGTTAGGAAGTGTAAAGTTGGTGCCCTCCAGGTAAGCAAGGGCCCGGCTCCCGAGGGCCCTGAATGTCATGCTGGAGGTGCTGGAGCAGCGGGCTGAGCAGGGAAAGGACTCTACCAGATCAGCCTTGTTAGCAGCTGACCGTGACCAGGGAAGGGGGTTGGCAAGGAGGGTGAGGGCAGACAGAAGCCAAAAGACCAGACTACCCACAACTGCAGTGGCCCCAGAGAGACCTGAAAAGGGCTTGACCCGGAGCAAAAGCAGAAGGAGAGGGTCTGGGCCAGAGGGATGTTTAAGGAAGTAAACCTGGCAGAACTTGGTGAGGGTCAGGAATGGGGAAAAGGAAAAAGGAGGAATCCGAGAGATCTTGGATTTCTGGCCCAGAAAACTAGGCCAACGGCGGCTGAGAAATCAAGGAGAAGGCAAGGCTTATTCTGTAGCTGTTGTCTTCAGGAACATCCTGGTCAGGCCAGGAGATGCCAGGAAGCACGTGGTTACCCAGGTCTGCTGCTCAGCAGAGGACTCCTGGCCACCAGGAGGAAGCCAAGGGCCTGCCGTGAGTAAGGGGTGGCTGAAACCACAAGAGTGTCTTCCCTGAGAGAGTGGATGGAGTAATGAGAGAGAAGGTGCAAGAACAGTTGAGGAAGGAAGGGAAAGACAACTAGAGAAAGCTTCCAAGAAGTAGGAGCCACCCAGGAACCAAGAGAGGCCTTTGGAAATGGGTAGGTAAGCTCCTACAGCACTTTCAAGTGCTTAAGGATTAGAGCCCTCCATTATAGGTAATGGCTCCAACAATGGCATCTTAGCTTTGGAACCAAGTTCAACCGCAGCATTTCCCAAACTCCTCTGTTGCTAAGAATCGCCAGGGAGGTCCTTAATAAAACACACACACCTGGGGCCTGTCCTGACTCAGAGCATGTCTCTCCAATGAAGGGGCCGCAAAGCTGGTTTTTTAACAAGCTCTACAGGTGATTCTCATCATAATTTTGGGCCACTGTCTCGTAGCCTTGCTTCTCAAACTTTAAATTCTCCAGAAATACCTGGGAACCTCAATAAACTGCCGGTTATGATTCGGTAGGTTTGAGTGGGCAGGAAGTCTGCCTTTATAAGCAGCTGCCAGGTGACAGCAACACTGCTGCGGTCTCAGGACCACCCTGGCAGGAACAGGGCGAGAGAGAACACCTCTCTCATTTTGCAGGCCAGGAAACAGGTTTTGAGGCGGTAAGCCGTCAATCCAAGGTGACCCAGCTCAGTGAGCGCCAGAGCGGAGAGATATGTCCTGCCTGAGGGGGGTCTCTCTGGATCGTGACTCCATCAGGTGCCCATATTCTGCCTCCAGCAAGGATGGCAGATTGAGTGTGAGGTTAGCAAACAAATCATTAACTTCACCTGGACCCCTCCCTCCTGTCCACCTGCTTCTTCCTGCTTGCTCCCTCTCCCTGCCCGTGAGCCCACCAGGATCTCTCTGCTCCTTTCTCTTTTCCCCCAAGCCTCCTCTCTGCAACAGAGAGGCCAGATTAGGGCATGACCACAACCTCCCAACTGGGGTGGGCAGCTGGAAGATCGGGGGAGAGAGGCTTACCTAAGTGAGACCCTGCAGACCACCATATGTTGCTGCCAGAACAGCTAATTAGACTGGCTGTGGGAGAGGAGAAGGGCCCGTGAGCTTCCACATGGGAACTTAGTGGGGAAGAACTTTCCTGCATCTGTCGGGGACGCCGGAGACCAGTGGCCAGAAAGGGGGGTGATGGTGATGTCACTGCCCTGCTTAACTCTTCAGTGACTCTGAGACCTGAGCCAGGCACCTCCCGGGCAGGAGCCGGGCACTCGGAGATGCCATCCACCCCTCAAGAACGATTTTTGAGTTTTGATTCATTCTCAGCCTCTTGAATGTCCTTTCCCCCGGGCAAGTGTTACCTCCTGACCGCTCTTTTTCTTTCGTGCAGGTGACAGCAGTGAGCACCCGCTGTTCTGTGTTGAATATTCCCCTTACTGCTCCATCTTTGCTTTCTCCCCTGTCCCACAGCCCAATACCAATTACTGCTGCCTCCTCCTGCCACTACTGCCACCCGCCTCCCCAGCGGCAGGCCAGGACACCCCACCACCCCTCCCTCCAGCCCGCTTTCCCCCCTTCCCGAGCCCCTCTCCTTCCTCCCCGGGCCCCGTGCCCGAGTCTCCAGCCACCCTGTGCTACTTCCCCGTCTCCAGCCCCAGGCCCACCGAGACCCCCGTGCTGTGTCTGCCCGGCCCCCGACGGCCCAGTAAAATTTACCTGGTGTGGTAAGTGGCCCTCGGCAGGGCGGGGCGCACAGCACAGTGGAGCTGAAGAGAACGGGGGAACCTCAAGCTTCTGGAGGGCAGGTGGACAAGAGGGGGGCCCACGGCTGGCCAGTGTGGCGCATCGGGGGCCCAGGAAGAGCAGGCAGCTGCGGCCACTTCACTCAGCCTTCTCTTAGCACCTGAAGGAGTGAGCGACCAATAAAAGCCCATCCTTCCTCTCTCAGCCTCGTTCTCTCTCTCGAGACTCATTTGATTTCTTCATGCCTGTGTCTGACACAGTTTGGATCATAACCGCCAGAAACCCAGCAGGCCCCTCCGTGTCGGATCGTGGTCCTGGAGGTGTGTCCATGCACGCAGAGCTGGCCCTGAGAGGGAGGCGTCGGGACAGGACCGGGTGGGGGACGTCCACCCTGGCTGTGAGAGCCGGTTCAGGGCCACACCGGGGAGGGACAACTGAAAGGCCTCAGACACTGTTTATGTTTTCTTTCCTGACTACTTATTAGGCCCTACATCTCTCCAAATCAAAAAAATCCCACCTCCTGGGTCCCTAAATAAAACACATTTATGGTCCATAATTAAGCTTTCATTAAGATCTCCTCTGGGGATGTGAGACAACACACATTTCCCAGCACACTCAGACCAGCAAACAGACACGGCCTATTATTTGTGACTGTACAGAAGGCTGCCTGTTCCGCCAGGGCAACATCGGCTCTTGCGGTTAAGCTGTAATTCTGCCCATGATCCAGAAGAAGCAATAAAAGCTTTCAAAAGGCATCTCTCAGGCACAGTCCTAGGCACTGGGCCTCAAAGTGGGGAGGGGTGCAGGTTCAGGAATTGTATTTCTTTCTCCACCTTTCTTTTTCACTTTGTCTATCCAGAACTGTGTCTGATACAGTGACGTGAGGAGTTAAAGGATGATCAGGTGCATGGAATTAACACGGGCCACTAAATGGGCTCGGTTCTCAGTCGTGAGGGGCCTTGGTGGGGGCGGGGGGTTGTTTTTGTAGGTCTTTTCCTTCTCTTGTGTTTCCTGCCTAGAGAAGTTTCTTCAGCATTTGTTGTAAAGTCGACTTGAAGGTGCTGAATTCTGTTAACTTTTAAAGCTTTTGACTTCTCCGTCAAATCTGAACGAGCGCCTCACTGGGTAGAGTATTCTCGGTTGTAGTTTCTTCTGTTTCATTGCTTTAAATATATCATGCCATTCCCTTCTAGCTTACAGAGTTTCTGCTGAGAAATCAGCTGTTAACCTTCTGGGTTAACCCTTGTATGTTATTTACCATTTTCCCTTGTTACTTTTAACATCTTATCCTTGTCTTTAATTTTTGTCAGTTTGATTAGTATGTGTTTCAGTGTGTTCCTGCTTCAGTTTATCCTGCCTGGGACTCTCTGAGTTTCCTGGACTTGAAGTTCTATTTCCTTTCTCATGTTAGTGAAGTTTTCAGCTATTATATCTTCAAATAACTTCTCAGATCCTCTCTCTCTTGTCCTTCTAGGGCCCCTATAATGAAAATGTTGGTGTTTTTAATGTTATCCCAGAGGTCTCAGGCTGTCTTCATTTTTTTTTTAATTCTGTTCTGCAGTATTGACTTCCGCCATTCTGTCTTTCCCTCAATTATCCTGCTATTCATTCCTTCTAGTGTATTGGTCATCTATTTGTTTCTTTTTTAGTTCTTCCAGGTCTTTATTAAATGTTTCTTGCATCTTCTTAATATTTGACTCCGTTATTTTCCCCAAGATCCCAGATCATCTTCATTATCGTTATTCTGAATTCTTTTTCTAGAACGTTGCCTGTCTCTACTTTATTGTTTTTCTGGGGTTTTATCTTGTTCCTTCATCTGGGACATAATCTTCTGCCTTTCCATTTCTGTGATTTTCATTCTGGAGGCTGCAGGATTATAGTTCTTGCTTCTGGTAGATGAGGCTATCTAAGAGGCTTGTGCAAGCTTCCTGATATGAGGAACTGGTGGTGTGTAGAACTCAGTCTTACTCTGGAGGGCAGGGCTGTGCTCAGTAAAACTTTAAACTGCTTGTCTGCTGATGGGTAAGTCTGTGTTCCCTCCCTGTTTTTTGATCTGAGGCAACCCATCCCTGGAATCTGATGCAGGCTATATGGTAGAGCTAATGGTGATCTCCAGGACAGCTCATGCCAAAGGGTACTTCCTACAACTGCTGTGGCCCATGCCTTTGTCCCTGTGGTGAGCCACTGCCAACCCATGCCTCTGCAGAAGACCCTCCAACATCAGCAGGTAGGGTATGGTTCAGTCTCCTGTGGGGTCACACTGCTTCTTCTCTGAGTCTTAGTGCACACAAAATTTTGTGTGTAGCCTCTAAGAGTGGAGACTCTGTTTCCCCCGGTCCTGTGGAAGTCCTGCAATCAAATCCTGCTAACTTTTACAGAGAGATTCCCTGGGGATTCCTAGTCCCTTTGCTAGATCCCCAGGCTGGAACGCCTGACATGGGCTCAGAACCTTCACAACAGGGAGGACTTCTGTGATACTAGTGTTCATCAGTTTTTGGGTCGCCCATTCAGTGGGTATGGGACTTGATTTTATCATGATTGCGCCCCTCCTCCCATCTCACTGTGGCTTCTCCTTTGACTTTGGACATGGTATATCTTTTTTTATGTGTGTTCCAGCATCTTCTGGTCAATGATTTTTCAATAGTTAGTTGTGATTTCAGTGCTTTCACAGGAGGAGGTGAGTACACACCCTTCTTCTCCACTATCTTGAACTAATCTCCAGTCGTCAAGGTCTTGTATAAATATAAGATTTCTACTTTTTTTTCCTTTGTTGGTCAAATTAAGAACTGTTCCGTCAACAATTGGTGTCCCAGCAATGTCAAGACAATTGAGGCAGGCACCTTCTATGTAAACAGCTGTTTAATTTCTTGGCTACTGGAGGCATCCCTTTGGGCAGATACTAGAAGGAATGGGTTTCATGGTGCCCAAAGCAAGCCACAGTCTTCCCAAAATTCACTGACAAACTTCAGGTTGATAGGTTGCCTGGCAACAAAACTTCTGAACACAACTTGCTCCATCCTCTGTAAGGCAAAGGCTCTGTCTTACTACCTGGAAAGGAAGTTATATTTCACCTTTTAGAGTCAGTATAATTTAGTCTTCCTAAAAATTAGTATATATAACATGCTATCATGGGAGAAAGCAATGGCACCCCACTCCAATATTCTTGCCTGGAAAATCCCGTGGACAGAGGACCCTGGTAGGCTGCAGTCCATGGGGTCGCTAAGAGTCGGACAAGACTGAGCGACTTCACTTTCACTTTTCACTTTCATGCATTGGAGAAGGAAATGGCAACCCACTCCAGCATTCTTGCCTCGAGAATCCCAGGGACAGAGGAGCCTAGTGCGCTGCTGTCTATGGGGTCTCACGGAGTCGAACACGACCAAAGTGACTTAGTAGCAGCAGCATGCTATCATGAAGATCATCTTGGGAAGGCTCCCATGGCCTGAGGTTTTGTTCACTTTGGATGTGAGTAAGGTGTTTAGGAACTGGAATCCATGTATTGATACAAACAAACTAGGCACTTTGTGTGCTGCTAGCCTGTCCAGCTCTTTGTGATCCCACGGACTGTAGCCTGCCAGACTCCTCTGTCCATGGAACTTTCCAGGCAAGAATACTGGAGTGGGTAGCCAGTCCCTTCTCCAGGGATCTTCCCAGCCTACAGATTGAACCCGGATCTCCTGCACTGCAGGCAGCTTAGGTCACTTCATTTGTAACTGCAGGTGCAGATGGAAAAGAAGGAATATTTCATAAGACTTTGCTTTCCATAGAACCAAAAGGGTATCACAGGGAAGAAGTCAGTGGTGCAGCCAACTTAGATTATAATCTTTAGGCCAAAATGTCTTACTCATCTTTGTGAGCCCTTGGATTATTACACAGAAAAGGCATTTGCTGAACAAATTACAATAAAAAGAGTTGCTATTTGTCTTTTGAATTTTATAATAGGATTAAAGAAGAGAGTCAGCAAGAATTACACAAGAATAAAGGGTGCTGAATAAGTTATTCTCAACCTATAAAGCCTGCATAATAATACATTTCTGGTCAAATTTGGTTCTCTCAGCGGAGTGACTTCAGATTTCCAATTATTATTGGTGGTATTATTATCACTGTTTATGACAGAAGCAGTGGTTACCATTTTTAGTAGCTAATAAGCACCACTGAGTTAGACCATTTACCTACATTATTGCTAAACTTCACGATAACTCAACAGGATGTGAATATTCCCATTTTACAGTTGCAGATACTGAGGTACAAACTGCCCATAGTCAGAGGAATCTGGCTTCACTACCAGCAGTGTTTTCTTCACTGCCAGACCTGGTCAAACAATCTCTAGTTTTTTCAGTTTTATTACTCTAGTTTGCTGAGAACTCACTTAGAGGAGACATGGTTATGGAAATCATTCTGGAAATCACTTGAGAGCCGATGCTTTGAAGAAAGTACTTTTTTGAACAAAACAGACTAATCTGTTATCTTAAGTTATCTTGGGTGTTCAGGACAAGGAAAAAAATGGTTCTACTTTTTTTTTTTCCTTGGAATTCCCCATAGTTTTCAGCTGAATGCATCTTCTCAAGCCCTATAAACCATACTAAGTGATTACTCTCTTGAGTTTGAGAAAACACACAGGCTGGCTTAAACAGGTTCCTCATCCTTAAGGAGCTTACAGTCTAGTTGGAGAGAAAAGACACAATTCTGAGGCAATCTTGGAATATTTAAATACTAAAGGCCCTAAGGACCCTGAAAGTTCTGGCCAAAGCAGACCTCCAGGGACCTGTTGGCTTGAGCAAGCTAGTGCAGGGTGGAGGAAAAAAGCCCTCTGGGAGACAGGGGGCGTAGGGGTGTGGATGGGATGGGGGGGCAGGAGGGCTGCTGCCTGGGGTGTGAAGGAAATCTGAATATTCGGCTGGAAATCAAAGTAAAATCCTCATAAAAAGGACCTTTGAGCCAGGTCCTGAATATCCACTGGACTTGGCCTGTGCCCCAAGCCTGCCCCTTCCCTGGTCATCCTCCTGTTTCCTCTTCAGTAAAGAATGATCTTGCTGCTTCCCCGCCCAGCTGCACCCATCTGTCAGGTGCTAGGCAAGGGGCAGTTGATGACTTCTGAGAGCTGCAGAGGAATAAGGCCTCAAGTGATGGGGAGAAGCCTATGGGCCAGAGGAATGCAGCTAATGGGGTAGGGGAACAGGATCCCCTACTGTTAAGCCCTCCATCCCTCTCTCTCACCCTCCTCTCCCCCAACTCAGTCAGTGAGATCCTGTCTAATCACCATCCTACACTCTCCAAAGAATGTATTCTCATTTTCTGGAGAATGCTCTTTCTGGTCATGCCCACAATCTCTCTGGGCTCCACTGACGTGCCCTAAGCTGGAACCCACACCACCGGCAGCTCCCCCTTCTAGTAAGTTCCCCTGACGAGGGCCTGTCAGGGAAAGTAAGCTGTAGCTAATCATTGTTTTAAACCAGGCTTCACAGGCAGCCAAGGAGAACTTCCATTCCTTTCCTCAATCTGATTTAAAAAGATCCACATAACCACAACTTACACTGTGGGACATAAATCTAGTTGTCTTCATGCGCCAAGGAAGGCTGTTCTCTCACATACAACTCAGAGACCCTTCCCAGCTTTACCCCCCCTCCACCCTTGGCTGCTGGCTATTTGTGAAACTTCTGAACTGTCCAAGAGGAGATGAGCCAGGCAAATTCTCCTGGAAGCATTTCATCTAGAAATTCACAATCTTTAACTGCCTGTGAACTTGAGAACTTGTAGAGATGCGTGGAAAACAACAAAACCCTTTCCCCAAGCTCACATGCACTGAAACTTAATACATGTGAAGAGGAAACTTGAGATTATTCATACCATTTAGCAACCTAATTCAAAATGTGACTTTAAAAAATATATTACCGGGAACGCAATTAGAATTGGCACTTCAGTTACTGTCTTCCTGGGAATGTATCAACCCCACCCAGTGGTGTTCCTAGATGCTTGGAATCTTTCTGGAAGGCCATATTAGTTGCTAATAAACAACCTGAAGATGAATATGTAGGTGCAGAACAGACTGTGATTCAAGTTTGGATGAGGACATGGGGAGCCGGGCTTTGTGTGTCTCAAAGGTAAAGGCTCTCGAAGGTTTTAACAGCAAGCTCATCCCAATATCTATGAACTGGAAGCTAGAAACTTCTTAGCAAAAGGAAGGACCCTCTTCAGACTCCACGTGGCAGGTGTCACAGGGTGCTCATGAATGGTGATCACAGCCGTGTGAAGTAGGTATTTTATTCCCATGTCACAGGTGGGGCAAACAGGCTCCTGGAAGTGATCTGTCCAAGCCCACGTGGTTACAAGGTCATAGAACCAGGTTTCAAATCCAGCTTCTCCCTTGCCTCCTGTTTTGTTTTTTTTTTTATTCCTTTAACCGCCTTCCCCACCACAGGCCCTCTGAGCAGTCTTTCTATGAAAATGTTTTCCTATAAAAAATTATTGAAAAGATTTTGCACTTTTCAGCAGCCCAGGCACCACAGATTTTATCAAGGAAGAGGAGGCCAAATGTGGGGAGACTGACAATCAGCCCAGAGACGCAGAGTCCACGATTGTCTGGGGACAGCAGCAGACAGAAACTGCAGCGGCCTGGGAAGGTACCTGCCCTCAGGGGAATAGGTAAGGATGCTCATGCATCTCTGACCTCGGAGACTGATTTGCACTGTTACATGGAGAATCCCGTGTGCTTTTTATGGGAAGAGAGTGTACCTTACAATGAAATACTTAAAAGGTTTTAAAAAGAAACTATTGGATCCAGTTTCCTTCTCTGAGGGAGGCTGGCAGGCAAAGGCAGGGCGGGGGGAGTTTTCATTTTCTCTGCCATTACTCCATAAGCGAGACCATGTAAGGTTTTGAGTGGATGCCCACCGTGAGGCCTCTGGAGAGGGTATTTTGGTGGTGGGTGGTAGGTATGGGGAGTAGGTGGGGGAGGGTAGAGAAGCAGTTTCCAGCTCTGAGGATGTCTCATGTTCCCCACCCACCTCCTGTGGATGGCAGACAACTCACCTTCCCCAGAGATTTTCTCCCTTCTGAACCAAGGTGTCAAGATCTTAGCGTCTAAGAAATAACACAGAGGTGGATATTTTATTTCAAAGCACTGGTTTGGCTGACACCTCCTCTTTTGGTCCTGAGCATTCATCCCAAGGCCCGAGCCACACTGCTCTGCTAACCACGCTGTCCTCTCCTGCAGTGGCAAAGGAAAGGAGGAATAGGTCCTAAGGAGCCCCCTTGGGAGTCAAGGAAAGGGACACTTGACAGCTCACCTTGCCAGCCAAGCACTTGTTTCGTCCTCTTGGGGGAGCCACTGAGCACCACATTTCCTCACCACCCACTGAACGCAGGAGCCTTTACTTAAAAGTAGGATATGTACTGTGGTGGACACAGGTAAATACAGACCATGTACTCGGATGGCTTGAAGTTAGGGGCTTGAAGTTAGGGGCGATGAGAGCACATGAGACTCTGTAACAGCTCAATGTCCACAGGCCCCCAGTGATCTAATGCCTCCTGGCAGGAAGGGCAGACCTCACTTCTAATTCCAGCCCTCCTTCCTCCCAGCGGTGCAGCCTGGGGTGGTCGAGAAGCCAGTCTGGCTTACAGTGCCCATGTTTTAAAATAAGGATAATGAAAGCTACCTCATCGCCTTGCTAGGATAACGAAAGGAAGTGCTATTCTCGGCAGCAGTTGAATACAGCGGGCACTCAACTACCGCTAGTTTCTCCTGCCGTCTCCCTCACAGTTCGCAGTGAACTCTAGACTGCTGTTTGGAAGGTAGGGTTCCCCATGCATCAAACATTCCTTGACCCACGAGGCTCATCTAATCCTCCACGTGTGCCCAGAAGATATCTTCCATTATCCTGAGATTCACTGAGAATTTGTCCTGATCTTCTATCATATCCCCAACTCCTTATCTTGCCTCTGGTCCTTTTTTTTTTTTTTCATATTCCAAAGTAGTTTGCAAAAAACTAAATGAATAAATACAATAAAGCAGTTTGCATAAGTTGGAGTAGGAGCCAGATGTTTGAATTGTGTCAGCAAGAGATCCAAAGCAAACGTAACAGACAGCTAATATATTGAAAGCACTTACAAATCAATAAGGAAAACATGAATACCTAATAGGAGAACTGGGGAGGAGGCACGGCAGTCAATTTCACAGAAGAAATAATACAGGTGGTTAATAAAGTCTGGGGAGGCGGGTAAAAAGTGCAAGCTCACTCAGTAGTAAATGTAAATTTACAAGAGAGAAATTTGGCCTACCAAATCGGCTAAGAATAAAGCTCAGCGACTTCTCTGGTGGTTCAGTAGTGAAAAATTCACCTGCCAACGCGGAGGACATGGGTGTGATCCCTGATCCAGGAGGCTCCCGCAGGCTGCAGAGCAACTAAGCCAGCGTGCCAGTTACTGAAGCCTGTGCACCCTAGAGCACGCAGCACGTGCTCTGCAATGAGAAGCCCATGCACTGCCCACTAGAGAGTAGCCCCTGCTCACCCCAACTAGACAAAAGCCCACACAGCCAAATATAAAAATAAATAAATATGATCAACAAAATTATATAAAAAATAATGCTCAATACTGATAGTGAAACTACTGACTAACATTTCCCAGGTACAGATACTCAGGTGCTATGCCAAGCCCGCAGCATACATTCCCAGTAACCACCACAGTTAGGAGAGATGCGTTCATATCCTACCTGGAGGGTCACTTGGTCCAAACTGGAATTTAGCAACCTGTGTCCTCATCTTTAGAGAGCTTGCGATTCCACTCCTATGAATCTATTCTAAGAAAATAAGACCCGCAATCTAGGAGGTATGAGTGAGGATGTCTATCATGGTGTGATTTGTGGCAGCAAAAATCTGGAAACAATCTATATACCCAACAATGGGGGAGGGTTTGTATAATGTACCCTTAGAGTATATCATTATCGTATTCTTAAAAAATAATTAATGGCAGGAGATAATGTTCACAATAAAAATGTTTAGGGAAAGAAAGCAGGACATAAAATTGTATATACCCAAATACCCAATTTTGTTTTTTTAAATAGTATTTCTAGATAAGCCCTGGGTTGTACATTCAAATGTCTTTGGGGAACAGGTGGGTAGGGCAGGAGAAGTACCTAACAACGGCTAGGATGCTTGCAGTCAACCAGACACACTCCACCTGAAGGCAAGTAACTTAGCGCTCAAACAGACAACTGCAAAATAAAAGTAGCCCGGGGTCTTGAGTTTGCAACCCACCTCTGAATTCCAGAACAGCAGTGATGTTCCTCTGAGTTTCAGATACTTGGTGATTTTTACTTCTTCTTCATCCTCTTGTGTGTCTCCCAAGGTTTCTATCAACTGCTTTTATTAACCAGAGGAAAACAGTTAAAGTTTATGGCTGTCAAAACAGATGAAACTGTTGGTCAAGCACCTGTAGCAGTCTAGAACAAAGCCACAGCCTTCGGGCAGAGAGGTGCTTTTTCCAGTTTCATCTTGTTGCTCCTACTACATTCAGTCGCACCTAGTTGGGCTCCTGGAAACAGCAGGCATTCCGCGCACAGCTGGAGCCCTCAGCAGGGCCTCAGAGAAGCCTCAGCAGCATCTGCAAGGCCTGATCTGCAAAGACTACATCCCTGGACATAAGCAGTCTGGGGGTCATCCCAGGCCGGGAGCTATGAAATCTGCTCCCTATTTGATAGACCCAAGAAAAAGGGTTAAACTAGCATAAACATAGAATAGCACAGTCTGCCACCTTTAGGGGAAACACACACAGGGACTGAATTTTTAATGAGGAAGGCAGCTGGGATGGTGAGGAAGGGTGGAGACACACTCCCTGGTGTTTCTGGAATCTGCACGCGCTGCAGGGCAGCACTTAGCCTGCACTCCTCCTGCCCCAGAGGCCAGTGTCAGTGGCTTCCGTGAAATAAGCTGTGGCTCCTGCTGCTTCCAGTTTCTGGGTTTCAGAAGCCACTCAAACGGATTCTTGTTACCTAGCTAGCTGATAGCCAGGTGGGGGTGGGGTGGGGGTCTCCTGGAGCCTGAACTAAACAGACTCAGGGCAGAGGAGCAGCTCTGTGTGTTCACAACCAGAAGATTCAGGTCTCAGCACCTGCTAGCTAATCTCTGAGGCCCTTGTGCTCAGTCACTTCAGTCCGTGTCCGTGACTCTTTGCTACCCCATGGACTGTAGCCCGCCAGGCTCCTTTGTCCATGGGGTTATCCAGGCAGGAATAGTGGAGTGGGTTGCCATTTCCTTCTCCAGTCACATTCAAAATGAAAAGTAACCAACTGAAGACTATACTTCTGAATCCTCCACACTACCTTTTTCTAAAAAAAAAAAATATATATATATATATATACACATACACCAAAAAAAAAAAAAAACATATATATGGACTTGCCTGGAGGAACAGTGGAAGAATCCACTTGCCAACCCAGGGGACACAGGTTTGACTCCTGGTCCAGAAAGATTCCATATGGCACTGAGCAACTAAGCCCACACGCCCTAGAGCCTGTGCTCTGAGACGAGAGAGGCCGCCACAACGAGAAGTCCACGCACCGCAATTAGAGCCCCTGCCTGACAGGTCTAGAGAAGGCGCACAGGCAGCAGTGAAGACCCAGTGCAGCCAAAAGTAAACAAAAACAGCAGTGTGTACATGTAATATATATATATATACTTATACATACACACATATGGTGGCATAGTGGTAAAGAATCTGCCTGCTGATGCAGGAGACACAAGAGATGTGATTTCGATCCCTGGGTTGGGAAGATCCCCTGGAGGAGGAAATGGCAACCCACTCCAATATTCTTGCCTAGGAAATCCCATGGACAGAGAAGCCTGGTGGGCTACAGTCCAGGGGTCATGAAGAGTCAGACTCGATCGAACACGAGCATGACAACAGATATATATAGATATAGATATAGATATAGATATAGATATCAGGAGAATTCAGATCACTGCATAGAAGCATTTGTTCTTTAAAAAGCCATCAGCCCAGCCCGGGTGGAAACACAGATCACTCCTTTATATCCACAGCCACATACCCAGAGCATCCTAGAATCACTGCTTCGTCTCTTACTGGGGTTTATAAAACCCAGGAGGAGCCTGATAGGAAAGCTTAACTGATTTTCAGAAGAGCCAATGAGTAAAGATTCTCACTGCGTCCCTGAGTGTCCCATGCAGTTCACAGTAAAAAGAGGCTTACAGAGGGACCAGGACCGGTGCTCCCTGGGAGCTCCATTAAAGCGAGTCTGTGTGGACTTGGCCTTTAGCTAAGCTGCACGCTCAGAGGATTTGCATTTTGCCTGCCTGAGCTGTTACCACACAGGCCTTCCTAAAGCTGTGGAGTCCTGGCCACCCTACAGGGTGAATTGCTTTAGAAGGATAAGGACAGTAGCACCTCACCAGACCCTGCAAGACAGCAGGGAGGGGAGCGGGGCAGGCGGGGTGGGGCGGAAGGAGGGCTGACGGCAGGAGGGGACACAGGTGAGTGGAATCGGGGAAGTGTTCTGTCCACACTATGAGGGTAAAAACGCTCAGCAGTTCACACATGATGAATGAAGTAGATTCTTATTTTCACAAGGAAATTGTTTCTTCAGGAGCAACGCAGGGTAGTGGTTATGGAGACAAACTGCAGCATCAGGCAGACCTGAATTCAAATGTTCACTCCATCACTTACTGGAAATAGGGTCTTGGCAAGTTATGGGACTTCCTAATGTATATAGCACAGTTAGCATGCTGCCCTCAATAAGCTGTGCTTATTCATTAATTTTACAAGGTAAATTTTGACCAAACCATTTCACCCTCAGAGGATTCCACCCATTGGGGCACTCACCCTCTCTCCTCTTTCTACACCTCCTATACTTTAGATTCAGGGAACAATGGAGAGGAATTCTATCCTAGCCAGAGGTCACAAACTGATTAGGGGCGAGTGACAAGGGAGCTCATGATTTCATGAGAGAGTTATGATTTTTATCTGCACGGAATAGTAAACGTAACCACAATCATCAGTTTAATGGGACACCAGTTTCTAGAGCCTTCCTCCAATCTGCCACAGTGGACCATGCATTTCTTAAGGTTCTGTGAAGCTGCATGTGAAGCAGGGGTATGAATGTACGTTGAATGAATTGGGATGGGACAGGGCTGGTAGTTTCTGTAACAGTCATGCCTGGAGTGCTGGTTTTCCATCTCAGCAAATACAGGGATGAATATGAAAATCCTATTCATATTGAATGAGAGGTTTTACTCACCATCAGCCCTGACTGATGTGGGGGCTGGACAGTCTTCCAAGAGCTTCTGCAGAAAAGATCTGTATCCTCGGGGTCACTCTGCTGCCCCAGGACCAACCTGAGCTCTACAAGTATGCAAAACAGAATTTGTAGGTGGTAAACTGAGGCCACGGACAGAGGAGCCTGGTGGGCTACAGTCCATGGGATCGCAAAGAGTCAGATGCGACTGAGTGACTCACACTTGACTTTTAAACCGAGGCTGACTCTCCTGGACACTTTCACTACCTCCAGCCACTTTAACCATGCCCGTTTTCCTCTCCGGGGCTTGTTGGTTGCCTTATAGGACTCTCCCACTCGGTATTGAGAGGTCTTGCATCCGCGAGCACTTACAGTAAAATGATTAAGCTTGTCTTTCCTCAATGCAGATCCAATAGTTCAAGAACGTCCGACATGGGCAAGTGACACCAAGCTGAAGAGGCTCACTCGAGAGAGAAGAAACATGGTCCCATCCTCACAAGTAGTAATGGTGATGGAAAACACCCCCACTGAACGAGCTAGAAAACGGGGCCCAAGTGCGCGCTCCCAGAGCGCGCCACACTCAGCCCTACCCCAGGCCTTCCAAGGAACACACAGTTCCCAAGAGTTGGACGAGTCCTTGGGGCCACCAGTTGCAGCCAGCGCCCTGGGAGGGCCGAGAAGAACCATGTTTCGGTTCAGAGATGAAGACTTCTATTCCCTTTTATCCTCAAACCCTGGAGGTGACCATGACGACACAGGAGAGGAAACCCACATGGAGGAAGAGCTTCTGATGGCTGGCATGCACCCGCCCCGCTCCCCTTCCAGTCATAAGAGAAGCAGATTCCTGGGGACACTGGCCACTCAGGCCAAAAATAAAAATCCTGAAGAAAATCCTGCATACTGCAGAGCGAATTCTGTAAGGAGAAGTGAGGCCAACCACAGCTCCTTAAGAATGAGCAATGCAGTGGAGCCAGTGACAGAGCAGTCTTCTGTCGGGCAAAGGATGTCCCAAGACCCTGGGCTGTCTGATGGGGGCTCTATTAAAGGGAAAGACAGCAGTGACTGTGAAAGTGAGAAAAAGGCCTCTCCTTCATGGGACACCCAATCCGAACCCAGCCTGGAGGATGACATCAATGCTGAAAATGAATCCTGTGATGGTATCTCTATGGAAGAGAGGCCTGGAACCCGTGCTTACGAAAGCGACTGGCATGCCTATTTAAGTGAGTCTAGTAACCCTCTTGATTCTTTCCTTGCTGGTAGACCAACGACTCCAAGATCATCAGTGAATTCATCCCACAACATGCTTGGATCAATCACACATTTCACTATGAGAGATGATACTCTGGCAGACCTGCCCCCATCATCTACCTTAGTTCCCAGTTCAGACTCGGAGGGAAGTTCCAGGTTTAACAGTCGTCAACCACTGTCCCCCATTAGAAACAGGAATCTACTTGCTGGTGCTGAAAATTGCAGTTACCTTCCAGTAGATAGTGCACATGAACTTGATGTCAGGGGAGCAGAAGATGTTACTTCAACAAGCCCATCTCAGGAGGCTCCATTATATACAGACGATCTCTTGCTGAATCCTCAGGGCAACTTGTCCTTGATGGAGTCTTCCAGCTCCTCCTCATCAGGAATGAATGTACAGGCCCACTTGCACATGGCGCAGTCTCTGCAAGAAAATAGACCTTTTACGTTCTTTGCAGTGTCTGAGTTCCCAAACCAAAATGAGAATGGGAGCAGAATGGAGTTCTCTGGCTTTACCAGTGCAAAGGGATCTCCTAAAATGAAGATGGATCCTGAGAAACTCAAGAAAATACAAGAAAGGTGAGGGGTTTTCATAAATATATGAATATGCATCTATGTTTTTAAAATTCCACTTCTCGAATGGCAAAAAGCAGTGCTTTCCTAAAAAGGTTCCTGGGATTTTAAATCACAGGTAAGCCCTTCCTTGACATTTTAATGATTGCTTCTTTCAAGAAAATTGTCTATGTTGTTGCTTTTAAAATACATTATCTTTACAAAGAAACATTCCGTGTTCCAGCCCAATGTCTTCAGTATTCCCAAAGTGTTTTTTTTCCTTGCATGCTATAACTGTACAAAAGGCAAGTTTGCCAGATAGAACGTCTTTTGGCTGCATTGCATATCTTGCAGTAACTTACTTTCCTGACCAGGGATTGAACCCATGCTGCCTGCAGTGGAAGCACAAGTCCTAACCACTGGACAGCCAGAGAAGTGAGTCCCAAGGATTTTTAACTGTTACATATGGCTTGCCCTTACCCACCCCCTCACTCCCAGCAATTAGAGATTTTTACGAAAAGGTTGCTATCTCCCCAGAGAAGGAGCCACTCAGCACTTGAAGTTCACCAGCTCTCCCCCATGGGACTCTGGGCAAATGCAACCAACAGTTCTAGAATTTGAATCTTCCAAACTACAAGGCCAGTCTCAAACAGTTACCATAGTTACCTTAGTTCTCTGAAGGGCCACGCTGGGGTGACCACTGCTTCCATTTTCTGTGCTGTTTCTCATACATGAGAAAGAGAGAAATCAGATCTTTTTTGAATTGCTCTTTTCTTTGATCTCTCCTTTCTTGTGAGATGATTTGGGGATATTTCACAACTATGAAATGTGATACTTTTTAAAGCCATCATTAAGCATCATGTCAGGATTTGACCATTTCACTCCTCCTAGGGGTTATCATGCCCTGATGTTGGCTTACTGATCTGGAAAGTGGTTCTTTGAAGGCAAGCCCTCTTTCTTGTGTGTTAGTATGGCTCACTGGGCCATTAACTTATTAGTATTCATTTGCAAGTCAGAAAATTCCATGGCCGTGAATTTGAATGCAAAAAGGAGGAAAAGATAAGACTCAAGACTTAGAATGCACACACTCCTATAGCTATTCTCCAACTGCAGGGATGAAGTTAACTTCCTTGTTAGTGGCACTTTTTTTTTTTCTTCTTCTTCATATCAAACTACCAAAAGACTGACCCAGGGTTAAGGGCCAAAAGGTCTCAGCACCAATCCATCCTCACCTACCCCCAAACACATTTCTAAACACACTTGTCAGGGGTCTGGATTTCCATCATCCCAAAGCAATGCCTTTGGGTGAAAAATGACTTCTGTTAAAAATGCATCTACATCTAGCTGTAGCAATGCATTAAACAGCTATTGTTTGTGCACTGTGTTTATCAGATACTCTCTTTTTCTATATATAATAAACTTATGCCACTCTAATTATTTGAAAACCATTCATTTTGGAAAATATTAAAAACGCAAACTTTAAAAAAAAAATCACCAATAACCCTATAATCCAGAGAAAAGCATTGTGAAAAACTTTGTTTCCAGTCTTTGGTCTTTTCATATAAATGCAGTTTTTGGTAAACATGGTCATATTTTATAATATGCCTTATTTTAAGATTTCAAACCCATTTCTCAATGCCACTTACAACTCTTTAAACTTTTCCCTTGACTAGTTAGATACATACAAATAAGTATATAACATTTGCACACATCTAGAGAATTAGAACAAAACCTAGGCATTTGTATGACTACCTGCCAGCAGACAGAAACTCACTGGAGCTTGTGAGCCCCTCACCCACCCTCCCTCCTCATGTCCTCCCTTCATCTCCTCCCTCCTAACACCCCGTGTGTGTGTGTGTGTGTGTGTGTGTGTGTGTGTGTGTGTGTGTTAGGTGTTCAGTCAAATCTGACTGTTTGCCCCTAGAAACCATTCTTGCATTGAATTTATAATTCCTTTGCTTTTTATATTGTTGCCGTTGGAAGTTTTTTGCCTTATGGTTTCACCATATGAGTATATGCACTCCTAAACAACACACTGTGTATATTTTTGAATTCTGTAGAAATGTTACTATTATTTTTGAACTCCAGAGAAATGGTATAGCCGTTCTTCTGTGACTTGCTTTTCCCACTTTTATATCATTAGGCAGATGCATCCTGGTGGATATTTTCAGGCTTTAATGCATTTGCTTTCACCACTGCAGACTTCTTCGTCCTAGAAATATACCACAAGTCAATGGACGTTTGCGTCCTTTACTGCTCTCTGTACATGGTGCTGCACGGTCAGTCTTGTAAATGTCGCCTGGCATATATGTGAAGGGTGCTCTGGGATATATATGTAAGAGTGGGCTTGCTGGGCTGGTGGGTAGCACAGCTTCCACTGTGCCAGTTAACGTACTGCCTCAACGATGTGTACAATGATGTGTACGATGTGTACAACGATGTGTACGATGTGTACTGTCTCAATGATAGTTACACTTAGCACAGTGCATGCTGAGTCGCTTCAGTTGTGTCTGACTCTTTGCAACTCCATAGACTGAAGCCTGCCAGGCTCCTCTGTCCATGGGATTCTCCAGACAATAATACTGGAGTGGCTTGCCATTTCTTCCTCCAGGAGGGGATCTTCCCTACCAGGGATTGAATCTGTGCCCCCTGCAAGATGAGTCAACTACTGGACCACCAGGGAAGTCCCTCTTGACTCTTTTAAGTGTTAAACAGCCATTTGTCTTTCTTCTTTCATAAAATGCTTACCTATGTCTTCTGCCCATTTTTCTTTTAGAATATTTTTCTTTTATGTTAAGAATCCTTCATATATATATATATATATATATATATAAAGAACCCGTTATATATTCTGGCAACTAATCTGATCCTTTGACAGTTATATTTTTGACATATCCTTTCTCAATTTGTATTGAGAGTTGGTATCTCCTCTTTCTTGATGTTTTCTTAAGGAAAATGAATTCTTAATTTTAATGCAGTCAATTGTATCCATCTTCTGTTTGGACTGTGATTTGTATCTTGCTATCTTAATTAAGAAACCCTTTGTAACCTGGGGTCATTGCAACATTCTTCCTCCTCTTTTCCAAAATCTCTACAGTTTTGCTTTGCATACTTAGGACTTAACGTGAAATGAATTTTGGACTTAAGTGTGATATTTAATGTGTGGTGTGAGGTATGCATTTTGAATACCCAGGATCTTCCCCCTGTAGAGCCCCATCTGTCGTATGACATAAGTGTGTAAGTTTGTCTCAGGGCTCCCTGTTATGTCCTATTGGCCTTTTTGTTTTTCCCTAAAGAACATCATCTCAATGACTGCAGCTTTATAAATTTATCACAGCAAAGCCTCCCTCTCCATTTTGTTCCATTAGAATCTTTCACTATACAAACATTTAAGCATCAGCTTGTTTGGATTTTCATTGGAATTGCATTGAATCTATAGATTATCTGGGGGAGTCTTTTTTTGATAAACATGGCATATTTCTTCTTTTGTTGGTGACTATCATGAGAAAGTGTAATTCTGTTCCTTTTCATTGAACTTCCCTTTCTTGGGGAGAAAATTCTCTTAAGAAACTGAGCATACTCTCCTATATCCAGAGCAATGTCTATTTCTTCCTCTCTGTTGATTTTAGTCTCCAGCCAATTTTCCTTTCCTTGACCAGACAGTCCCCAGGCCCATGAAGATTCTGAAGCAGAAAAAAATACCCTTAGGCTTCTTAAAAGCCTCCCTACAGAAATATCTACCAGCTATTCCTGACTTACCGTTTATGAGATACAAATATGTTTGCTTACACTTTCATTAATTCCATCTTCATCACATACCAGCAGTTTATATTCTGGAATGTTGGCATAATTCACTGGCAAGGGTACTGGTGAGCTCAGGTCCAAGTTCACTGGTTCATCATTCATCCCAACCGGCATCTGCTGAGTGGTCTGCACCTGCCACTGCTCGACCGGATGCACCTTATCACCATCACCTGCACCCAGGCTGCCCCACCGCCCTTGTAAACAGGTAGCAGTTGTCAGAGTATCCTCACGGCTTTACACTTGAGGAAACAGAGACCTGGGAAACTTAAGCAGCATGTCATCAAACTCAAGGAAGCCTCAAACCCAGGCCTACTGACCACAAATCCCCTCAGGCTCAGCTCCCCCCGACACTCACTAACACACCGCACCAGCTAAACCCCACAGTGGCCGAGGTGTGGAGAGGGGCTCCTAGCCTCTGGCTCAGTTTCCCTCTGGAATCCTTTCCCAGTCTCTAGCTGTGTGATAGGAGCGCTGGGTTCTCCTGCTGAGCTCGCACTCATTGGTAACTGCAAAGAAGCCTGACAAAAATCCATGCGCTTAGTATCAGTAACCACGTGGCAGGGTGGGAGGGACAGTGGGTGAGCCCCAGGAAGGCGCAGCAGTGGAGACCATGCTCACTCAACCTTCCTCCCTCCAGGCTCCCTCCGCCTCCCCCACCCGCTCTCCCCCCGGCCCCAAGGACGCTCTGGGAACTAGCATTTGTGGGAACTAGTATTTGTGGAAACTGCTGACGTGCAGACTCCTGGTGACGAGTGCTTGTTTGCCTTTTAGTCTCCTGGAGGAGGATTCCGAGGAGGAGGGAGACTTGTGTCGCATCTGTCAGATAGCCGGGGGTTCCCCCACCAACCCTCTCCTGGAGCCGTGCGGCTGTGTGGGAAGCCTGCAGTTTGTTCATCAGGAGTGCCTGAAAAAATGGCTGGAAGTGAAAATAACATCAGGTAGGTGGGGAAGGCGGAAGAACTTACGTGCCGCGATATGTAATTAACACGAGGCACCGCCGTGTGGGACCTGCGAGCCCCGACAACAGGGAAAAGGGGGGCACTGGCCCAGGGCTCCTGCTGGCAGGCCCACGACAGACAGGATCAGGACTAACGCTGCTTTCAAATTATGGGAGGGAAATGAGTTAGTTTTTTTTTTTTTCAAGGCTTAGGGATGAATCCTGGAATGTGCTATTAAATTCAACTCCTGCTTGAGGCCTGAGCAGAGATGCTAAGATTACCTCTTAGGAAGGAAGGAACTACAAACAGGCCCATAGCTGGACCTCAGCAAGCACCCAGCAGTCAGGACAGCTGGTAGACCCCCAGCAAGACCTGCTTCCTTTCACTTGTGAGAGAGGGTGGGAGGTGTGGAGAGGTTTGACACCCAGAAACTGAGCCGAGCTGCCTTTCTGGAACAGGGGAAGGAAAAGCATACCAGTCTAATTTTTCTAGCCCCACATTAGATAAAGAGATTCCCACTGTGCTCATTTCAGCAGCTCTGTCTTTAACAGAGCTTGTAACTGGGTGTGAAGTCCCCGTTCTCAACACCCTGGGGAGGTTATAACCTAAATATAGCCACGTCACTAGGTCGGCTGTAGTTTTCTTGGCAGAGAACAAGAGGTTTGTTTAAAATATTTATGAACAAGAGCAACTTGAACAACAACAAAAAAAAGGGACGCCAGTGCAAAGAAGAGTTTACTTTGAAAAGACCCGCTGTGTCTTTCAGAGTCCCCATCTCTGCAAACTATTTACCCTAGAGCCAGAGGCTGTTTCTCTCCTCCATGCTGTCCTCCTTGGTTGTCATTGTACTAGACGACCCAGGAGACCTAGAACTTGACCCTGTCCCCATGGGTTGTGGCCAGGCCCCCTCACCAAGCACAGCACACCATTTAATCAGGGAATGAACATTCGGGATGAACCGGTTAACTCTTCTCTCCCCAAGGCCCTTTCTCCACATCTTCAGGAGAATAGTAGCGACCGCAGCCTGAGTTACTTAAATGCATCTTTGCACAGTGAGCAGAGAACCTAGCCCTTCAGAGAGCAAAGAACAAGTGGATCTCAGTAGCTAATGACCCTGCCGTGCAATGCTTTATCTTGCTAGAAATTTGGGCCAATTAAACATCTAGAACAGAAAAAATTACTCATGAGATGTGTGATGAAAGTGCTGCTAAATGCTTGTAAATGCCAATTCTGGCCTGGGTGTGCTAGGCAGGATTAGACTGGAGGACACATGGGATGATCCATAGCCCTAAGTATTACAGAATGTTGCTAAAAAAAATAAAATCAAGTCATCAAAATGCAGATTAGGGATCAGTGTTCATCCTTGTCTTTTGAAAGTCTCTGTTATTTACTACCTCTTTGTATCCCCACTGGGGAAAAGTAGAACTGGGTTGTAAAACTGTACAAACCCTATCTTTACCAAATAAATTCAAGTAACTGATTAGTCTTCTGTATTCTTTTTTTTTCTGGCCGTGCCTGATGGCTTGTGGGACCTTAGTTTCCCAACCAGGGATCAAACCTGGGCCCTCTGCATTGGAAGCATCGAGACCTAACCACTGGACCACCAGGGAATTCCCAGTGCTCTGTTTTCTAAAGCATAAAACAAACACCGGTACATCATTAACCAAAATGCAGCACCTACACCAGGGGAAGGGACAGATGGCATCGCATTTGCTTAGACATAACCACCATAGATCTGCACCTTCCACTTTGCACTGAGGAATAGGATAAAGGGGGGGAAAGGTGCTGATCTAGAATTCACATTAAAAAACTAAACAAACAGGAGGACTTTCCTGGTGGTCCAGTGGCTAAGACTCTCTACTCCCAATGCAAGGGGGCCCAGGTTCAATCCCTGGTCAGGGAACTAGATCCCATGTACCAGAACTAAGACCTGGCACAGTCAAATAAATAAATATATTAAAAAAACAAAACAAAACAAAAAATCAACAACAACAAACCAGGAACAAAGGAAGCCTTTTCCTGTTTCTTTTCCCAAATGAGGCTGAGCTCAGGCTCAAGTGTTCGACCCAGATATTGCTATACCACAGCCCACACATGGGCCTGGGGTCCCTCACTTTTCTCAATCGGGGAGTTACATGGGCAGAAGTAAAGGCAGATTTTTAAGCCATAGATCGAGGATAGTTTCTGCCATCAATTTGGTCCTTACTAATTTATTTGCTTGGACTTGTGTTAGATCTACCAGGAAAAACATCAATAACATAGACCCAATGTTCACTCTTTTGGCAAACACTTGTGTTGCAGACTCTCAGCCTCCATGTAGTAATTCCAATTTTATGAACCTATGTGTTTATGTTTAAACAGAGAGCAAGACCTGTTATTTAAAAGTCACAGGAATTTCACTCATGGGAAGCTTGCATAATAATGAAAACAATGACAAAGGAAATTTCAGCTCTCAGGTTCAAGGTCATTTTCTACAGAAGATGACCGACTATAAAAAGGCCACCGAAATTCAGAATTCCTAACACATACAAATTCACTCTCAAAATGTCAATACCAAAAGGGTTACATGTAACAAAATTCTTTCATTTTAAGGAGCGGATCTTGGTGCTGTAAAGACCTGTGAGATGTGTAAACAGAGCCTACTGGTCAACCTGGATGATCTCAGTGTGACTGAGTTCTACCAAAAGCACCAGCAGTCCCGGGTAAGAGAACCTCCTACCCATGCTGGGTCCACATGGTAGCGGTATAAGGCAGGAAGGAACTCTTTCTCTGATACCAGGAATAATAGTGGAGGTGGGGTGCAGAGGTCTTGTGCAAGGCTCCCAATTCAGCTCACTTCTCTGAGAAAGTATGTTCCCAGATTGGACCACTGGAGGATTAGAAGACTTAGTCCCCCTGCTGAGTTCCCACTACTATCAGGGACAAAGTAGGAAGCTGCAGTAGCTGACTAGACACACAGAAATAGGAAAAGTCTGGCAAGCTCCACACCCAAATTTGCTGAAACAATTGAAGCTGAATACCCACAAGAGAAAAAAAATCAGGGTCTTGGAGAAATAGTCCCCAGTTTATATATCAAGTAATCTTGGGGTAGGGGGTAATGAGGAACAGCTTTGCTCAGGGTTTAAAAACATGTAAACACCATTTACCATTTACCTATTTACTCTGTGCTTTTTTTTTTTTGGCTGCACCCAACCAGGGATTGAACCTCTGTCCTTGGCAGTGAAAGCAATTAGTTCTAAGTACTGGACAACCAGGGAATTTCCCTATTGTGTGTTTTAAAAAAAAACAAAACATCTCGTGAATTAACTCTCCTGGGCCATTGGATTGCAATTCTAGTACTGTGAAAGAGTTAACTTTAGGTGGGAAGGTGATTTATGCCCGGAATAATAGTTCATTGCCCATGTCTCAGGCAAATACTTCTGTTTAGAGCTATCCTGCCCAACATGGAAGCCACACGACACGGCTAGCTCACAAACAAGTGGTTACTTCCAGTCCAGGTGTGCTGTGTTACACACCAAAGTTCAAAGGCTCAGTCCAAAACTAAGAGTGAAAATCCCATGGACGGAGAAGCCTGGTAGACTACAGTCCATGGGATCACAAAGAGTTGGTCATGACTGAGCAGTTTCACTTTCACTCTTTAAAAAATCACGTAAATAACTTTATATTATAGTTTAAAATAAATAGTTAGTTGCTCAATTGTGTCTGACTCTTTGCAACACCATAGACTGTAGCCTGCCAGGTTCCTCTGTCCATGGGATTCTCCAGGCAAGAATGCTAGAATGGGTTGCCCTTCTCTTCCCCAGGGGATCTTCCCGACCCAGGGATCAAACGCAAGTCCCCCGCATTGCAGGCAGATTCTTTACCAATTGAGCCACCAGGGAAGCCCATATTACAGCAAAAATGAAATTTAAAACATATCAGATCAAATAAAATACATTATTAGAATTATTAATAATGTCACCAGTTTCTTTCTATACTTCTTTATTGTGGCTCCTAGAAATTTTCAGGCTATGAGTGTTGGTTGCATTGGAGGCTCACATTGTATTTCTGTTGGATAGTGCTGATCTGGACGATGCCTGGCAAACAATAAGCAGTCAACAGATATTTATCTAAAATGAAAACAGCCCATCGTTACCATTCTAATTCAAGACTGACCTCCCTCATCACGCAATTAGGAAAAAAAATGATTAATAACCACAACTGTAAAGGACATAATGTAAAAACCATGAAAGCATTGTTAGCAATGTCACTGTTCAGAGGAGTCACTTTGGCTTGCAGGTCATTGGCCTGTCAGTGTGTGTGTGCCAAGTCGCTTCAGTTGTGTCTGATTCTCTCAGACCCTATGGACCATAGCCCACCAGGCTCCTCTGTCCATAGGATTCTCCAGGCAGGAACACTGGAGTGGGTTGCCATGCCCTCCTCCAGATCTCCCCGACCCAGGAATTGAACCTGATAACCCGCATTTCCTGTGTCTCCTGGACTGCAGGGAGATTCTTGACCACCGAGCCACCAGGGAAGCCCTAGGCTATATCCAGACCTTTTTTGTGCAAAAAGCAGAACAGAGTCAAAATGGTTCCCCTGAGTTTGGGCAGTCCTGTAGTTACCTTTTTAAACCCTGGGTTATGGCTCCAGGAGAGAGTCACCACCAGCCTGTGAGTAGGGGGAAGCTGCCATGGCCACCCCACTGCCCCGCAGAGAGGGAACTGTGGGATCACTACCCGAGCCTCTCTCCTCCTGCCCTCTGGTTTCTTCCCAGGGCCTCCCATTGGCTGAACACAATGGGGAGCCAGAGGACAAGGGGGCCAAGTAAAAGCAATCCTTAGAGATGAGCCTCTCAGCCGCAGAGCAGGGTGAAAAACTGAGCTGGAGGGGAAGATGGAAAATACCCAGCACACTAATTACACGACACAGAAGCAGAAAAGAGTTGAAATTAGTTTCGAGGAGAGCTTGACAGGCCATCAAAGCCTTTTGAAAATGCCCTTCATTATAATCACAGGGAGAAACTAGATTGACAGACCCACCCTGGGGGGAGAACAAAGGTCCCAAGAACCAACGTGCAATATTTATCTGCGGATGGAAAGCAGCTGAGGGCTCCCACTTTTACAGCAGTTCCGACTGTTCCGATGGCTGGTGGTGAATTTAATAGTGTCTGTTTGCTAACAGTCTGAGTTAAACTGGAGGCACTAGGGAAGTGTGACTTCCGTAAGTTCAGAAGCTCTCCCTGGATGAAGATGGGAGTAACTGTCGTTTAGCATAAAGACAGTGAGGAGGAACTCCCCTGGTGGTCGTAGCTAAGACTTGGTGCTCTCAGTGCAGGGAATCCCAGCTTTGATCCCTGGTCAGGGAGCTAGATCTCACATGTTTCAGTGAAGATCAGAGATCCCGTGTGCCCCCACTAACACCCAGCACAGCCAAGAAAAGACCAGAGAGGAAAAAGAGTGAGCCCTCCACACACAGGCTTTTGAGGACAAAGCCCTCTAAGATACCTCACTTAGCATCTGACCACAGATGGACTTGCCCAGTTGGTGCCCAGCCAGCACTGTCAGTATTCTCTGAGGGGCTTGGATTACTGTGTGTTTCCCTGTTTTGGTTCAATGCACCTGAGTAGGGCCAGCAGGAATGCTAACCATGACCTCTAACAGGGCACTGAAATCTGATTTTCCCTCCTTTTTTTGGACATTGGGTGGTCCCCATAGGGTCAGGGCTTGTTACCAGGCTCCAGGTGGCTAGATTAGGAACTCCTATAAGCTGTCTGGGGAGTGGCCCCATGAAGCTAAAGCAGCTGGAGGGGGTGGAGGGGAGACCAGGACCTGAACTAAGCACCTTGGGCTTGGGCATCAGGCAGTCCATTGATTGGCCTGCCGGGGTTGGCATCAACTTGCTCCTGCCCTTACTCAAAGATGCCTGGCAATTAAGCCCAGCAGGCATTCTATACCCACTGCCCACCTCCCTGCAGTGTTGCCCGTGAAGCAACTCCACATCGTCATGTGTGTATGTGTGCCCACGCATGCTCTTGAACCTGGAGGTGGGACTCACGATTAATTGATGGGTTGGTTGATTGGGTTTCTGAGCGGAAGGAAGAGCTCCTAGATGGCAACAGGTAGAGCTCCAAGGAACAGTCCAGGTTCCAAAATGGACCATGAGAAAAGGAGTTTAAGAAAAGCCGAGTTCAGAGATTGTACACTCAAATGCCATAGAGACCAGGCCGGTTAACAGCTGCTCAGACTCTCCCAAGGGCCATCCACTGGGAGTGGTGGCGACCATGGCAAGGCAGTGAATACTCCCTCCAGCGGAAGGTGGTCACATCCTTCCTTCTTTCCTACCCTCCTTCCTTTCAATCAGAGCACATCCAGAGGCCAGATTCTGCTTACTGGCTACCAACTGTTGATCCTTAGCTGAGAGCAGGGGCTCTCAAAGATGGGTGGTTGCCAAACCAGGGCCCACAGCATCATCTGGGAATTTGTTAGAAATGCACATTCTTGGGCCCCACCCAGACCTACTGAATCAGCATTTGGGAAAAGGGGGTGTCCAGGAACTGCATTCAAAAGGCCCTTTCAGTAGTTCTGACATGTGTTAAAGTTGGGAGCACAAGAGTCAAAAGTCATCACTAACCCAAAATTATACATTTTTCCCCTCATTCTTTGATCCATGCATGTATTTATTGAGCAATCATATTCCAGGCATGGGCTGGGCACTAGGAGCAAAGGGGCAGGCAAGGCACATGTGGTCTTTGCCCCGAATCCCAGCTTTAGTGCTTGTCTCTTGCAGGATGTTTTCTGTTTTGCGAAACACCATGTCCACTCATATTAGCTCATTTTGTTACCATGCATTGAGGAAACGAGGCAGAGCAGAGGCTACAATTCTCCCCACCGGTAAAGGGAGTC
>SJYQ01009532.1:127821-276165 GCA_006410935.1 Redunca redunca | reverse complement strand
TGGAAATCAGTGACTAAAGGGAATATGGTTAAGTTGGAAAGGAGGCTGCCAAGAGAAGAGAGAAGTAGGAGCAGAGAAAGACCAGAGTTAATAGTAAAGAGAAGCAATGGAAGGGAGGTGGGATGGGCAGGAGAGATAAAATCAAATCAGGGGAAATGCTGACTGTCATAACCCTGAGGCTGAAAAGTCGTCCAGTATCTTGAGGCCGGATTTGAGAAAGTTTCCATCCTTTCCAGCTGCATCCCAAATCAGAACTCACTGCCCCAATTCTGGGTGGTTATGTAAACAATCTCTGATTCTCTGGGTGAGAAAAATGACCCAGGAATGTTAAGTGAACCAGCCCCTCAGAATTTAAATGCAGGGAAATTATTAGATGTGATGGAGAGTCTCAACTCACCCAGCTACCTGGGTGCTGGCCAGAATGAGATTTGTTTTGGAGAGAACTGAAATGGTTTTTACGTCAGGGCATCATTGTGAGTTATTGAGAGAGATTGTGGCTCCTTTCGTTTTGAAACAATCACTGTGTGTATTTTTCTCTCAGTCATTTAAAAGACGATTTTTCCACCTGATTCAACTTGGTGATGGGTCCTACAATTTGAATTTTTATAAAGATGAAAAAATCTCCAAGGAACCAAAAGGATCAATATTTCTTGACTCCTGTATGGGTGTGGTTCAGGTAAATATGAAACAAGTTTTATCATTGAGTTTTCTCATTTGTGAAAATACTGTCTATGAATTAGCAGATTTAAGCAAACACTTCCAAAAATGGCTATATTTGTGATGGAAACATAATGGCAGATGTAAAAATTGAGTTTGTCTTTCATCAGTTTAGAAGACAGTGGGTGCGAGACAGGCAGAATTCTGTTGTAGGAGGCCCGAGTGCTCTGGCAAATGTTTTTCTTCTTAAAACCTAGCTCATCAACTTTTTAACTGTGTGACTTTGGACCAGCTATTGACTGAAGTTTGTTCATATGCAAAATTCAGATAATGATAATATTTCCTTAATAGGGTAAAAAAGTTAAAGGATTGGATGAATTAACTTGGAAATATTCAGGACAGTTCTTAGTATCTCAGTGATGACTTTTATCATCATAATACCCATGGCAGAGTAGTACATATTGATCAAGAGATTGGGTTTCAGGTGCAGACTGAGTTTGTATCCCCATTCTACCATTGACCAGCTCTGTAACCTTGGAGATATGATTTAAATTCTCAGCACCTCAGTTTCCTCATTTGTTAAATGGGGATAGTGATAGCACTGAATGTGGTTATAGAGAGGATTAATCAATACATGTAAAGAGCTTAAAACAGTGCTGGCACTTGGTAAGCATTCAGCCAATATTAGGTATTTTTGTTGCCATAATTGCTGTTACAGTTGTAGAGTGAATCTTAAATGTTATTTTAATTATACATAATAGATGGCACTAGTGGTAAAGAACCTACCTGCCAGTGCAGGGGATGTAAGAGACATGGGTTCAATCCCTGGGTCAGGAAGGTGCCCTGGTGAAGGACATGGAAACCCACTCCGATATATTTGCCTGGAAAATCCCATGGACAGAGGAGCCTGGTGGGTTACAGTCCATAGGGTCACAGACTGGAGTGACTTAGCATGCATGCAGTACATGAGCATGTTAATATTATAGAAGATTAGACAGTACAGCTAGTGCAGAAGTCCCTGTTGGCCCCCATCTTTCCCTTTCTCAAAGAGCTGCCATTAACAGTTTGATGTGGCTCCTTCCATACCTGTGCGGAATTGCCTTTGAAAGCAGGTTGGCAGTTTCTCCATCTGCACGTTCATCCGTCCATCCACTTATCCCCTCCCCTCCCATTTCCCAGGAAGATCTAAGGTAGCAATTTACAAGGATACCAAAAATATAGGATATTATAAATTTAAAGTGGGTGTGAAAGGTGAACCAGGAGTAAGAGTAGGGAAGAGACAAGGTGGGATTAATCTGAGGGAAAAGCATATATTTTAAAGAACTAACGCCTGTTATGGGGTGGGTGACACACCGGCTCTGCGCTCTCTAGCTCGGAGACCCGTTTGGTTGCACAGTGTCTGTAGATACAAACAACCCAATTAGTCAGAAGCTGCCCGAGTAATCTCAGAATGAAGCCCATTCAGACATTTCTCTTGGGGGCCCTCATACAGAGGGCACTGTGTGATTAATGAACAATCTCCTTGACGACTCCTCACAATAGACGCAGTCACCGTGATCAGAGAGTGCTTCTTTAAAATGATTCCGTATCTGCTGATGACATCGGCCCAAAGCTCGGTCCTTTAAGAAGGGTTGTTTGTGGGGCCAGTGTGACTCAGGTTAGAGACACAGCTGTCTGGTTTGGCCCTTACTTATGTACTCACATGTTTATTTAGAATTAAATTGTGTTTTCCTCCAAAATAATACATTCATTTGGTTTAAATGTCAAAGAGCACAGAGAGGAGGCACTAAAGGTGCATTCCTGCCAGCACCACCCTCACTTTGCCTACTCCCCACTCCCTGAAATGATCATTTTCAGCTTTTCCCACTATTTTTTCTGGGCTCTATGTCCATATTGCTGGACAAGGAGTGTTCGCTTCTCTTTGTTCATCAACTGTGGATGTTATGGGATGCTAGAGAGGATTTGAGCTCCTGCAGCCCTCCTTCCTGCTCTAATCTGAACCAGTTCAGATTAGATGGTGACTCTGTACAGTCACCATCCTGGAAATTCCCTTTGCCTTCCTCCCTGTGTCGGAGTCCTTGTTTTCAGGATCCTGTGTCATCTTCTTTCATCCGTAGCTTTCCTACTTGAGAGGAACACATCCTCTAATTGCTTCCTGGGGAATTATTCATAAGATCTTAGTTTTTTGAGTTAGTCTGTGTCTACAGACACCTTTAGTTTTGCACTCATACTTGATAGTTTGGCTGGGTATCAAAATCCAAGGTGAAATTTACCTTAGACATTGAAGATCTTCTATTGTCTTCTAGGTGCTAGTGTTATTTTTGGAGTCTGATGCCATTCTTATTCCCTATTGATCTTCTCTTTATCGCTTATGGATGATAACCTGAAGTTTAGGTTATTGTGTCTTGACTTTTTTTTTTTTTTTTTTTGAGTAGCTTTTTGGTGAAGCATAACATATAAATAGAAACCACACAATGAATGCGTTGTTACTAAGTTTGGGTCTCTGTTGTCTGTGTGTGCTGAGAACTCTGTTCTTGTTCTGGAGACTCTGTCCTGCGTGTTCTGTTCACCTACATCTTGTGAACTCTGGGCAGTCTCTTCAGTCAGCAGAACTGTTGGACTGTGTTCACGCTCATCTTTCTGGGTCCAGGCAGAGAGCTAAGGTGCTGATAGGGCTCATTTCCTTTCTATCGGGGATCGTAGGGCTGCACTGATGATTGCAAAGTATCTGGAAACAGTTGTTTCATCTCTTTTGCCCAGTTTTCTAGTAGTTAATGATGGGAGAAGTCCAGACTTTGTTGTTTCATCACAGTGAGCATGGAAGTTAGGGGTCCAGATGGGTCCAGATTCAGATGGCTGCAGGTGCCAAACCAATAAGTTAGGTGGGAGAAGAGGCATGGTTGTAAAGCAATGGGGAATGCTGGGGACTCTGATGAACTGGAACACAAGGGCTCCTTTCAATGGGAAGCTGATGCTGCTGGTGGCCCTGCCAACTCAAGGCTGCTAGATCATCTGAGGTTTTTTTAGGAAAACCAGAAATACGAAATTTTAGTTAAATCCTGGTCTTTTTAATTACTGATGGTTACAACAACAGCAGAAACCCAGAAACACTGTGCAGGACTGAAATTTAAAAAGGGAATGGAATACAGGAAAGTGCACCTAGGCCCTAGGTCGAGATGACAGCACCACTTAATGTCCACTGAAAATTATTTTTGCATCAACAGCTAATTGACCCCACGGTGCTCTCAGCTTGTGCCCCAGCCTCAGCTGAAAGCTGCCACCGTGTAAACCAAATTATATCAAAGAATGTTTATTCACCACATAAAGGGAGGCATACCAGAATGCATTATCAATGACAGTGAAGTGACTTCTTGTGTGGGATTCCCAAGTGGGAGTTTCATTTGTATTCTTAAGCTGAGAGACCTTTTCAGTTATGTTTTAGCTGAATTTTCTATCACTGACTTTAAAAAAAATGTTTAAAGCAAAACTATATATAATTGGTAACATCATTTGGAAAGTAGAAATAATTACTTTTGTTTTATAAGATAGTTGCGATGCCTGTTTTCAGCAGAGTATATAGATGGTCTGCAATGTGGAGTCAGTGCATAGATGGTCTGCAGTAAAGAATTCCTGATCATTTTGTCTCTGGAGCATATTTCAGACTCTTAAGATTCTGAACTCGGTGGCCATCACTTCCTTTATATTCTTTTTGCAGGTGTGGCGGATGGCATTTTGCATTTAATGAGTTGTATCTAAGGCTTCAAAATTTTTAAATCATTTGTTTCTATCTCCATATCTGTTTGTAAGCTAATCGCCAAAATTAATGGCTTAAGTGTTACAGGTTTGTTTTTTTTCCCCCTAATATTGCTTCTGGACATTGTAAAAAAGTTAATTGATCAGTGCCGTGAGTTCAAAGAAATGCCTAAACTAAAATTTAAAAATAGACCCGAAATGAATCTTGAGCCCCTATTTTAGGACCTTGAAGTTGATTACACTTATTTTGTGGAGAATGGAACTGAGGCTCAGAGAGAGGAATAACTGGGAATCAAGACCTGCTGCTAGCCCCACTTTTACCATATTTTTCTAATAAGAAGTGCATGAGGAGTGCTGAGAACTCCTTTCACACCCACCTTCGACCCCTCCTCTGACGCTTGCTGTGAAGTGCGCCCAGGTCATGGTGGTCCACATGTTTCTCGGGAGCAGCTCTCTCCTGAGAACCATGCTATAGAGGACTCAGAGCCGCCTCTGGGAGGCCACCCTGTCTCTGAGACCTTCACTGAGGGCCAGTGGCTCACCAGCCAGCATTTTAACAAGTGAGCTGTCTGCCTGGCCCCGGCACGTAGGTGACAGTGTGTGACGTCACGTCCCTCATCCTGTCCTCGCCAGGAGTCTTGTGTCATACTCCTCGGAGCTGAACCTCTGTCTAGTGCAGGCCCCCGGGTGATTGTACCCCTGGGGGAAGATTGATATTATCTGGACCAGGTTTGTATCATCATAGCTGGGGGGTGTGCTACTGGCATCTGAGGGTGGCCAGGCTGCAGGGCCCAGGACCGTTCCTATAACAGAGGCCCAGGAGTCAGCAGTGCCCAGATGCAGAAACCCTGGTCTCCCAGCACATTCATCCTTTGAATACAGTGCACGTGGATTGTGGTTTTTATACTTTGGGCAGAAAAGCTGGGGGCATGAGGGAAGCTGGGGGAAGGGAGACCTAGTGTCTAAATACCTTCTGAGACTCGTAAGTGGTGGAAAGTTCCAGGTAAGGGAGTCAAACCTGGTAGATAACAGTAGTGTTTAGTAGTGTTTGTCGCTTAATTGTGACCAACTCTTTGCAACCACACAGACTGCAGCCTGCTAGGCTCCTCTGTCCATAGCATTCTCCAGGCAAGAATACTGGGGTGGATTGTCTTTCCCTTCTCCAGGGGGTCTTCCTGACCGAGGGATCGAACCTGGGTCTCCTGCATTGCAGGCAGATTCTTTACCATCTGAGCCACCAGGGAAGTCCACTGATAATGGTTTGCTTTAAAAATGTGATACCACATATTATTTCATTTAAAAAAAAAATAGGAGCTAGAGAAATTGAAAATTTTCAGTGAACTTTCATTCATTCAGATATTTTTCAAGGGCCTATTACCTGCCAGGCAGTGTTCTAGAAACAGGGATGAAGGAGGGAAGAACAGAAATCTCTGCCCTGAGGAGCTCCCATTCCATTGGATGGGCCAGACAGCAAATAAGATAAATATGTAAAACCTGTAATGTGTCAGATGGGAAAATAAAGCCACGAAGAAGATAAATCAGGGACAGTGGAGAGTGATAAGGGCTGAAGGGGAAGGGGCTCACTTTTTTAAATTACTCGATCTGAAATGCCGGTGAGATAGTACTCACCAGCAGACAATAAAGAGAATTTTCAAGGGTGTCCCAATTCTTCTAAAATATGTTTCTTTCCCTCCTTCCCCCTTTCAGAACAACAAAGTCAGGCGTTTTGCTTTTGAGCTCAAAATGCAGGACAAAAGTAGTTACCTATTGGCAGCAGACAGTGAAGTGGAAATGGAAGAGTGGATCACAATTCTGAACAAGATTCTCCAGCTCAACTTTGAAGCTGCGATGCAGGAAAAGCGGAATGGAGACTCTCATGAAGGTAGGCAGGTGTGGCTCTCGCCGGGTATGTGAACGCTCCACCATGTCTTCCGTCTCCCCAGAGGATGCAGGAAGTAGATTACTGACAGGTACTTGGAGGTGGGACACATGTGAGCTCCTTACAGATGGGCTGTCGGCCTTACAGTAGGATGTCCTATGCTGACATCATTTGTGTAAGGAAATCGTGTAATGGGAAGAACCACAGCTTTGGAGGCAGAAAGGAAGACCTGAGTTCAAGTCCCAGCAATACCATTTCGTCAGCTGTGAGACCTCAGGCAAGCTCCCTCTCTTTTCAGAGCCTTGGTTTACTCACTTGTAAAGTAGGAATAAAAATGGAACTTGCTGGTTGGTTAAGCAAGATAATGAATCTCAAGTGCGTGGCCAAGAGTCAGCACTTAAAATGCTAATTATGGTTTTTATTGTCATCAATCATATCCTTTGGAATTTTCAAGTCAGAGTTAGGATGGGCAGAAGCCACAGATTAAATCAGTGGGTGGGGAGATCTGACTACATTCTTGACAATTCATGTTTTATTTCAGGCCCTTGGAAGGTGATTCCCAACCCTGATGGCTGTGCCTTAGAAGTGCCTGGGAACCTTTAACAGATGCCCTTCCCTTTGTCCCACCAGAGATTCTATTTCAGTTGGCCCGGTGGGTGTGGCCACATGGCCTGCTGTCCATAGCTAATGACAGTTCTGCTTAAACACTGCCCAGGCTGTTCCACCATCAAATATTCTGCGCTCACCCCTGGGCCTGGCATCAGCAGTTTTTAAAAGCCCTGAGGTGTTTCTGTTGGGTATCCAGATCAAAAACCACAGTGTTCCAGGCCACATAAGAGAAACAGCCTTCCTTCTCCTGTTTTAAATAAAATACAGTCAACTACAAATGACTTGGGTGATCTCTTTTACTGTTTTAGATGATGAACAAAGCAGATTGGAAGGTTCTGGTTCCAGTTTAGATAGCTACCTGCCTGAACTTGCCAAGGTAACCTCATGTTAAATCTTCCACTCTTCATAGGATGGTGTTGAAATGCTTCACAAATACATGGTAGTGAACTACTAACCTCATGGTGCAGTTACTGCTAATTTTTGACCACAGTCTTTGGTGAGGTAAAATACTGTTACTGACCTGAGTCGGGATTCAGTTTGTTTTCCAGAAAGTGCCTTGTGACATATTCTTTTTTGGTTATTCTTTGTTTTTCCTCCATAATATTTCATACCACATTACACATATTGAAGAAATAACCAAGATGCACAGGTAAATGTTTCCATGGTAACACGTTACTTACTGTGTTCACACATACGCTCTCTTATTTAAGTTAATAGAGACAATTCCAAAGAGGATGGATCTGTATTACTAGTAATCTTGTTACTGAACCAGAAAGAGTTGCCTGAGTTATATGAATTGTTCCTGGGTCACTCTGAATGGAAGAACAAAATAGTTATATCTATTTTTTCATATAATTTTGAGAAGCTCAGAAATTACCAAAAAGCACAGAGAAGATCAAAACATCCACATTCCCACCACTCAGATTCCACACCTGTTACTGTATTGTTCTTTCAGTTTCAATATCTTTTAAAGAAATAAAATATCCTTTATAGTTGAAATTCTTTTTTAAGCATCATCCTTACTCCATTCCCTTCTTCCCTTACAGCCTCATCTAGAGACAACCACTGTTATGGATTTTCTAGGGATACTTCCTTTTGATTTTCTTATCTTTACCAGTGTATCTATCATAATAATATACATCTGTGTTTTGCATGTTTAAAATTTTATTTAAAAGATTACGTAGTCTTCTGTACTTGCTTTTGTTTTTAATTCAGCCTCATTTTTGAGATCCATCCAAGTTGGTATATAGATCGAATTCATACCCTTTATTGCATTGTGTAAGCATTTTATTTTAGCAGTTCTCTTATTTTCAATTTTTTTCTATTACAAACAATGCTACAATGAATATCCTTGTACTTGTCTCCTTGTGTGCATCTATGAATGATTCTTTTTAAATGAGAGAAATATCTTTGTCTTCTTTGGCCCTTTACATTCTTACTCTGTTATTCCCTTTTTATTCTGTCTCTTTCTTTGTGTGTGAGAATACAGTGAAATAGAGACCCTACACACCCACATCTTAAACACTGTAATAGAAAACATGGTTTATCTATATACCATTATAAATAGACTGGCATTCAACATTGACCTTTACTTTAAGACAACATAGCTGTTCTAAAATATAAAACTTACCTCCCTGGCTGGGACTTGAGAATATTGTTTTTCTTTGGAACTTGACTGTTACCAGAGTGTCTTTTTAGCACCTGCCTATTAAAGCTAATTTTAGTGCCACCATTGTAACCTTCTAGGCTGGAAGAGTTTTGGCTTATGTGTTTGTTTTGTGTTATGAACTTCTGTGTACCGTATTTACATTGAGATTTCTTTTTTGTTTCTGGATGTTTTGGGGTTTGTGATTTCTTAAAGCAAAATGTTTATTAAAACAGATAATACATGCAGTTCAGTCTATAATTCAAAAAAGTAACTTTGTCCATTTACTGGGCGAACACAGTGGACACCTAAGAGAAGACTCATATTATTTGAGCTTTGTTTTTGTTGTTGTTTAGTCACTCAGTTGGGTCCAACTCTTTGCGACCCCATGGACTGCAGCATGCCAGGCTTCCCTGTCCTTCACTATCTCCCAGAGCTTGCTCAAACTCTTGTCCATTGAGTCAGTGATGCCATCCAACCATCTCATCTTCTGTCGCCCCTTTCTCCTCTTGCCCTCAATCTTTCCCAGCATCAGGGTCTTTTCTAATGGCTCAGCTCTTCACATCAGGGGGCTAAAATATTGGAGCTTCAGCTTCAGCATCAGTCCTTCCAGTGAATATTCAGGACTGATTTCCTTTAGGATGGACTGGTTTGATCTCCTTGCAGCCCAAAGGACTCTCAAGAGTCTTCTCCAACACCACAGTTCGAAAGCATCAATTCTTTGGTACTTATGTTTCTTTATGGTACAACTCTCACATCCATACATGACTACTGAAAAAAACCATAGCTTTGACTTTATGGACCTCTGTTGGTAAAATAATGTCTCTGCTTTTTAATAGGCTGACTAGGTTTGTCATAGCTTTTCTTTGAGCTTAATATTAAGTAGCAGTCTGTATTTTTCCTGTGAAGACATATAAGAGCTGTGCCTTCCTTTCTTCTCTTATTGACTACTTCTACCTGGACAGCATGATTTAGAATTCTTTGGTTGTCAGACTTAAAGGAGACATAGATCACATACATTTATTCTTTAAAGAGTATATTTATAAGATATATTTGAAGCTGTTTTCAAACATTGGGTAACGACCAAGTTAGCTGCAAGTGTTTTAATTGGTAAAAGGTAATTAAATTGGTTTTAACCTCCAATTCTCATTTTTTTTTAATGTTTTATTCCTTTTTTTTTCTTTTAACTGAAGTAGAACTTACATAGAGTGACGTGCCCGGACACTAATTATATAGCTTGCTGGATTTCACGTTGGCACACCCACAGAATCCCCACCCATGTCAACATATAGACCATTTCCAGCACCTCAGCAGACTGTCTTGTATCCTCCGTCTCAGCTGATACACTTACCATTTTGACCTCTATCACCAAAGATTAGTTCTAACTCTTCTGCTGCTGCTGCTAAGTCAATTCAGTCGTGTCCGACTCTGTGCGACCCCATAGACAGCAGCCCACCAGGCTCCGCCGTCCCTGGGATTCTCCAGGCAAGAACACTGGAGTGGGTTACCATTTCCTTCTCCAGTGCATGAAAGTGAAAAGTGAAAGGGAAGTCGCTCAGTCGTGTCCGACTCTTCGCGACCCCATGGACCACAGCCTACCAGGCTCCTCTGTCCATGGGATTTTCCAGGCAAGAGTACTGGAGTGGGGTGCCCTCGCCTTCTCCGCTAATTCTTCTAGGCCTTCCTAAAAATGGAAGCATACATACGTACTCTTTGTGGCAGGCCTCTTAAGCTCAACAGTATGTGACCCAGAATAAAAAAGTATAGAGAATACTAAAGTGCCCTGCCCTTAATAATGATAGATATTATTTAAGATACTATATATCATGCATATAAACATGTATATATGGAGAGAGAGAGAGAGAGTATGTGTGTGTGTGGTTGTGATGTAAATGTATTTCTTACGTTGAGTCATGGTTGAAATCTAAAAAGTACAGCATAATAAGGGGCTTTAGCCAGACATCCTGGAATGTGAAGTCAAGTGGGCCTTAGAAAGCATCACTATGAACAAAGCTAGTGGAGGTGATGGAATTCCAGTTGAGCTATTTCAAATCCTGAAAGAGGATGCTGTGAAAGTGCTCCACTCAATATGCCAGCAAATTTGGAAAACTCAGCAGTGGCCACAGGACTGGAAAAGGTCAGTTTTCATTCCAATCCCAAAGAAAGGCAATGCCAAAAAATACTCAAACTACTGCACAGTTGCACTCATCTCACACACTAGTAAAGTAATGCTCAAAATTGTCCAAGCCAGGCTTCAACAATACGTGAACCGTGAACTTCCAGATGTTCAAGCTGGTTTTAGAAAAGGCAGAGGAACCAGAGATCAAATTGCCAGCATCCGCTGGATCATGGAAAAAGCAAGAGAGTTCCAGAAAAACATCTATTTCTGCTTTATTGACTATGCCAAAGGATTTGACTGTGTGGATCACAATAAACTGTGGACAATTCTGAAAGAGATGGGAATACCAGCACACCTGACCTGCCTCTTGAGAAACCTGTATGCAGCTCAGGAAGCAACAGTTAGAAGTGGACATGGAACAACAGCCTGGTTCCAAATAGGAAAAGGAGTACATCAAGGCTGTATATTGTCACCCTGCTTATTTAACTTCTGTGCAGAGTACATCATGAGAAACGCTGGGCTGGAAGAAGCACAAGCTGGAATCAAGATTGCTGGGAGAAATATCAATAACCTCAGGTATGCAGATGACTCCACGCTTGTGGCAGAAAGTTGAGAGGAACTAAAAAGCCTCTTGATGAAAGTGAAAGAGAAGAGTGAAAAAGTTGGCTTAAAGCTCAACATTCAGAAAACAAAGATCATGGCATCTGGTCTCATCACTTCATGGGAAATAGATGGGGAAACAGTGTCAGACTTTATTTTGGGGGGCTCCAAAATCACTGCAGATGGTGATTGCAGCCAGGAAATTAAAAGATGCTTACTCCTTGGAAGGAAAGCTATAACCAACCTAGATAGCATACTAAAAAAGCAGAGACATTTCTTTGCCAACAAAGGTCCATCTAGTCAAGGCTGTGGTTTTTCCAGTGGTCATGTATGGATGTGAGAGTTGGACTGTTAAGAAAGCTGAGCACTGAAGAATTGATGCTTTTGAACTGTGGTGTTGAAGAAGACTCTTGAGAGTCCCCTGGACTGCAAGGAGACCCAGCCAGTCCATCCTAAGGGAGATCAGTCCTGGGTGTTCATTGGAAGGACTGATGCTAAAGCTGAAATTCCAATACTTTGGCCACCTCATGGAAAGAGTGGACTCATTGGAAAAGACCCTGATGCTGGGAGGGATTGGGGGCAGGAGGAGAAGGGGACGACATAGGATGAGATGACTGGATGGCATCACCGACTCAATGGACATGAGTTTCGGTAAACTCCGGGAGTTGATGAACAGGGAGGCTTGGCGTGCTGCGATTCATGGAGTCGGAAAGAGTCGGACATGACTGAGCAACTGAACTGATAAGGGGCTTAACTGTTGTTCCTCCTCCCCACCTGCCAGCCCACCTCATGCCAGCTCTCAAGTGTTCTAAAACCATTTTACTTAAAGAAGGTAGAAAAAGGCAGAAGGTAATTTTTCAAAGGAAAAAGGAAAAATTAAGCTGTGCCATCGCTCATCAGCATGCTGTAGTGCAGCAGCTGACCCTATGGGCCAGGTGTCTGTCAGCGAGGCCTCTTGTCCAGGCACCTGCTTGGTGGCCAAATATAGTATGAGGGGCTCAGCCCCTCCATCATCCAGGCCCCGAGTATGAGTGGTTTTGACTGTTTCCAACTCCCTTTGGTGCTTCTGGAGCGGGGATCATTGGTACCTGTTAAGAAAGGAGGAAGGTTGATTGATCATTGGTTATCCTGATTTTAGAAGGAGTGGATTCCAGAGCTGCAGAATCTGAGACTGAATCGGGGGAGGTGGGGGGCAAGGCTGGAGTCCCACAGGTGTACGAGAAGGGAGAGTTTAGTCAAGGGGATGAGGAAGTTAAGGGGTCAGTAGTGGGAAATGGTCCATGGGGAGGTCAGGCCACCATTGAGCTGGATTACAGAGAAAGGACTAGAACAATGAGGGCAGGCCAAGGTGTAATTTAATGGCAGGCTCCTCTCAGCGCATCCCCTCTTTCTGCTTCACTCATCCTGTTGCCTCAGCTTTTGTTTTCTGCTGTGACTGAGACATAACCAAACAGGATGTGAGTGACAGGAAGTTGTTTTAGTACAAAAATAGTTGATATTTCATTGTGGAATGTAATGCAGGGGCCCTTGACATACAGTAGGAGTGATGTGGACTCAGGTTTTGGGCATATTTTGTATATTCCTGGCCCTTTTGTTGATTGTACATTTAGTACTGGACATCTTCATTGTTTTCTGATGGGGGCATACTGTGTATACCCTAAAACCTGTTCTTTTCCTTCTGTTGTCTAATACAGAACCAAATATTTGTTTTAAATGTACCAGCCTTTAAAGTATCAAGAGTACATAGTCTTATAAACCTGTTTATTAAATATGCAAACTGTAGTTAAAGTTAGTTGATTGGTTTCTCCTCTTCAGTGTCAAGGGGTAATACGATCATGTGGTAAACCTGATTACTATTTATTTGATAAATATTTTTTTTCTGGTTACATTTACCTTAGGTAACATTGGAATGAATATGCACACACATATATATATCATCTCCTGTGTAAAGATAGTATGAAGAAAACTCTCATTCTCCTTATATTTTCCTCATAACTTTTCTATTTTTGTGTTCTTGCTGTACTCAAAAACAGCCGCTCAGTCTTAATTTGGTCTCCCCAAGTGGTTGGGAAAGAGAACCATTGTTTCATGCTAAACCAAAATTGCTTCCGTCCTATTACTGTGTAACTAGTTTTTAGGGAATGAATTTACCTTCCTAGGTAAATTTTACACAGTTGAATACAGACTAGGGTGTGGTGTTTCAGACTTTATAGTCTGACTGAGGTTCAGGAAGCATCAGGATGCCAAGCTCACAAGTATTTGTTAGAAACCAAAGAATTTCAGACACCTTCTCTGAGTTTTTAAACCACATTGTAATAAATGCTTCCTTCCCTGTATCCTAGTCCAGAAAACTATGTTATTGTGTTACGACACAAAGGAATTGGCTAGGGTCGTGTTTGTGAGGTCAGCTGGCATTCCATTCCTTGGGCTTCCTTATCTAGAATGTTTTATTGCAGCTTTGTGTCACAGAGGGTGTGATAGTAGTCCCAGGGAGTTAAATATCAGGGAAGTAGTAGAAACAAATCATGACAGCTCTATAAACTCAAAAGTATATATTCTGACTTCAAAGGATTTTGCAAAGTCTTCCTATTTCCAACCCATTCTGTTTGAATGAGCCCACAGTCAGAATATTTTTCTGATGACTCACCCTCAAAGTGCGATGCTCTGGCCTCCTATTGTTTTACCTGCTCAGAGGTAAACTTAAGCTGTTCAGTTCAATTCAGTTCAGTCATTCAGTCGTGTCCAACTCTGTGACCCTATGGACTGCAACACACCAGGCCTAAACTCTGCAGTAGTTCTGGGAACTCTTGAATGGATGGTTCATAACTGAAGAAAGGAAGAAACCACTGTCAGGGTGCATCATTAGTGATTAAACTTGGGCTTTACAGGAGTGGGTGGAATGGCTTTTGTTTTAGACAATTCATTCTCTTCTGTGATTTCTGAGAAGTGTCAGTTTTTACAGAGAATGGCTCTGTCGTTACTTTTCTTTTTCCATTTTCCTCTCGGTTTCCTATACATGGAACCCAAAGTATCAGACGGACAGTGGGTAGGATGGCAGCAACTGGGTTTGAGGAGGAGCAATTGCATTCTTCATCCATCCACAGTATGGACTGACCTCAGGTTATTTTAAGAGCAGGGCTGGTTTCTGTCACTTTGAGAAGTGCTGGACAGCATTGTCTGTAGGCTATTTTTTTACGGTTCTGTTTTGTGGGCTCTTAGATTGTGAAAGTACTTACTACCAAAATTTATTTTATTTCATTGTCTTTACTAGAACTTAAGTGAAAATAATTCTGATGCTGGGAGGGATTGGGGGCAGGAGGAGAAGGGGACGACAGAGGATGAGATGGCTGGATGGCATCGCTGACTCAATGGATGTGAGTCTGAGTGAACTCCGGGAGTTGGTGATGGACAGGGAGGCCTGGCGTGCTGCGATTCATGGGGTCGCAGAGTCAGACACGACTAAGTGACTGAACTGAACTGAACTGAAGTGAAAATAAATGTGTTTTCTATAATAAGTAAAAATATTCAAAGTCACATAAAGAAAAGTTCATCTTTTCCCTTCAACCTCCATCCCCACATTCCTGAGAGCACCAATGTTATTAACCTGTTATAGTTTCTCCTTCACTAAACCAATTGCTCATGGCAACATATATACACATGTGTAGTGGTTTTAGTTATTTGTTTTTTAATGTGCTCATGATATACACATTACTCTGAAACTTGCTCTACCACTTAAAAATATTTGTTTAAGGGTCCCACTAGGGCCATACAGGGTCTAGTTCACTCATTTCCATCAGTTCAGTTCAATCGCACAGTCGTGTTAGATTCTTTGTGATCCCATGGACTGCAGCATGCCAGGCTTCCCTGTCCATCACCAGCTCCTGGAGTTTGCTCAAACTCAGGTGCATCAAGTCGGTGATGCCATCCAACCATCTCATCCTCTGTCATTCCCTTCTCTTCCTGCCTTCAATCTTTTGTCTTCAAACTCATTTCCATAGCTGCATAATATTCCAAATATGGATACTGCACGTTTTATTTAGTCATCTCCCTATTCATGAGCATGTAGATAATTTTCTGTTTTTAGCCTACACAAGCACTATACAATAAATATCGTAACATATTTAAAACTTAAATACTCATGCTCTTATTTCAGTGCTAGGAATTCCCCAAGGTGGGATTTCTGGGTCACAGTTTATCATGTTTTTAGTGCTTTAAGTATTACCAGGTTACTTCCCCCAAAGGTTGTAACAACAACTCATATTCCCGTTTCTCTGTATCCAGAGGAATAAAAAATGATGTTTCACTGCTTTAATTTCCATTTTACTGCTTAGTGATATTTTTCATATTTTCATGTTTATTTGCCATTTGGTTTTTTTGCTGCCTGACTTGCCTATTTATATTCTTTACCTATTTTATTTTTTCTGGTCTAATGATTAAAGAGTGTTGGTACTGAAACCAGACAATCTCGGTTAGAAGCCAGACTTCTATTTAGTGTTGTGAGTTTGGAGCAAACTTTGGAGCAAAGTGTTTGCTCCAAACATGTCCCTCATGCCTCAGTGTTTTCTCTTAAACAAGGATAATAATAAGACTTGCCTCCTAAGGTTGTACCAAATTTAAATGGGGTTTTAGGGTAACATCTAGCATAGAGATATTGGCTGTTATGAATGAATATCCCCTTTTATCCCTATGATGCCTTCTTGTATTTTATTATTCCCTGGCTCTGGGGCAAAGCCACATTTTCTTACTGCCTAAGTTTTACTTTGTAATTGTTTCAAACACTATTTATCAGACGTACCCTCTTTTTAAAGCACTCGAGGCCTTGGGAGGGCTGGGAGGAACTTTAAGAAGCTGAGCCTGCTTTTTATCTGTCTCAAAGCAGAGCTGTTGATGTGTGTAAGGTAGAGTATACACTTTGAGGTTATTTTTACATCTAACATTGTCCCTTCTTCCCCATTAAGTGGTTTTTCTGGTGAAGAATATATCTCTTGGATATTAGTGGCAACATTAGCATGCTTTGAGTCTATTTTGGCTAGTTGATTTTTTTTTTTAATGTATCTGCATCCCTGTTTGCCCTCCAATTATACGGAGCTCTTAGCAGTCATTCCTGCTTTGTTCATTTCTCATCTCCTAGCATCTCCTAGTCTGCTTGAGTCAACAAACATCTTTCAGAAAGGCACCAGGGAATGCTTCTACATTAAGGACCCATTCCCTGGTGGCTCAATGGTAAAGAGTCTGCCTGCCAGTGAAGGAGACACAGGAGACTCGGGTTCAATCCCTGGTTCGGGAAGATCCCCTGGAGTAGGAAATGGCAACCGATTCCACTATTTTTGCCTGGAAAATTCTATGGATAGAGGAGCCTGGTGGGCTGCAATCCATAGCATCGCACAGTCGGGCATGACTGAGAGCACCCTCTCCTGCTACTATGCCAGCTGTGCTCCAGTGTCTGAGATTATAGAGTTTGCCCTTATTCAAAGACTCCAGCAGAAATTCAGGAGAAGAATGTGTCTCTGTGGGTGGTGGCTCACAGCATGTAGTACTGATGTTTTTGTTAGGAAACCTCATGGACAAAGCAAATTCTTCTTTGGGTTCAGTTAAGTATATTCTGAGTGCACATATTCTGGCCCTTTTGATGTGAAAAACTAGGAAAAATGATGGGCTTGATGGTTTTCAAACTTTGTCCACCCCCTCCCAGCCGCCCTGCCATGGGCAAAAGCATGAGCTGATCTGTAGGAAGGCCCCTGAGCCTCCAGAAGCCTTAAAGCTGCAGGGAGAGGAACAAGATCAACTTTGTCATGGAAGGAGACTGGAGCCAGCACCTTGTTGAACATGTTTACTGGGAAATGAAAACTGAGTCCAGGGAGGCTGAGTGGCTTGCTCAAGTTCACACAGCTAGTTCACAACTGAACTAGAACTAATACCCAGTTTCTTAGCTGATATTCCGGTGGTCATTTCATTCTGCTCGATGTAGACAGTTGTTTAAATATAGTCATGATAGAGTTTGGGTCATTGCATTACAGGTAGATTCTTTACTGTCTGAACCACCAGAGAAGCTCTTGCATCATGGCTAAAAACATTTTAGAATAACTCCATGGCTGGGAAAATGAAGAAGATGCTTAATTTCCAATTGGCCATGATTAGAAATGTGATAATAGACCTCAGTAAGCTACCAGCAGAGAGAACTAGACACCCTCTCCAGTGGTTGTCACTGTTGATCGTGTGCTGAGATATGACTCATGATTTTTGAGCACAGGAGCAGATGAGAGAGGGCGTTTTATTAAGAGCTCTGGCTGCCAGGAAGAGCAGGGTATAGATTTAGAGGCATCAGTTGTGAGGCACAATGTGGCTGGAGATGACTTCTGTCTTGTGACTCTCCTAGAAGCTTCCTCTTCTGCCTGTTCCCAGATCACACGGCTCCAGCCCCCATCACTGCTGCCATGTGTCTTTTCTTCTATCCATCCCTTCAGTGTTGGGGCCTCTGGGTTTCCCTCCACAGACTTGCTTTCACACTTCCCCCAGGGACCCTCACCCACCCCCCAAGACTTCTGTGCTGAGGTTCTCCTTGTCTGTAATTTCAGCCTTCTTCCCCACCCTGTGTTCACATTGCATCTTTCTGGCTGTTACCAGTTGGAAATCCCACAGGCATCTCCAGAATCCAGTCTACCACCTTCTCAATAAACCAGCTCTTCCTCCCAGATTAATTGTCAGCCAGCAGGCTTCCCAAGCCTAGGAAGGTGGGGTTTGTTATGGGCCTTGCTGTGAGGCTGGGAGCCTGTTGTCATAACCTGGGAGAGACCATGTGGATTTCCTGGTCTTTCCCTTTTTAATCCATTGCTTCAGCCCTACCCGTGGGGCAGATCTGTTGTAAAATGCAAAATGGGTTATTTTATTCCCTTGATGAAAACATGGCAGAATTTTTTGATTCTGAATTCTGGATTCTTAATGAAATCCCCAGGCCTCACTATACAAATCTGACTCATTTCTCTACATTTTCCATCATGTGCCATTCATTGTAATGAATGACTTAGTTGCTCAAATGTGAACTTGTGCTTTAATACCTGTAGTCCCTCCTCTTAGAACGCCCTTCTCTCTTTTTGTGGCCAAATGTCCTTACCCTGCGAGATGGACTTTCCTCTGGGAGCTCTTTCTCGTGGCCACCCCCTGGTGCAGGTTGGCTCACTGTATGCACGGTTTCCTTTGCTGTTTGTATTGCTGTTCATATTCTGTCTTCCCTGTTCCTTGGGGACAGGGACTGCACTTCACTCACGTTTGTGTCCCTAGCCTGACACAGAATATGTGCTCATGAATATTTATTGAATGAATCAGCATGTACCTTGCCAGGGTCCAGCCCCAGTGGATCCAGGGAATTCGAAGAGAGGACGGTGTTGGCGAGGAAAGACTTATTTATTTATTAATAGAAGATTAGATTAGGAAGAAATAGTGTAGTAGGAAAATTAAGTGGAGAAAAGAGGCTGAATAACTTGGTTTACGTGGAAAGCCAATAAAGTTCCAGACAAGGAGCTTGCACCATCTACGTTAGGCCACCGGCATCCGTTTGAATATCAGAGAGTGCCCCGCCTTGGGCTCTCTCTTCTACGGATCTTAAAAGCCAGGACAAGTAAGTAGACGTGGTGAGCCTCCACGCCCCAGATGGGAATTCAGCCTGAAGTTAGAGTAAAGAGGAGACACGGGGGAAACCAGTCCAGCAACTGGCTTCGACCTCTATTGTTCAGAAGGCCTTTTATACCTTTTTGATTGTACATAGAGCTCAATAGATAACACAAAGTTGTGCAGCGTTAGCAGCCCAGACTCTTATCAAAACCAGGCTTTTCTCTCTGCATACCTAGTTGTATACATAAGTCTTAGGTAATTTACATCATTTTCCTGCCAAAAGGGCCAATTAACATTTTACAGCCTTTTTTCTGATAAGGGTTTGTCAACCAGAAGACTTATTTGTGTTGATCTTCCCAAAGTCTGGTGCCACCCTCAGAAAGCACTAAATAAAGTTACATTCTTAACATAGCAAGGACACAAGAGGAGTGCAGTGATATATGACAAAGAAAAGTAATTAACTCAAAAGTCTAGTGTTGCTAACATCATAACTACTATATATCCTTTTCCATGTCCCGTTTACATTGACTAACATCCTCCCAGGTGCCTAAAAGATAAAGAATATGGAAGCCTGGCGACAATCATTGAGTCAAAAGTGAAAACCCGTCACCAATATGATTTTTAGCTCTTTAGAAAAGGCTTTGTATCTTTAAGATGCTTTTAAGCTTTGTGCCTCTCACGATTGGGGGGCTATAAGCAATTCACAAGCTGTAAGAGGTCCGGGGAACTTGTTAGGCAAGCTAGAGAGCTATCAGAGGGGTTTTAACTGAAACGTCCCTTTCAAATGCAGAAGACTAAAGCCCTGATTTGACTTTTTCCAGAGAATATCAGAAGAACAGAGTACAAAAGCCGGCAGATTTTTAGTTTTGGGGGTACATGCCTGGGATTACCAGAGGGAAACCCTGAAGCATGAACATGTCCTTGGGTTTTGTCAGGCTTCCTTCCTCATGACCTTGTCATGGGCGGGTTTCCTCACGCTGGCTCCCGGCAGTCCCCCCCTTGCCTGCCACCAAAACCAATGGCTGTCCCTCAAGATCCGCCATAGTTTTCTTTATTCCACCATCCAGAACATCTTCCTTCCCTGTCCTTTACTGGTAGCCTCAAATGATAAGCTGGACTGTAAGTCCTTTCTACCATCTGGACTCTTTTCCGCTCTCATTATCTATCCTTTCTGTGCATCCTTTTCATTCAATCTGAAATGCGCATGTTTTCCTCCTTTTTGCTGTCTAAATTCTACCTCTTCATTCAGAGCTTGTCACCTATTTCATTACTCTATGAAGCTTTTCTTGATGGTAATGCTTAATTATTCTCTTTTGCTTTATTTGCATTGGTTTTGACTCTCCAGTCGATTGTCAGCTTCACGAGGGCAGGGATCAAGTCTTAGCTTCTCTTCCCCCCACCCCGCCCACAGATCTTACATTGTGTCTGTCCTTACCACACAGTACTTATCCACAGTAATAGTCTGTCCTTGTTTGTTGACATGCAGGTGACCCACCAAGATGAGGGCAGAGTTGTCTGGCAGTCTGGCTCTTCAGGATGGGGTAGCTTTCAAACATACCTAGATACCTCTGTAAGAAAAGGAGATTTTTAAATGTGATTTTTATTTTTTGTTTTATCTTGTTATCAGAGTGCCAGAGAAGCAGAAATCAAACTGAAAAGTGAAAGCAGAGTTAAACTTTTTTACTTGGACCCAGATGCTCAGGTAAGTATTTTAATATTTAGAATAGTTTAAGGAAAGAAAAGCTTTGATAGGTTATTTGCTTGCTAATTTGTTTGCTTATTTATACATTTTGGATGAAAAGCAATATGATAATACAGAAAATGCAGGAGAAAGAGAGAAAACAAAAACCGGTAATTTCATTACCATTGCACAACCATTGTGAACATTTGATATTCCATAAATTGTTGAAAATTGAAGGAGATTTATCCAAAGATGCGCTAATCCACAAAAAAACATACATAATTTACCCTGTAAACCCACCACCAAGAAAATAGCATGCATCTCTACAGTTGCCCAGTAGACGGTACTTTCCCGACTGGCCCAAGCTCAGTTCTAAACCCAAGCCTTGCCGTCCTTCAGTTCACATCTGTGTTCTGAGAAAACCCCAAATATGCATGGCGAGGGCCTCCAGGGCTGCCCACAAACAGGGCTGCTGCTCGGAGGGGCCAGCTGTCCTGCTGCATTTCCTCCTGTAGTTTCCTCTTCTTCATTTGTTGTCTTTTTTTTTTTTAATAGAATTTCTTTTTGCCATTTAATAATAAGTATTTTCCAATGTCTCTTCTCAGACTTCAAAACCATCTAGTTTTTTGGACAGGTTTTTGTTTACTGTGGTAAAATATGCACAACATAAAATTTACCATTTTAACCATTTTTAAACAAACTATTCACTGGCATTAGGTAGAGTCACATTATTGCACAAGTATCAGCACAATCTCTTTCCAGAACTTTTCCATCTTCCCAAACAGAATGGGCAGTCTGTGCCCATTAAACAACAGCTCCCTGTATCTCTTTCCCCTCACCCTTAGTAACCTCTATCCTACTTTCTGTCTTTAAGATTTTAACTATTTAGGAAGCTCATATATGTGGAATCATATGGTATTTTCCTTTCCATGTCTGGCTTGTTCCACTTAGTATAATGTCTTCAGGACCCATCCTTGTTGTAACATATGTCAGAACTTGATTCCTTTTTATGGCTTAGTAATATTTCATTGGATTTATAGTATATGCACATTTCGATTATAGGTACTTCAGTTGATGAACACTTAAGTTATTCATAACAATAACTTTAAAGCTCTAAATAATCAGTCATTGAGTAGATATACCATCATTTATTTGACCATTATTCTATCCTACATAAATGTATAAAATAGTAAACACAGTTTGCATAAATAAATATGTATAGCTTTTCCATATTTTAAGCAGTTTCCTTAAGATACATTTATTATGGGTTTTTTTTTTTCTTAGTGGGAACATAATACATTTATATATTTGCATTTTCTTTTAAAGAAGCTTGACTTCTCATCAGCTGAGCCAGAAGTGAAGCCATTTGAAGAGAAGTTTGGAAAAAGAATTCTCGTCAAGTGCAATGATTTATCTTTCAATTTGCAATGCTGTGTTGCCGAAAATGAAGAAGGGCCCACTACAAACGTAATTTTCCTTTTGAAAAACTAAAATAAAAAAAAACAAAACGCATTCCGAGGTTTCAGGTGAGCCTGTTGCAGTGCAGTCATGTCACGCAGTCCTGGTTCCTGGTGTTGGAGAACAGAGGGTGAGATCAGAGTGCAGAGGGCCATTTGGGCCACCAGACAGGACGGTCACAGTACAGGACAGGGAGGGAGGCTGTTGCACTTGCGCAGTAACTTGTAGCAGCAGTCATACACAGGTCTAGTCATCTCTTCTTTGATAGCAGCATTCTCTTGTCCCAACAGTTTGAGCCCTAGTGATGGTCTGGATGGTTTTGTTTTGTCCAGGTCGAGCCTTTCTTTGTCACTCTGTCCCTGTTTGACGTAAAATACAACAGGAAGATTTCTGCCGACTTCCACGTGGACTTGAACCACTTCTCAGTGCGGCAGATGCTGGCCACCACGTCCCCGTCTCTGAGGAACGGCGACTGGCAGAGCTCGCCTGCCCCGCTGGGCATCCTCCACGAGGCCTCCATGCAGTACCCGAAGCAGGTGGGGGGCTGGCCCAGCGGTCACGCCACTAAGGCTTACCTTGTACAAGCTGTGTAAATACATAAATGAAGCTTAAAATGCACAGTTGGGGGAAATGAGACTCTTAGTTAGATTGACTGTGTATATCACGAGGCCGTCAAAGCAAGCTGAAAGAGAAATGGCTTTTGACTTCATTTCTTTTTTTCTAAACTTGCTGCTAGTTGCCTCCTCCGCCAAAGAGCCTTTCTGATCGAAAGATGAACTGTTTGTTGATGAGTTAACCAGTTTGACGCTGGGTGCTTCTGAGTAGTTCTGCTGTTTCAGTGCTGTTTGCTGATTGAGAATCTTTAATGTTCGTGAGATTTGTTTAATGTGACTGTAAATTCTGCTCGCTAAAGAAGATGGTTTGTTCCCTAGGGGATATTTTCAGTCACGTGTCCTCATCCTGATATATTCCTTGTGGCTAGAATTGAAAAAGTACTTCAGGGGAGCATCACCCATGGTGCTGAGCCATACATGAAGAGTTCCGACTCCTCCAAGGTATGGATGACTTTGGGGTGATAAAAAGCAGTGCGGGAAAAAATAGGAATAGAAATGCTTAAAGAAATCACAGTTAAGCCATATTTATGTTCTAAAAGAGATAGACTGCTTTCACTGTTCTTTGTTCAGTCGCTCAGTCATGTCTGACTCTTTGCAACCCCATGGACTGCAGCACACTGGGTTTCCCTGTCCTTCAGCGTCTCCCAGTTTCCTCAAACTCATGTCCATTGAGCTGGTGATGCCATCCAACCATCTCATCCTCTGTCATATCCCCTTCTCCTGGAGCCTTCAGTCTTTTCCAGCAACACTGTCTTTTCTGATGAGTCAGTTCTTTGCATCAGATGGCCGAAGTATTGGAGCTTCAGCTTCAGCATCAGTCTTTCCAATGAAAATTCAGGGTTGATTTCCTTTAGGATTGACTGGTTTGATCTCCTTGCAGTCCAAGGGACTCCCGAGAGTCTTCTCCCACACCCCAGTTCGAAAACATCATTTCTTGGTGCTCAGCCTTCTTTATGGTCCAGCCCTCACATTTGTACATGACTACGGGCAAAACCATAGCTTTGACTATACAGACCTGTGTTAGCAAAGTAATGCCTCTGCTTTTTAATATGCTTTCTAGGTTTGTCTCCTCTCATAGATTTACTCTTAAGAGTTAACCTTATGTGTCCAGTTTTCAGTGAAAAGTAATTCCATGTATAAACAAATACTTCATTTGGCTAGACTATCCTGGCAAAGGAATTACCAGCTTAATAGTAAACTTCCTTTCATTAAAAAGTACATATATTATATTTAAATGGAGTTCATTTCCACTTGCTGGCGTGTGTCCAAGGTCCCAGAATTGTAAATTTGGATTCATTTACTCTTACATATGAGATCGGAGTCTAGGAGGTGACCTGGCTGGGATGGTCTAGCCAGTAGTGTCCGCAGATAGAGCCCACTTGTGTTTTGTCAGATGGGACAGGGCTCTGGTGGCAGAGGCAGTGTGACATGAGGCAGAAGAAGGAAGGCAAATACACATGTGGTATATGTGCTGTGTGTTCATTACTTTGGTGTAGTGTTGGCACCTGGGGATACCTAGGAGTGGACATAAGTCACACTTCCAAAAACTTAGGTTTACAAAGGTTTAGTTGCCCGCTCAGCTTCCCGCAGCCGGAGTTGCCAAAGGACAGGTGACTGTCACTTTCCAGCATATCGAGCTGCCTGGTTTGAGTCAGCCATTTGAGTGCTGCTCGTGCCAGTTTTACAGTACTTCTCGTTTCTTAAACAGTTTTTTAAAATAACTGGTCATCTGTGAGATGACCCTGATACATTGACAAAGACAGGTCAGCAGGATTTGGGACACCCTAGAGGCTCTCACTGAGGTCTTCTCAGCTGATTCAGAGCTTCCTCTCTGTGGTCACCAGTCCATCACAGGCGTGTCCATGAAGATGCAGGATAATTGTTAAATGACAGGTCCTAGGAGTCAGAGACCTGGGTGCTGAGTGCCCAGCCAGCCTGGACATGTCACGTGACCTCTCTGGGCCCCGGGTGTCACATGTGTAGTTGAAAGATGGTGGTGCTACCTGTCCCTCCCTTCCCTTAGGAACAGTGCTAAGATCAAATAGATAATGTACAAGTCAGTGCTGTGGAGACTGTAAATCAAGCCACTGACACATGTAAGAGGACATCATCATCGAGCACTGCAGCCCCATCAAGGAAGAGCCCATGTACCCAGGCACACAGCTTCAGACAGGATGCCCTTCTGGCTGATAAAAGCTGAGTCAAGTTTATCTGGAGAGAAGCTGTTTTATTTTTTAAATCAAGTCTGTAAAACCTGGGATGAGAAGCTCTTTTAGTCTCTTTGGTGTTTTGATTAATAATCAGTGAATGCCCAAGATAAGATCTATTCTCCTGCTGCATGCACAACACGTTTCCAAGGCTAGTATGCACCAGCTTGGCCGCTTCTGCCTGCCATGTGCATGGTTTGGAATTTGGCAGCTCATGCTGGTGCGAAAACCACGTATCCTCACAGGCGGGACGCCGTTCTTCCCAGTGTCCACTGAGCATCTGCTGAATTTACTCCTCCTTCATACTTACGGGATGTGAAGCTCAGCCATGTGTACGTTTTCCCATGCATTCACACCTCCAAAGCAGTCCATTCAAGCAGATTAAGACTCAGCCGTCTTATGTAAAAATAGAAACTTCAGTAGAGATTTTACTGAGGGATGATTTTTTCCTGTGTATCAAAATTGTCTCTTCATGGCCTCTCCTTTGGGGTTGGCCCGCCCTCATACCTCAAGGGCGTACTTTCCTTTGCTTGCCGAATAAAACTCTGAGCTGTAATCGAGCTGTAAAAAAAACAATTATCTCTTCATGTTTCCCAAGATGGCCTAGGGCATTGTTTGGAGGAAATCATTGCTTTGGAGGAAATTTTTGGGAGGAGTCTCTGTAGGTGTCCACCATGAACAGATTTTTTTAAAAAAGAAAAGTGGGGGAAAAAACCCAAAGGGCACACACTAGTTTTTCACTCTGGCTTTCATGTGCATTGTATTCCATGTGCATCCTCAGTAAATCTGAGAGTTCACTGCAGGCAAGAGTGAAACATATGCAAATATTGCATTTTAGTCCACAACACAGTCATTATTGTTAAAACCTAAAAGCAATTGTTTCTACTTGAAAATGTGTAAGTAGAATGGCCACCCCAGGAAGGCTGACCATTCTACTCGAAGATCTCCGAGTCTGCGTGGACGTGCCCCTCTGGAAGGAGAAAGGGAGGGACTGGATCCTGAACCTGTTTCAGTGGAGAAATGTTTACATCATCACTCCTGAAGGCCTCAGTTCCCCGATGTGGTTTCAGTACACTTGTCATAGTTAGTAGCGGGTAGGGATGCTGGCAAGTCGAGCCCATGCTCTTCATTTTGCAGGTAGGGAAGCAGAGTCCAGAGAGTTTCAGTGGTCCAGACTCACACAGCTGGTTTCGGTTTGACTCAAAAGCAGACAGGATGCTGTTGTTCTCCTTCCGAGTCTTTAGATGAGCGCTTCTCAGACCTGGTCCACACAGATCACCAGAGTTCTGGTCAGATTTCAGGTTCTGACCCAGGAGGTCTGGAGTGGGGCCTGAGACCCAGGTTTCCTGACCAGCTCCCGGTGGAACCGATGCTGCAGCTCTGCAGAGTTCACAGTGGTTCACTGGCAGTACAGCATGTTGCCCAACGTTAGTTTGATTCTGATTTACTTAAGTAATGTAAAAGATCTGTAGTCACGTATGGATGTGAGAGTTGGACCATAAAGAAGTCTGAGTGCTAAAGAGTTGATGCTTTTGAACTATGGTGCTAGGGAAGACTCTTGAGAGTCCTTTGGACTGCAAGGAGATCAAACCAGTCAATCCTAAAGAAAATCAACCCTAAATATTCATTGGAAGGACTGATACTGAAGCTTAAACTCCAGTAATTTGGCCACCTGATGCAAAGAGCCGACTCATTGGAAAAGACCATGATGCTGGGAAAGATTGAGGGCAGAAGGAAAAGGGCATCAGAAGATGAGATGGCTGGATGGCATCCTCAATTCAGTGGACATGAACTTGGGCAAACTCCGGGAGATGAGGGACAAGGAAGCCTGGTGTGCTTCAGTCCATGGGGTCACAAAGAGTTGGACATGACTTGGTGACTGAACAACAATAGCTAAAGACCTTTCACACTCGACTCTGACTGAATCAGTCAGACTTTGTAGTGGTAACAGTGCAGTACCCCAGAACAAGCAAATTTGGGGGTATTAGGTGTCATCTGCTTTAGCGGTAGGGGTGTCATTGATAAAGAGACCTGCCATGCATGCATCTTAGGCCAAAACTAAATCTGCTTCCCTCTGCACTTTAGAGTTAATCCACCCCCGACACAAACCAAAAGTGATCGTGAGAAAGTGAAAGTAGTGGTAATTTATACCTAGAAACAAGGACGTGGTGTTTGAAAGCCCTGGCCTAACTTAAGTCAGTACCTGTCATGCCTTAATAACAAGCGTATACTCCCCAAATCTGGGAAGTCTGCATAGCCCAATGCACATTAGGAGTTGTGAAAGCTTAGTGTTTTCATTAGTGTCCTCATTTAAACTCCAGTAATGGGATATATTGGGGCATGAATACCAAGACTAGTAATTACTGATAACTCAGGGACTTATGCTACATAGCCCTTAGTCATAAAGAAATACGAAAGCCTATGAAATGGCATGCCTGTTGCCTATGAAGTCCAAAGAAAAGACATACATTTTGGAAACAGTTTTCATTTGGTATTCTTTGTAAATCACTGCTAGAGAATATGATGAACAGAATCCTCTGCACTGAGAGTAAATCCAGCTGTGTTACATTTAGATGTGCTTGTCCATGCATCTGATACTGCAGGAAGAGCTTGTTCAGTGACTGTGAGATAATGACTCTGTAGTTCACAGTTCTCCCTCCAGTGGGATACAGTAACTCATAGTTCTACTCTGATGTCTTTCAGGTTGCTCAGAAGGTTCTGAAGAATGCCAAGCAGGCATGCCAAAGGCTAGGGCAGTACAGAATGCCATTTGCTTGGGCAGCAAGGTAAGGGGAACATCTTTTTTTTTTTTTAAGTATCTTGATTGTTTTTTTGTACATGTCACTTTTTAAAGGAGTTGCTTCCCCCCCCCCTAGGTTTTTTGTTTTAATTGGAGGATAATTGCTTTACAATGTTGTGGTGGTTTCTGCCATGCAACAACATGAATCAGCTATATGTGTGCCTAGTTCCCCTCCCTCTCGAGCTCCCCACCCCCCAAGCCACCCCTCCCGGTCGTCACACGAGCACCAGGCTGAGCTCCCTGTGCTGTGCAGCAGGTTCCCACCAGCTGAGTGTTTTACACAGGGTAGTGTATATATGCCAGTGATACCCTCTCAGTGCGTCCCACCCTCTCCTTCCCCTGCTGTGTCCAGGAATCTGGAAAAGAACATCCTTTTTACCTTATATGTAGATACAGCTATATGGAGAGACAGACAGACAGACTGACCCATTCTGTTTGTTGTCCAGAAGCAGAAGATTTAAATCTGTAAAACTGAAAACCAAGCAAGCTGCATATCTGAAACATCATTTATTAGAGACCCAGAGAAAGGCAGTGCTGGCGGGAGAAGGGCGCTGTCAGCCCTGGCAGGATGGACAGGAGTGTGTGTGGCAGAGCTGGGGCTCCAGGTTCCAGCCCGTGCCTCCAGCTGGGAGGGGGTGGCAGCCTGGTCAGTGAGGCCCACAGACCCTCTGTATTTTGAGTCGTAAGCATTTGGCTGTGTGTGTTACTTCCTAAGCGCAGGCCATTTGCTGGAAATATTTTGTATGTAAATTGAGTTAGCTGTGTTCATCCTCATAAATACCTTCCTCGTCAATAATGAGATTTCTGCTGGCCATAGCCAGTGGAATGACAGTTAGTCTTCACTTAGAAACCAGAGTCCAGATGTGGATTTATTTTGGTCACTTGGAAACTTAGCTTAGACATGTCGTTCTGCTATTTCAGGACGTTGTTTAAGGATGCATCTGGAAACCTTGACAAAAGCGCCAGGTTTTCTGCTCTCTACAAGCAAGACAGCAATAAGCTATCCAACGAAGACATGCTCAAGTTACTTGCAGACTTTCGGAAGTGAGTCTCAAGGCCTTGCCTGTTTCTTCTACACCGGAGAAACAGAAGTTACTGTATGAGATGGCGGTTGGCAGCCCTGTGTCAGAAGTCACTCCCTTGGCTGGTTAGCTTGAACCCGGTACCCCACCCAAAGTGACCGCTTTTGGGGGTGGTTTCGGCTCACAGTCTGGCTTCCTGTGTAGTGCTTGGAGGGTGGAGTTTGCAGGGCCATCAATGAAAACGTGGTACGAGCAGAGAGCCTGTGGCCAAGCAGCTAAGATCACGGGCCTCCACTGGCCCCGAGCTCGGGGTGGTTCTCCCTGTGCACCCGGCCTGCCATAGGAAGCATTTCCTGGGGAGAGTGTGGTCCAGAAGGCCAGCGGGAGACTCAGAAACCCGGAAATAGAGACCCAGTGCTGTCAAGCGCAGAAGATACAGTGCCAAGAGGGAGGCTGCAGTCCTTTTTCATTAAGAATCTGAAGAAATGCCACTGTGTCTTTGAGTGTGTCACACTTGAGTTAGCAAAGTAGAGAATTCTTTTTTCATTTTTTTTTAAACCTTAATGTTGCTTTATTTTCTTTCCTCTTTTTTTTTTTTAAACAAAAAATAATTACATGTCAGTGGCTTGGACCCCAGCTTGGATTCAAAGCTATTATTCCTGCTCCCATGATTATCTCAAATGTCATTTAGCAGTAGACGAGAAACATGTTCTGAAGCTGCCCTAGTGTTTAGAAAATAGCTGTCAAAGCTCATGAGCCACATTGCCCCTCCCCTTTGTGGTGATTATCAGAGGAGAGAGTCCAAGATTTAGTCAGAAAGTAATCCTGTCAGAGAGATGGTATTGCTGACGTGTGCTCCAAGAAGCATCCATCTAAGAAGAGGGATGCGATATTTTATATTTATTTGATTTGCTCATGATTGTGTCTCTTATTTCTGCAAGGGATCTGAAAGCAAAGTATAAAAATAGAACATTTTCTTTAAAATGCAGATCTTTTTTAAATGCTACCATATTGGGTAGTTTAGGTGATAATGCTGTTAGTTTCTGCACGAGGTTTACAGATGTAGACAAAAGGCCGGTGGAAATGAGAGGAACCCTGAGAGAAAGTGATTCCATTAGTTGGGGCTGGTGAGGGGCAAAGATGACAGCGTTCATCATAGGCTGTAGTCATGTGGGAGCAAGAATTTGGAACCATTAGGGACATCCAGGTTCACATGAACAGAACCGCAAGATATCTTGACCGTGAGACTGCTCGACAACAGTGATGATGTCTGAGGAATCTTAAAAACAAGAATTGGGAACTTTTCAAAACTAGGAACAATTCAACCAAATGCTGAATCTGTGAGTCACTGAGCTGTGATGCTTCTTGCCAGTGATCTCAAAGACGTTATTAAACAAGTGGCTTCTGAAGAACCAGGAGGCAGCATCCTGTGTTCTGGGAACTAGTCGTCCTAACCACATTTCTGCGTCTCCTTTTTCTGTATCTACTAAGCTGGTTCGACAGAAGAATGTAAAGCATATATTCCAAGATGACCAAGAAGTCAGAGAAGTGTGAGAAATTGTTCAGTGCTGGAGTAACCAGATGCGAGGAGGGGTGACGGGCGGCTAGTCTCAGTCTGGCGATGGGCTTCTAGGGGTTTGAGAAGGAGCTGCTTCTTGGCAATAGTCTGCTCAATATCTTCATGAAAGACTTTTACGAGAATGTAAAGTGCTGATGAATGTCTTCGTGACATATGTATTAGGAATATCTAATACATTAGATGTTAGAATCTGGATTTAGGAGGGTCTTGATCAACTACAGATGACTCAGTCATAAAAAGGTAAAATTTCATTGGGACAAAAATCAAATCCTGTTTTGATTTCTAAAAACATAATTGTATAAAGACAGGGTAGAGAGATATAACAGTAAAGCATATTTAAAAAGATATAGGGATTTTAGGTGACTATATATTTAATGTGCCTCACTGGAGTGGTGTGACTGTAAAAGTAGTAGAATTTTGGCTGCATCAGTAGAAAGATATATTGTTCAAACCAGGCAGCTGCTCTACCCAACCTGTTCAGGCCCCGCTGGACCTTACTGATACAGTTCTGGGAGCCATGATATAAATGGGTGTATTTAAGGGAGAGAAATGGCATTGGAGGAAGACCCAAAAGGACTGAGAAGCAAGGACTTCAGGAAGGTGTGATAGCTGTCTATTCATGATTTTAAAAGTGTTAGAGAAATTTAACTAGGCTCCTTGATGAGTGAAAGCTTCAGCGAGGTGAATTTTACCAGGCTATAAGGAAGCGTGATCTGGGTGTCAAAATGGCTATGTTGAAGGTTTCCTTGTCACTAGGAAGGGTTGAGGGCATGCTTGTCAGGACTGTCACAGAGGACACCCCTGTATTGGATGGAGTCAGACCAAATACAGACACCAGACAGTTCACTCAGCATCTTCTTTATATCCAGTATTTCACTAGACAGTGGAGCCTCAGACGGTTCCTGAACTTTCTTGATTCTATTTGAGCCAAGAATGTATGTTGAGAATGGAGTGGTTCAGGAAAACCTCCACTGTAACATTTTGTCAATATTCTTTTCTGGGCTTGTGGTACCCAGCACAGTAGCCACTAGGCATGTGTGACTATCTAGTACTTGAAATATAGGTCCTGCTGAGATGAGCTCGAAGTATAAAATACACATCTGGTTTCAAAGAACTAGAACGTACTTTTTATACTCGTTGCATATTGAGATAATATTTTTAATATATTATTAAGTTAAATGTTTTAAAAACTAATTTCACCTGTTTCTTTTTACTCTTTTTAAGTGTAGCTTCTTGAAGTTTAAAATTATTTTCGTGGCTTGCATTATATTTCTCTAGGAAGTGCTGCTGTAGAATTCAGAACTAACTTGTTTGACTTTTCTCTTCTCTTATTTGTAGACCTGAGAAGATGGCTAAACTCCCTGTGATTTTGGGCAATCTAGACATTACAATTGATAACGTTTCCTCAGACTTTCCTAGTAAGTGTACGTTCTGTGTAATAAACAGACCAGCTTTTGTTTGGTTTTTACTTCAGTTTGTTTGTTTTTAATTTTTTTTTTTTAGATTATGTCAACTCATCATACATTCCTACAAAGCAATTTGAAACCTGTACTAAAATGCCGATTACGTTTGAGGTGGAGGAATTTGTACCCTGCATCCCTAAACACACACAACCTTACACCATCTACAACAATCACCTGTATGTTTATCCTAAGTCCTTGAAATATGACAGTCAAAAGTCTTTTGCCAAGGTGAGTGGCAAATTTGAGGTTTATTTAATTTTTTAAAAATTTGTTTTATTTGTTTGTTTGTGTATTTTTGGCTGCGCTGGGTCTGCATTGCTGCTCGAGGGCTTCCTCGAGTTGTGCATGTGCTTGGTTGCTGCGCAGCACGTGGCCTTTTCCCCAACCAGGGACCAAACCTGCGTCCACTGCATTGGCAGGCAGGTTTTTAACCACTGGACACCAAGGAAGCCCAAGTTTTCTTTTTGATACCAAACTTTCTTAGGTTTTTGGCTTCTCGTGTTCTTTCATAAATATTTGCATACTTTAATCTTTTTTTAAATTCTCTTTTTTATGTAACTGTCGCTACAGGCCAGAAATATTGCTATTTGCATTGAATTCAAAGATTCAGATGAGGAAGACTCTAAGCCTCTGAAGGTTGGTACTTCATGTGTCCACGTTTTTCCATTTTAAAAATGCAGTTCCTGATACTGCACAGCTAAAGGGACTTAGCACATTTTAGTTGACACAAACACAAAATATGTGACACCACAGACTATAGCCACATACACTGAACCTTACAGAACAGGAATAACTGAGTGCTTGCTCTTAATTGGCAATTTCTGTTTTGTAACACTCTTTAGAGATAGGGTTTTCTTATGTGTATTCAGTTCAGTAAACATCATGTACCTTGCTTGAAAATGTTGATTCTAGTTCTAATAATAATAGTAGTAGGTTATTGGTGATGTTTACTGAGTGCTTACTATATTCCAGGCTCTGCTTGTACAGCCTTATAGATATTAATTTCCTTTAATGCTCCTAACAGTCTTTAGAGTTAGGAACTATTATTATCTGCCCCCACTTTTTTTTTTTTTTTTTTTTACATGATGGGGCTAATGCTCAGAATTTAAATGGATTGTTCAGGACCATACATTAGTGGAACCGGTGTTCAAACCCAGGCAGTCTGGCTCCAGAACCCAAATTCTTCACTCTAACTATGTGGAAGTGACTTTCCCCAAAGGGAAGGAGATAATATGTGAAGAATATAATACAGTTTTTGTCCTCAAGAAATTCATAGTTTAGTGGGAAAGGCAGTCATGGAGGGAAAGCTCCTGACACCTAGAAGATACTGAAATGATTTTTTGGATAAAACCAAATGATTAGTATAAAAAATTGCCAAAAGGACACAGGAAAGGAATGAATCATTTCTTGAAGGATGCATGAGAGTTTTCTTGTTGTACATGGAAGGGAAGGTTCTTCAGACTGAGGGATTGTGTCAGCAAAGGCATGAAGGTGAAAGTCATCAGTGAGCTGTTGCTGTCCGCGGAGTGGAGTAGGGATAGGGGAGGGCTGGGAGGTGAGTGAGGGGAGTAAGGGGGCTTATGGGCCTGGAATCTTGTAAGCAGGAGAAATCCATCAAAGAGGGCTTCATTTATGCTATGGGAATGCTGCTTTCTTTACAACACATCTGAGTTTAATTTCTTATTCTATTGATTGAATTCTGGTATCTCCCTTTGCTAATTCTCATTTTAGTGCATTTATGGCAGACCTGGTGGACCGCTATTCACAGAAAGCGCCTTTGCTGCGGTTTTACACCATCACCAAAACCCAGAATTTTATGATGAGGTAAGTGAGGTTTTCAAAGGAAAGCCTAGTTTAACCAGTTTTGAGGAAAACTCTTAATTTCTTTGCCTAGCAAAGCAAAATTCAATAGAAGCTGCATATAAAACTGAAATTACAGTGCTAGAATTAAGTGTTGAAATATTTGGTTTACTTAATTTTTCTAATTATAAGAGCAACACATTTATTTTAAAAAAGTAAGTTGGAAAGTACAGATAATGCAGAAAAGAAAAAGTCAAAATTCTTCCTGTATCACTACCACAATTAATATTCTCACCTATTTCTCTTCATACTTGAGTACAGTTAAACATCTGTTGGACCTGAGAATCTTCCTTATTTGGGGGTTTCCTTATGTAGAATTATACACTTCCCTGGTGGCTCAGATGGTAAAGAATCTGCCTGCAATGCAGGAGACCCAAGTTCGATCCCTGGACTGGGAAGATCTCCTGGAGAAGGAAATGGCAACCCACTCTAGTATTCTTGCCTGTAGAATTCCATGAACAGGAAAGACTGGCAGGCTACAGTCCATGGGTCACAAAGAGTCAGACACAACTGAGCGACTAACACACGCACATGTAGAATTACAATGTAGTTCACTCAAACTACTATGGGAATCCTGCTTTTAAATAGTCAAACCTGGTTTTTCATTATGGCTTGGCTGTGGCAACAAAATGGCATCTCTCATGTGTTTTCCAGTTCTTTCTAGAGTTGAAATACCAACTTTCCTGTTTTGGGACAATGAATTTAGTCCATTCATGCTACTGTAACAAAATACCTCAAACTGGGTGGCTTGTAAAGAGCAGATATTAATTGCTCATGGTCCTGGAGGCTGGAAGTCTAGGATCAGGGTGCCAGCCAGCATGGTCGGGTGAGGGCCACCTCCCAGGTCACAGACTTCTCAGTTGTGTCCTCACATGGCAGGAAGGACTGGGGAGCGCTATAGAATCTCTTGCTGCTGCTGCTGCTGCTGCTAAGTCGCTTCAGTCTTGTCCGACTCTGTGCGACCCCAGAGACGGCAGCCTACTAGACTCCCCCATCCCTGGGGTTCTCCAGGCAAGAACACTGGAGTGGGTTGCCATTTCCTTTTCCAATGCGTGAAAGTGAAGTCGCTTAATTGGTCCGACCCTCAGCAACCCCATGGACTGCAGCCATCCAGTCTCCTCCGTCCATGGGATTTTCCAGGCAAGAGTACTGGAGTGGGGTGCCATTGCTTACAAGAGCATTAATCCCATTCATAAGGGCTCCACCCTCATGACGTAATCGCCCCCAAAGGCCCCACTTACTAATACCATCACCTTTGGAGCTAGGATTTCAGTTTATGAATTTGTAGGGTGGACACAAACAGACCATAACAGTGTGTTAAGGATCCATTTCTTCAACAGTCTCAGATCTCTTTAACTGCAGGCGTTAAATCAGTTTGGAGACCAAATTATTTTTGTCTTCCCTGCAGATTAAAATAGAATTGCCCACCCAGCTACACGAAAAGCACCACTTGCTGTTCACATTCTTCCATGTCAGCTGCGATAATTCAAATAAAGGGAGCACGAAGAAGAAGGACGTCGTTGAAACACAAGGTTTGAATGTCATCATCCCTTTGATTGTTCACAGCTTGTGCATTAGGTTCTTAAATTTCATTTTGATTCTAAATTTGAGTACTTTCACTGAAGGAGTGTTTAGATGACATTAGAGAAGATAGCATGCCTGGCTCACATGTGTACATTTTATAGGAGATAGTTTTAGACTTCTCATCCCTTGGAGGCCAACATACATTATGAGTCTTTTCTGCAGAGGCTATTTTCTGAGTCGTCTCAATTTCTTACTCAAATTGGAATTAGCAGTTCTTAACGATCAGGCAATTTAGTGATGTGGCTATCTTCAGCACCAACGATCAGGCAATTTAGTGATGTGGCTATCTTCATCCATTTTCCTACACTTCCAGTGATTTTTGTTGTTGTTGTTGTTCTTTGTTTCAACAGTGGGATACTCTTGGCTTCCTCTCCTGAAGGATGGAAGGGTGGTGACTAGCGAGCAGCACATCCCTGTCTCAGCCAATCTCCCATCTGGCTACCTAGGCTACCAGGAACATGGGATGGGCAGGGTATGGGACTTTAAGATCGGTTTACCCCAGTTCCTTCCAAAAGCATGCAATATTTTTGCCAGTCCCAATGTTTTGGTTTTAGTTATTCATTTTACAAGTAAACTTAGCCCGTTGGAAGGCTTCCCTGGTCACTCAGATGGTAAAGAATCAACCTGCAATGTGGGAGACCTGGGTTTGATCCCTGGATTGGGAAGATCTCCTGGAAAAATGAACCTACTCCAGTATTCTTGCCTGGAGAATTCCATGGACAAAGGAGACTGGAAGGCTATAGCCAAAGGAGTTGCAAAGAGTCAGACACGACTAAGTGACTTTCACTAGGCAGTGCTGGTAATAGTTATCATAATCTAGAATTTTAGTTTGGGCATTTTATAAGCCCTGAACTGGCACTGCTTCAGCAGGGAAATGGAAACTTGAGGATGAGATGGGAGTTTGTCTCTACAAATTAGCCATGCTCAATAAAGATACGTTCTTACAGCCATGCAAATGATGAGAAATTGTGTTCCAGCTTATTGTAAGTCTAGTAAGAAAATCCCTTATCCACTTCATAGCCCTTTCTGATACGTTTCTGATTCATGAAAGCCTGAGTCTTCTCAGATTTCTCCAGTTGGTTTGTTGGTTTTATATTCTTTTCAGCCATCTTAAATTTTATCGACTTGAGTTTTATAATATACTTAGTTAAGATCTGGTCCATTTCATTGTGAATGGCTTTTAATATCTCTGCGTTTAAATAGCACCAAATTTGGGCCACAGTTATGGACAGATAGTTAAAATACTCAAAAATAAGTGTAAAATCATAGTAATATTCAGTTGTTATGATTCTTATTATTCAGTTATTATTCCTAGTCTGAGAATGAGAAAAGTGGAGGTTTCAGAAATAAAAACAAGCACAAACATGACCAACTGTTTTCAGGTGCTAGGAATACTTACTATCCTATTTATTTTATCTGGTACCTTGGCCATTACTTTCAGAATCCTGAGTTCAAGTTTGGTCAAGTGATTGGTAAAATTGGAACCTTTCCTTCTCAAATGGACAATAATTTGTAGAGCTGCAACTATATAAAAAAGATAGCTTAGACAATCTATTAAGAAGAGCTTTGTACTTGGGAGAAGAAAGTGGGCATGGTTACATGCCTACCATGAGCCAGGCGTAAATAACAAGTCAGTGAAGCTGTCTGGCATTCAGTACTTCGTCAGTACACTCAACTGAAGATGCTGTTTGAAGCCAAGGTCACTAATCTGTTGGGATTTTTCTTTCCCTCCATATTTTTGCAGCATTATGGTCCAGAAATTAAATGGGTAGATGGAAGCAAGCCTCTGCTCAAAGTTTCAACTCATCTGGTTTCCACAGTGTACACTCAGGTACATGCTGTTCCATTAAAATTAGCAGTGACGGCTTTGTGAATGAATTTGCATGATTTTATTGGCAGAACAAAATCGTAATTGATATGTTACATAGATATATTTTCACTCTGTAAGTCCTTTTGTAAAGAAAGAAAGTACATATACGGTGCTCTCATGTAATGATATAAATGGATAGTACAAGTAACAGTTGTCATAATAAATTTTCTACTTTTGTTGGAGGCCCTTTGAAGTCTTTTCTTTTTTAATTTTATTTTTATGTGATGTTTCATAGTCTGAATAAAACACACATTCTGCGGAAGCAAATACCTCTGTGTCCACACCAGATATGCTAACAGGCTTTCATTTTCCTTTTCTTCTTTTATCTCTGTAGGATCAGCACTTACATAATTTTTTCCAGTACTGTCAGAAAACCGAATCTGGAGCCCAGGCCTTAGGAAGTGAACTCGTAAAATACCTTAAGGTATCAGAGGTCTTTCTTTGTAACTCCCTTTTTTCTGTTTGGTGGTGAGTATTGTTCCCACCCCTAGAAACCTTATAAGGCTGCTTTTCACCAGATGTTCTCACAGTGATACCGTTTCTAGGGTTTTAGATAGTGGCAAGGAGTAGACTCAGAAATGGTATGACTGCAGTCTTCATCCAGCCCCACATATACTTTTCTCAGGCTGGCCTAAAACATGTGATTCCACACAGAAAACCAGCCACTTGTAGGCTTTTTCTATGAGTGCTCACTGCCCACAGAGCACAGTCAAAGGAACATAAAAGACAGTGACTTCAGTCCCACCATGAAGTAACTTCTAGTTCATCGTAGGGGACAACCTAACCTTGGTAAATGTGTTCTAGGTGGGGGNTTCTAAGGGGGGGGGGGGGGGAAACAACAGAAATAATGCACATAAACTCCTGATGGCAGGAGGAGAAGGGGATGAGATGGTTGGATGACATCCCCAACTCAGTGGACAGGAGCTTGAGCAAACCCTGGGAGATGGTTAAGGACAGGGAAAACAGGAGTACTGCAGCCCATGGGGTTGCGTTGGACATGACTGAGTGACTGCACAACAACAATGCACGTAACCAGCCCTAGCTTTGTGCAGACAGGAGGCTCCTGGGGCGAGCAGGAGGGTTGGTCCAGGGGAGTCTCACCCAGAACGTGATTCTAGGGGAGCAATAGCTAAAAATGTGTTCTAGGCATTGGGACAAAACAGACGAAGCGTGAGAAGTGGAATTGGTTTGATTTAACCAAGGGAAATGGAATGGGAATTCTGAAATCCCTGCTTCAAGTCCCCTTTCAGCTACATCATTGGAGCCATGCAACTTGAAGAAGAACCTTTTATTCATTCTCCACTGCTGCTCTGACAAATTACTGCAGACTTGGTGGCTTTAGCGACTTCACTTTCACTTTCACTTTGGTGGCTTTAAACAACACAAATCTGTTTTCTTGCACTTCTTGTAACTCTGAAGTCTGACATGAATCTCACTGGGCCAAACCCAGGACGTTATTAACAGGGCTGAGTTCCTTTCTGTAAGCTTCGGGGGTTGATCTATTTCCCGACCTTTTCCAGCTCCTAAAGGCTCCTTCATTCCTTGGCTTGTGGCCCCTTCCCACATCTCAAAGCCAGCAATGTTGCATCTTGGAGCATTCTTCCCCACCACTCCCCTGCTCCCTCTTTGACTTCTAAGGACCCTCGTGATTGCTTTGGGCCCTCCTGGATAATCTAGCAGAGTCTCCCGTCTCAAGACCAGCTAATCTGACTAGCTGCCCTAATTTCCCTTTGCCATATAACGTAGTCACAGGTTCTGAGGCTTTGGACACAGACATCTTTGTCCAGTAGCCTGGTTGCCACCGTCTCCGTTTGTTTCAGCGGGTTTCTTCCGTCCATGTTTGAAGCTGAGTGGAAATTTCTTGGGGTCAGCTTACTTTTAAAATGATAACACAAACCTTGCCATCCCACACCCGTAGAGCCTGCACGCGATGGAGGGTCACGTGATGATCGCCTTCTTGCCCACCATCCTAAACCAGCTCTTCCGCGTTCTCACCCGAGCAACCCAGGAGGAGGTTGCAGTCAACGTGACACGGTGAGCGAGGCAGAAAGGTGGTACCCTTCTACCCTCTCAGTCTGTCCACATCTGGAGCACAGCCATACATATCTGGGGTGCCAATACATGTTGAACACGATATTTAAGTAACTTGTTTTGATCCCATACATGGGAACCCCATCCACTGCCTTGTTTCCTCGTTTCCTGTGGTGCCAATAGCATCATCATTGTTCTACTACTGCTGTGATAATAATGAAATGTTTCCATTTCCACATTACTATTCATTGCTTTATTCATTCCTGTGGTGTGTAGGGTCATTATTCATGTGGTTGCCCAGTGCCATGAGGAAGGATTGGAGAGCCACTTGAGGTCATATGTTAAGGTATGTAAATTAAACTGCCCCAGTCATTCAAATCTGTGGCTCTCCAACTTTTCTTCTAAGGACCTATTTTATTTTCCTTAAATCTAGTTATTTGAAGATGTATTTGGGATAACACTTAACACCTCTGCTTTCTCTTCTATTCCTGCAGCCAGTACTTGCACCTGAATGAGGGAAAAGTCCAAAGAGGGGCAGCCATTAATTTATTTCCTTAATTTCATCCTTTCAGTTACATTTCTTTCTTTAAGGGTTTTTTCAAATAATGTGACCCAAATGATGTAGAGGTTTAAAGATGGAAGGTTAGCTCTAGCCACCATCAAATTGGACTATGTAGGAAGGCAAAAGATAACATTAGCTAAATGTCAACAAGTTCATCATTTACATATAATATTCAGTGAACACAATGGCCTTTACTGTTTTGAATAGTTACACACCTCTGAATTGTATTTGTGTATTAGTTTATATTTAAACTAAGTTGGGGTGCTTCAAGAAATCAGTTGCTGCATGTCAGTCATGTGACATGTTGATTACAGTTTTGGGGAGGTAGAGTTCTGTCTTGGAAGACCCACCAGCTGAGTCAGATGGTTCACGTGTTTTGATGGGTTCCCTGAAGACACCCTGGGCTCCCTCTTCCTGTCACATGACACCCACCCTTCCCACCTTCTGTGTCCACACCTTCCTCTCCCACCCATCAGTGGTACCTGGTCCCTGGTCTCCATCCTTGGGAGCCTCTTCAACTCCTCAATCCATCTTGGAGAACCAGTGCACTAAAGTATCTTTCCCCTTTCTTCAAAGTATGCATATAAGGCCGAGCCATATATTGCTTCTGAATACAAGACAGTGCACGAAGAGCTGACCAAATCCATGACCACGATTCTCAAGCCTTCTGCCGACTTCCTCACCAGCAACAAACTACTCAAGGTACGTCGGGAGGGCCAGTGTGGCTTTGCAGTGGGCAAATTGAAGAAACTTCAGACTTCATGGCCTGATCAATTTCACCCTCTTTGTGCTTTTGGAGACAGTCAGCAGCTCCTCCAAGCGGGTAACAGAGATAACTCTTCAGTAGCAACTTTGCTGTTTATGTTTGTGCTCCAAAGAGAGCTGCAAGGCATTACTACACTGAGTGTCACAGTCTTATTCAGACCAGTGGCGGACACTGAGTTAGAGACTGTAAAGGCAAGCGCCCGCAGGTGGGAGTCAGCCGAGAGGAAAGGCCTCGTGTGAGATCCGGGGCACCCGTGGCTGGCTGTGCCATGTAAGGTGTAAGCGCCAGTTTCCCAGTGGGATGGCGCTGTTTACTGCTGAGCACGTGGAAGCAGGTGCATATCTGCCGTGCCCCTCGGGTCTGACCATTCGTCAAGAGGTTCAGCTGTGTTTTCAGGCCACACTTGTTTCGTGTCAGTGACCTTACTAAGAGAGTAAACGTCTTCTGATTTGTTGTTTTCCTTACTGGATTCTTTTTTTTTTTTTTTCCAGTATTCGTGGTTTTTCTTTGAAGTTTTGATAAAGTCTATGGCTCAGCATTTGATAGAAAACTCCAAAGTTAAGGTATGTCACTTCCTCTCAAGGTTCGCCTGGCAGCTTTCGGTGGGGGGACATCTCTTTCATTGTAGCCAACACTTATTAAAGCTTTCTGGGTACCAGTCCCGGTACTGCTCTAGGGGCTTTCTGAGTAGTAAGGCATTTTAGCTTTACAACAACTCCACAGGCGGAAGTGCTAGTCTCGCCCTCTGTTTTATGGATGAAGAAGCTAAGACCAGAGTGCATGAGTGCCCAGGGCCATGCTATGGCACATGGAGGGAGGAGGGGGCTTTGTGACCAGTCCGGCTCCAGAGCCTACACTCATGGAGCACTGTGTTATTAAAAGTCCAAACAGAAGTGTCTTTTCCTTTGACTAGCTTAGAAGTCTTCACATTTGTGGAAATAGGAGTAGCAGCTTAAGCATTCATTTAAAATGTAATTACCTGGTGTTTCTTAAGTGTCTTGAACATGGTACAGTATTCTCAGGAACTTGGATGGGAAAATCTAATATGACCACACAGCCTCAGCAGCCAATGAGTGGACTCAGAGACACAACTCCATCCCCGCCGGACACCTCCTCCCTGTGGTTCCCAGATTTGTGTGACTCTCTGTGTCCCAGGCTGTCCCCTGGCCCCTGTTGGTCTCTGCCACAAGATGAACTGACTCTGGACTGACACCACCACTGGCTGTCTGAGGCTCAGTGTAGATACATATTTATAGAATTCCAAAGCAGTAAACCCAGGTGGCCTTGGGCAGAATTGCTTCTGAGACTCTCTGGGTCCCAGAATTGCTGTGTGATGGGATTCTTGCTGCATCTTAGCTCCACAGAAGCGGGGTCTTGGGGCATGTGGTCGGGCACAGCAGGTGCTTGAGCAGGCAGCAGCCGTCTTGGAGCCCAGCAGCCCCCGCAATGTATGTGGGAAGGATAAGGGGGCCCAAGGGAGGGAGGCTTGAGCTCTGGGCCCCCTGGACCAGGGATCTGGTTGCAGAGCAAGCCTGGGGAAGGGCTGGTGGACTTTGTCAGGTGGGAGGGTGTGGTTCAGAACCTAAAGCTCCAGTGCTGGAGCCTGAGGAGGTTTCCTTTTTTTTTCCCCCCTTTTAAATCCAATTTTAGTGCACAAGGAGATGCCAGATGGAGGTGGGCCCTGCCTTCCGCAGAGTAACGCACCATCTAAATCACGCCAGCACAGCCTGCCAAGGGAAAAATCTAGCAGATTGTCTCCTTGGCAGTATGCAGCTAACTAGGCACACTCACACACGTTCATGCACACACACACACACACCCTCACCATGTTATGTTACACTGCCTTTCTGTTAAAGATGTCATCTCCTATTCAAGACAGGCTCTAGGCCAGTCTTAGTCTGCTGAGACTGCCATCACAAGTACGATACTCCGGGAATTTGAACAACAGAAACTCATTTCTTTGTGATTCTGGAGGGGAGAGGTCTGAGAGCAAGGTATCTATAGGGCTCATTTCCTCTGAGGTGTCTCTCCTTGGTTTATGGGGGGGATCTTCTCCCTGCTTGTCTGCATCCTAATATCCTCCTCGCGTGTCCTGTAAGGTTAAGGCTCATCTTAATGACCTCTTTTTATCCTAATTTCCTCTTCAAAGACCCTATCTCCAAAAACGCTCCCATTCTGAGGTGGGCTTAGGACTTCAACATTGGGCTTCTGGGGGGTAGTCAGTGAGAGGGACACAATTCAGTTCACAACAAGGCCCTACTGGATTTTCATTATTTTTGTCTTTAAATGGGATCACTTCAGAGACTGGCGACTTGATTACATTTTTTAAAATAGCCAATTTGTTCAGAAGGTATCTGCTGAGCCCTTATTATATGTGAGGCTCAAAGGTTATGCAGTTAAATGCAGTGTGGTTCATGCCCTCATGGAGATCACGTGGGAAAATGTGCAGTTAGACCACGGGAGCTGTGGTTAAGGAGGTAAGGAACATGTCTGAAACATTTCTGAGAAGTGTATTTAAAATCAAGTATCAGGTGGCACTAGTGGTAAAGAATCCACCTGCCAGTGCAGGAGAGGCAAGAGACATGGATTCGAGCCCTGGATCAGGAAGATCCCCTGGCGGAGGAAATGGCAACCCACTCTAGTATTCTTGCCTGGGAAACCCCATGGACAGAGGAGCCTGGTGGGCTATAGTCCATGGAGTTGCAAAGAGTCAGACACGACTGAGCACACACAGATCAGTGTCGTCTAGCCTAGAACTTTGATAGAAAGTTAATAAAGGATTGTGTGTGTTATTTTCTCAAGATGCCAAATTAAACCACAGAATTTTGGGGTCAGTAGAGACCAGAAAGCCATCTTCTTGCACAGCTGCCCCCTTATTTCACAGAGGTGCATGGTGGAGGTCTAGACCCATGAAGATCTAGATCCTTGCCCAGGATCACACAGCCTCGCAAAACCAAGAATCATGCCAAAGTCAGAGTCAGCCCCTCACCAGTGTCCTGCCGTTCCCAGCCTATAGCCCAATTCTCTAGCTCCACAGATAAATATTTAGTTTATTCTTTAGGGCTTTACACAGGCCACTCAAGTGCTGCCATGCACAACCTTTTCTGTAAGTTAATTATATCCTGGTCTCAAAACAGCATTCGGAGGGTTTTTAGAGGTAGTTTATTTTAAAGCATTCCAGCTTGAAAAGAAACATAGGCATCCAAAAAGAGAATGTTTAACCATAACATAATTTACTATAAAAAGGGATTCTGAACACCTGCTCACCATTCGGGGGGGTCTGACACTGGTCACTTTTAGAGGGGCTCCTCTCCCCCGTGACTTCTGCTTCCATGTCACCCAAGATACCACCCTTTCCCTAAATCACGCCGCCCTTCCCTGAAACCACGTTTTTAATTTTTGTAGGACTTAAAATTTGAGGTAGAGTTGCTTTACAATATTATAAAAATTACATGCTGTAATTGTAATTGTGATTCATAATTTTAAAGGTTATATTCCATCTATAGTTATTATAAAACATTGGCCATATTCCCCTTGTTGTACCATATATCCTTGCAGCTTATTTTACACCTAATAGTTCTTGCCTCTTCTTCCCCTGGCTTTATACTGCCCCTCCCAATCTCCTTTCCCCATGGTAAGCACTAGCTAAATCATACCTTGATCGAGGAACTTCTCTTCTGCTTTTTGAAGTCTGCAGTCACTTTGCCTCATATCTTAGGTGATGAGTTGTATACAGTTGCATCAGCTGTTTTCATGTTTGTCTGACATCTGTAGAGTTGCATGCCCTAGTCTCCAGTCCCTGTGCTCTGGATTTAGGGAACACGTTCGTATTCACCGTTTCTGTACCATTGGTGGTTTCCAGAATCATGGTCAAGTCCCCTTAGAGTTTTTCTGTTTTTAGGCTGAAGATTGTCAAAATACTCGAATGTGTTTATAATCCTGACCTTGACATTTTTCCTCATTGGTGAGTTGTCTTCAGTTGCTGTAAGCAGGCACATACCTGTCTCGTAGGAGCACCTGGGCCATGGTTCACAGAAGAGCTAGACAGTGCTTTCAGTGTCTTTGAAGGCGCCCTTCCCAAGAAAGTCTGCCACAAACCAGCACTTGGGGTCATAGTGTATGATGAGCCTTGGTCTTCATTTTCCACTCCCGGTGCTGGCCAGGCTGTTTCATCTGACGCACATATATGAGGGGGGATAGACCTGCATGTTGTCGTGCCGAAGGTGGAGGCAATGTCATGTGCCCACCTTCCCATCCCCAGCCAATCAAACTAAGACCCCTTTGCAGAGGAGAGCTGAGAATCAGAGCCTCTCTCTGAACTAGCATCTGAAATAGTCAATTTCCATACCACCGCAGATGGACCTGCGAAGTTTGGATTGATTACCTGTGACCGTTCCAGACTTGAGTGTTCCATAGGTGATGTGCTTAGAATGTATAATAAGTAGTTTTGGGGGGGAAATGCAAAATAGGCCTCACTGTGGCCTCCTGAGGAGTTCCCAACCCCCAGCTCTACTCTGCTTCTAAGGTCAGCATACTTTAGGTTTTTCTTCCCTGTGGTTTAGTTTTAGCAGCTATAATTTCAGCAGACTCATTTTGAGTTTCCTTCCCTCCCACATTGACTCAAGCAAATTGTTAGCATTCCACAGGTGCTCCTGCAGGAAGCTGGAAGCCTGGCTGGGGACAGGCGGAACCTTTTCCCTTAAGTGTCAGTTGTTTAGTTTTAGCCATTTTCTGTCTTAATTGAGCAAAAAAAGAGCTTTCATTTGAAGAGTAAAAGAAGGACAGTGTGGTTCCTGTTCTGAGTGGACTGCCCAGACTTCTCCTGAACGATGTATGAAACTCTGTGCATCTGTGATGGCAGAATGGTTAACAGCCATGCTTCCGTCCACAAGGGTGTTTCAAACAGTGTGTGCTCCAGGCAGAGCATTGAGGAGAGGTGCAGGCAGAGTGGAGAGTGCGGCCTCCACTGTGCAGTTGACAGTGTCCTTGGAGAAGGAGAACACGCGTTTAGAGGAGAGCGTGTGAAGGTGTCTGTGTGAGCTCCAACACGAGAGGACATTCGTGTGGTGCCGGAGCTGGAGCTCCGCCTGGGCCTTGGAGGCCGTCTCCCTTGTGGGAGGAGAATGAGAGTCCAGCAGAGGAAGGAGCTCGTGCCCAGGCATGGGCTCAGGCTGAGGGTAGAGGGAAGAGTGCAAACAGGATTAGCTCAGAGACAGTGATGAGACTGTGGGGGAGCTCTGCGGGCAAGCAGCAGACAGTTAATAGAGACCCTGGAGAGGAAGGGTGGTGACAAGGTGAAACTGAGTGCATTACCAGAGTGGTTGGAAAACTTTTATATCAACAAGTCTGCCTTCCCCCTGGAGTTTGAATGGTCTGTGGGCAAGCAGACCTCTCACCAGCAGCATCTATCGGAGGCAGAGATGGTGGGGACTGGGCCACCATGGACGCTGCCGCAGCACTGACAGAAGATTCCGCAGCAGGACATGGTCAGGAGGTAGCGTTTCATTTGGCCAGGAAGTCCCCTGCCATCTTAGCATCCTGTCCTGAGCCAGCGCTCATATACTTACTGCCCTAGACATCAGCTCGTTAGCCTGGGTCATGTGCTTCCATCTCAGTTTATAGTGCTCTCCGTAAAATTGTCTCATCACCTCAGTCTTTATCACCCTTCCATGTGCATCTTACCTCATTGCTGTGTTGCCAAATTAGGACTCTTGACAATAGCTGTTTGTCACAAGGGGGAGCTTCATCTAACCTTTCAAAGGCACTGAGTTATCACCTCCTAATCACTGTGCTGTATTGTTGGTTGGTTGGTATGTTAATTATACACCACTCTTCACCACACTTCTTTCCTTTTAATAAAAAAATCTATTATAGAAAATTTTAAAAGGAAAGGGAGTAGTTTAATGAATCTCACGCACCTCTCACCCACTCAGCTTCAACAGTTATCAACACTCTGCCATTCTTGCTTTATGTATCCACCCCCATACTTCTCTTTTACCTAGAGTATTTTAAGAACATTTCCTCAATATTTTATCATTTCCTCTGTAAAACTATAGTGTATAAAATCCAATGGGTAAAGCCTTTAAAGAATAACCATTGCACCATTATGACACTCAGTAAAGTTAGCAATATTTCTTTATTATCATCTAACACCCCATCTGTATTCAGTTTCCCCCAGGTGTCTCAAAAGTGTCATTTTACAATTGATCTGAATCAGGATCTAAACACAGTCCACACATTGCCATGGGTTGATATGGCCCTGAAGTTCTCTTGGACCCTCATACTGTTCCTTCTCCATTTGTTTGTTTCTTAATGCAGTGTATTTGTTGAAGAAAGTAGGCCACCTGACCTGCAGAATTTCCCACACTCTAGGTTTGGCCTTGTAAGCTTGCAGTAATACATTACATGATTCTCTGTACCCTCTGTTTCTTGTGTAGTGATATCTAGAGGCTAAACTCCTTTCAGGTTTGATTTTCTATGTGGCAAGGATACACCTCAGTTGGTACTCCTGTATCTTACATATCAGGAGGTATAGGATGCCCAGTTGTTGTCCCACTTTTAGTTGTGATAGTATTGACTCATAGGTCCATGCGATCCACCCCATCCCTCCATTATAGAACTTTCCATCCACTTTTCATGGTTTAAGCAGCTGTTAACTCAGCGCCATTTGGTAGGCTTTTCTTGGGAGACCTTGTTTTTTAGGAGTGGCTGGCTTGGGAGCTGGCAGTCATGCTTAGTGGTTGGAGTTGGCCATGCCTGAGTTCCTGATAGCTAATGGTTGATGGAGGTTGACACCTCAGGATCTAGAGTTACTGGTTTGCCAGAACGGAACAAAATCCTTTTGGAATTTCGGATTTTACTGTTCTGTTTTTGAAAGTAGATAAACTTCCAATTCTTATGACTTGATCCTTCCCTCACTGGATTCTTGAGTTTATGTACATTTACAAGGATTGTCTTGTTATTGGTGTGAGAACTGAGATTATTGTAAAGCTGGAGTTCCAAAATTTCATTATAGTTTCTGGTATTTAAAGCATAAAATAATGCATGCTCTCATACCAAAACACCTAGGCTCCAGTTCTAGTTTTACAAAATACTGTTTGTTTGCTATTAAGATACTGGTTTGGCTGCTCCAAAATAGGCCAAAATAATAGAGGCTTTGATAAGACAATAGGTTCATTTCTGTCTTTTAGAAAATTATGAGCCATAGGCAGCTCAAACAGTGGGAAGCTTGTCCTGCAAGGTCATTTGGGGACTCACGTTCCTATCCAGTTATCCAGACCAGGTAGCATCCTTGTCTGCATGGTTGAGAAGCTGGCTCACCACCACCCTACATTCCAGACAGTGGTAAAGAGGAGGATTCGGAAGGCAACGTAACTTCCTCTTATAGCCCACTGGCCAGAATGAGTCACATGACCATTATCTTGCCACAAGTTATGCTGGGAAATGTAGCCTCTAGCTGGGAGGCCATGTGTCCCATTCAAACCCTGGCGTTCTGCCACTAAAAGGGAGAAGGGAAGGAAGAATATTAAAGGTCAGTTAGTATTTTTTATTGAATCTTTTCAAGCTTTAGTTTCCTCTTGTCTGTAATATAGGGATGGAAACACCCTCTGCTGTGGGGTTAGAATCATCTGCATGCATGGACCATCCAGTACAGCCCGCTTCCCATTCTGGGTCCTCAGTAAATTGTTCCACTTATGGAGCCAGAGAAGGGTTGGGGAGGGGGCAGTACGGCTTCACAGAGCAGAAAGCACACAGGCCTTGAACTCACTGTATAAATAGATCCAGGTTTGAGTCTCTGTTATTGTTAGCTATGTGGACTGAAGACACATTTACCTGACCTCTCAGATTCTCTATAAAATGAGAGTGTTTAAGAATTTAATGAAAAGGTTATATAAAAATATCTAGTACAGTGCCAAGTATGTAGAAGATACATGGTAACTAAGTGATGTGTGTGTAATTTCTTTGGTATGCATTCCTGACAGAGAAAAAAGTTATTATGTAAAGTTAGAGAGGACTCCTTCTGAGCAGTTTCAGCTAGTGACATACAGTCACCATTCTGAGTGTGTTCAGTTTGAATACTTGAGGCTTAACCCTAAGCCAGTGCTTTCTAAAGCAATCTCTGCATTTTACTTTGGCAGATTTGAATGCCTGTACCTTTCAGAGATGAGATTTCTTTTCCCCAAAAAACAGTTCAACTTAAAAAAATAATCAGTGTTTGCTCTAAACCCTTTTCAGCTGTTGCGAAACCAGAGATTCCCTGCCTCCTATCATCACGCGGTGGAAACTGTTGTGACTATGCTAATGCCTCACATCACGCAGAAGTTCCGAGATAACCCAGATGCGTCCAAGAATGCTAACCACAGCCTGGCTGTGTTCATCAAGGTGGGGAGCCTCCAGCAGGGAGGGCGTCCACTGGGGGCCAAATGTGCTCTTTCTAGCAGAGTGACTCGTACACAGTAGGTGCTCAGTGAATATGTTTATGCCAGAGGATAAACTTATTCACAGTAAACACTGATTTGAACCCAACTTTCCATGACAGCCTAAATACTTACCCTTGTGGGTTATTTCCTCCACAGAGATGTTTCACCTTCATGGACAGAGGCTTTGTCTTCAAGCAGATCAATAACTACATCAGCTGTTTTGCTCCTGGAGATCCTAAGGTAGTGTGTATGCCTGCATGTGTGTGTGTGTTACACACTTCTTTTTGTCTCTCTGAGTGAATCCAGATACCCACCTATTCCTCTGGGTTCACATCAGAATTTTCTTTCAGTCCCAGAGGCATTACTCACTGCCCTCCCTTGGAGATACTAACTCTTAATAACTAGTACTCACAGTAGTATGTGAGATATTGTGTGTATGTATGTGTGTGTGTGTGTGTGTAGTTAGTCACCAGGTCATGTCCACCTGTTTATGACCCCTATGGACTACAGCCCACCAGGCTCCTCTGTCAGTGGGATTTCCCAGGCAAGAATACTGGAGTGAGTTGCCATTTCCTTCTCCAGGGGATCTTCCTGACCCAGGGATCAATTCCACATCTCTTGCATTGGCAGGCTGGTTCTTTACCACTGAGCCACCAGGGAAGCCTGTTTGAGATATTAGACACACAGTAATTCCAAATGCAACATAAATATACCTGTTGGTTTTTCTCATAAATACCCGAAATGACTTCTCAGCTGCAAAACTAAAAGTATTCTTGTTACAAATCATAGTTTATTTAACAAGGTAACAGAAGGAACCACACAGCCTTTCTTTGCTAGAATTTTCTGTTTCTTCCCTTGTGTGTCTATTTTAAAGGTCTGCCTTTCTCATTTTTTTCTTGCTTTGACTCTGGTCTGTAGTTATAAGCTGCCTGAATCCTTTATTGAAGTCGGAGGAGCATAAATAATAAATGCCCTAAAAGTCAATGGAGAACATTATTTAGCAAAATGTGTTCCTCATTTTCAAATGAATCCCTGAAGCCATGCTGAAATCTGTAAAGTACCCTAGAGCATGTAGCCCTGAGACAGAGAAGAAGCCACAGGCAGAGTGTCATTCCTCAGGGGTTTCTTAGGGCGCTGTGCAGAGTATCCATAACTTATGACTATTTTTTTCCTGCAGACCCTCTTTGAATACAAATTCGAATTTCTCCGTGTGGTGTGCAATCATGAACATTATATTCCTTTGAATTTACCAATGCCATTTGGAAAAGGCAGGATTCAAAGATATCAAGGTAATCTATCTTTAAATATATTAATCCTAGTCTTTTCAAAAAGAGAGCCATTCATTTTAAATAAGAGAATTAGTTCACACATGATATTAAGAATATCTGATATTTTTCATTGGTGAATTCATTTTTTTCTCATTTCCATCTTTTTAAAAAATTGATAAAATGCTTCATAAGAACTTAACTTTTTTTTTATTTTTTTGGAACTTAACTTTTTTTTAGCAAACTTACCAGACTATTGATCATGCCAGTGTGACTCTTTTTTCATTTAACAATTCCATTGCTTAAACAATAGAAATCCTTTTTATTTACTGTAGTTTATTTTTATTTGTTTCACTTTTCCTTTTTTCTTACAAATTAGCTTTTCTTTCACCAACTGTGGAGTCAAATGACACTCCTGTAGGTAGGTGTGGGGTGTGACGCTTGCTTTCTTGCATCTTCCTACTTTAAAAGAAAAAGAATGCAAGTGATTGCTGAAATGCTTACGTGTGCTATGCATTTAGGCATTTCCCATGTACTTGGATCAATTTTAAAATTCACAATAGGCCAGTGAATTTGTTCTCACTGTAGCTAACCCATTACCATAACATCCCCGGAGGCGTCTTGTTTTTTGCTCCTGGGATCACTAGGTCCTCTAGGAGGTTTCTTTAAGAAGTAAAGCAAACAAACAAAAAACCCTGCTTCACTTCTAAAGTGTATTCCCCACTGTTTTCCTAGTCCTTGTTTATAGTAGTAGCAGTAACCTTTGTCACACGCAACACGGCTTTTCACATGCTTTCTATGTTTGCATGTTGAGTCTTTATTAACTGTTCTGTATGCTTTCTGAGTTTGAAGAGAATTAAGCTCACAGAGATTTCTTTGTCTTCACTGAGTAAGTCAAATGAATCCACCTCGTCTCTCGGGTCTGTCACAGTGCAGTATTTAGCACCTTGCATGTGCTCAGGATTATTTATGCTGCAGGAGAGAAAAAGTGGAAGGATGCCACCAAACTATTTGTGGTTGCCTCGTCACTCAGTCATGCCCAACTCTTTGCAACCCCATGAACTGTAGTCCGTGAGGCTCCTCAGTCCATGGGATTCTCCAGGCAAGAATACTGGAGTGGGTTTCCATTTCCTTCTCCATCAAATTATTGATGACACCTAAATCAAGTGACCCTGAAATTCAGGGAGAAATATACAAAGGCATTCATTCAGAGACATAAATATCTTAAATGCCCAAAAGAGGCTCAAACTGCCTACAAAGAGCAAGATAGGGACTATGGCCTGACATTGGTTATCATGCGTTCAGCAAATATTTGCCCAGCACCAACTCTACCTAACCTTGGGATACAGTTGTGGACAACAAGGATGAAGTCCCCGGCTGTTAGACTGATGCGTACTATGGAGAGGAAAAGTAAGGGAACGGGATAGGAAGTGGGTGACATTGAGATCAGGTGGCCAGGAAGAGCCTCACTGAGAAGGTGACTTTGGGGTAATAATTGGAAAAGGTGCAGGGTTGAGCATTCTGGGCCATTCATAATCCCCCCCAACCCTGCCCCACCACCTGTCTCCCCCTGAGCTATTCCCCACATGCACCAGCTGGTCCCAGCTCCTCACTCCTGACACTTCTCAGCCTCACACAGCACCTCGCTGGGGTCCTCGTGTTCTTCCAGCCAGTCACTCGGCCAGCCAGTCACTCGGCCAGTCACTGGATCTGGGCCTGGCCAGGCCCTTGCCTCTCCCAGCGCCCCACCCTGCACCCTTAGCCCACCAGCAGTTACTGGCCCACCTGTCCTTGGGGACCATGACTGTCTTTTCCTCTCACCTGTCAGCGTGCTCAGGACAGCTCTTTCTACCCAGTGGTCAGGCAGTGAATCTGTTCTAATCTTCCCCACTGGCCCAGTTGTTTATTCCCACAGAACAGAGTGAGGAGAGCCTTCACATACCCCGCGACTTGCACAAACTCTTGTAGACTATCAGAATTTGGAGCTAGAAGGACAGGTGGCTTCAGTATGAATTTTCATAACTGTACCGATAGGAATAAGGTGTTGTTTTTTTGTTTTTTTTTTTTTGGCATTCTCCTTCCTCTCACCCTTCACACCTGCTCTTCCACCTTCCTCTCTGCATACACACGTACTCACATGCATACACACATGTGTACAGTTAAATCCATAAATAGTTTTATTCTAAGGGACTTATGTGAATTCAGGCTGTGAACTGCCTTTTTAATAATATGTGCTTAAAACTCGTAAACAGTGAACACGAGTGTTCTGGAAAGTCCTGGAAAGGGTTCCTAGGAATTGAGTGAGAAGGTAAATAGACTTAGAAACAACTGTCCAGCATGAGATTAAAACCAAAGTAGAGGCCCATTGACTTTCCTCTAACAATGAATGTGGTATAAGAATTTAAATCCAAGCCACAGCTTACTGGAAAAGTGTTATTTCAGCTTTAGAGTGTGGTGTTTAGCTACTTGTTTCTACCTTCCCTCAGGAGAGTTCACATTTGGTTGCATCTCTTTTCTAGAAGAGCTTCCAGTCTTGTCTCTTAGCTTGCTGATGACTTAGCTAGTTTGATTTGGTGCTTTGTCCACTTTATTTCTAGTTTATATTAGTTTTCTATTTGCTTTTTGAGGTACAGAAGTTTTAAGAGAATATTTGAGAAAATTCTATATTAAATAAGGTCTTCAGTGATAGCAAAATAAGTAGGTTATATGCTAACTCAGTCATTTTAAACACATTGGGTAGAGTATATGGGCATTAATGACCAGGAAATAGATAAATGAACACATGTAGTAAAGAGCATTTTAATAGGCCATGTATATTTATTCTTTAGTTATGTGTTTGTCGTGCACAAATTATTCCTCTATAATGTTGTCAATTACTACAGTATTTGAATTTCATATCAGTAATAAAATTACATTTGTAATATAATGTGCTGTTCTAAATTCTCAAAATTGGTCCTAAAACTATTCACTGACTTAATAATTATGTAGGATGTAATACTTTTTATAATCAAAATCCAGTGCATTTATTTGGTAGTGGTGGCTTGGTCACTAAGTCATGTCCGACTCTCTTTCGATCCCTGTGGACTGTAGCCCACCAGGCTCCCTGACCATAGGATTTCCCAGGCAAGAACATTGGAGTCAGAAATTTCCTCCTCCAGGGGATCTTCCCAACCCAGGGATCGAACCTGGGTCTCCTGCATTGCAGGCAGTCTCCTGCATTGTGGATTAATTTAATTGTATTTAAACTCTGTTTTCATTTTGGAATGTAGAGCAGTGTCTTAGGTTATCAGCCTTTGGGAGCCAGATGTGACCACCTGTTGACACACACAGGGGAGCCTGAAAGGAAAGGGTGGGCTTGGTTTTTATTTTATTCAAAGAGTATTACATCCCTTCTAACTAAAGCAGTTTGTTTGTATGCTCATTTCAGATCTCCAGCTTGACTACGCATTAACAGACGAGTTCTGCAGAAACCACTTCTTGGTGGGACTCTTACTGAGGGAGGTGGGGGCCGCCCTCCAGGAGTTCAGGGAGGTCCGAGTGATTGCCATCAGCGTGCTCAAGAACCTACTGATAAAGCACTCTTTTGACGACAGATACGCTTCCAGGGTAAGTGTTCTCTGATGCATGGAAATGTGACTGATAACATGCCCTTCATTTTGAGTAATCCAAAGAAATAAGCAACTAGAAAATTAGTAACGATAGCACAAAAGCTTTCTCTGTTTATGCAGTAAAATCTAACAGCCGTCTTTATAGGAAGGGTACCAATACAGGACCTGGCCAGTGCTCACCCAGTCCATCATTAAGCTCGCCAAGGCTGGGATTCACTTACACTGTGCACCTTTGTTCCAGAGCCATCAGGCGAGGATAGCCACTCTCTACCTGCCTCTGTTCGGTCTGCTGATTGAGAACGTCCAGCGGATCAACGTGAGAGATGTGTCTCCCTTCCCGGTGAATCCTGGCAGTGTACGTAAGCACACTCACACAGACACAGCTTGCATTTGTTTCCTGCAGCTGCTAACAAAACACCATGGACGGGGTGGCCCAGAGCAAGTCGGAATTTATTCCTTCACTGCCAGAGGGCCAGAGATCCAAAATCAAGGTGTCAGTGGGGCTGATTCCCTCTGGCAGTGCTGGGTGAAGAGCTAGGGCTGTGCCACTCTCCTAGCCACTGGAGCTTGTCTGGAACCTTGCCGTGTTTGGCCGTGGCTGTGTGACTGGGTCTCTGCCTGTCTTCTGTGGTGTTCTCTCTGGTGTGCGTCCATGTCCCTGGTATCCTGTACCAGCCTTATAAGGACACCAGGGCTTGGATTTCATCCACAGTGACCTCATCTTATCTTACATCTTAATGACATCTGCAGAGACCCTCTTTCCAAATAAGGTCATGTTCTGAGGTTCAGGGTGGATGTGCATTTGGAAGGACACTCTTCAACTATACACCCCTCCTTTTTGCCCCCCAAACTATAATAATCTACAGTAGTCTTGGTATATTGCATTTCTGGCTAAGATGGGGTCAATCAGGAAACGTTCAACTCTTATTAAAAATCATTCTTAAAAAAAAATATATTATAAAAAGCCATGCTTTCCTGATGGCTCACTTTCTTGTAAGATGTCAGGATCTTTGTGTATCCAAGAAAAATTTATAGAGGTAGGAATTTTATTTTTTAAAAAAAGCATAATTCTACGTAATTCTAACCTGTGTAATTACAAGATGTCAGTGCTAGTCTCAGTTCTGGTGTATTAATAGCATATTACAGAGTCTTTGACAAGCCACTTCTTTGGGCTTAAGTTTCCGTGTGTCTATAAAATTAGAGAGATAATCAGACTAGATGTCGGAGGGGGGGCCAAGATGAGCAATCCCACCTCCCCCAATTGACCACCTTAATTTATTTTAGCCTTATGCAGATATTTAAAGATATATTGGAAGTTAAGTTGAGTGAAGGATGATGCCAGATATGATCTCAAAGCCTTTTGGTTGGAGACAGTCAGCCGTTAATTTGGACAGGTTAGCAGTTCAGTGTCCTTTTCCTGTTTATTCTAGACCCTTGTACTGGCTCCATTGTTCATCTTACCACTGTCATGATGGCTTACACTGGGGAGTTTCCTTGTGTTTCTTTTCTGTCCCTTTTTCTCCTACAGTGGTGCTCTGTCCTGGTTTTTACCCCTCTCTCCTCTGAGTACATCTCCTATCTGATGGTGCGTTGAGAGCAGCCCTATTTGTAGAGCGTGTTTTGTATCAGTAGTTCCAAGGATCGTGAGTGGTCATTGTCCTTAAATGGGCTTCACCACACTCATCTCGCCCTCGCCAACGCTGCCCTGCACCTGTGTGTTCTCTAAATCTGTCTGCTTTTCTGATCAGAATAAGCAATTCAGGGTCCTCTCTGTACTCCTTCAACCCTAAGAAACGTGAACACCATCTTTTCCTCTGGCTTCCACCGAAGTATAATCTCTGTTACAACACAACTTCACAATGAACACAATTTCTTGGGAGTTCACAAGAAGCGCCTAACCTGCAGAGGTTTTCACCACCACTGTTGTGAGGTCGTTATTGCTCATTTGGGAGGATTTCTGATGAGAGAGACAGAAACCAACGTTCCAGTTAGAAAGAGCACTCGAGGCTTCTTCTGAAGGAAGAAACCTGCTGAAATAATCTGGAAAGATGCTGGATATCTGAGCTGTGGAAGGGGAGAGGGGCTAGACCTCCTGGGGGAAGACAGGACTCCCTGGGCCAAGGCTGCTCTGCTCCCAAGGCCCGAAGTGCCCCACGCTCCCCACTCCTGCTGCAACCCGCCCCCTCCGTCCTCCCCTCACAGGCTCCGTGCTGCTCCTCCCACCCGCACGTGATGGGCAGGCCAGGCCGTTCTGCCCTGTTCTCCCGCTCACGCTCACACTCCCAAGAACAGTCGGTGACTCTTTTAAAACCATCTTTAATGATTTCTTGTCTCTCTCCCCCTTCCACAGACTGTGAAGGAAGAATCCCTCACTTTGCCGGCAGTGAACCCGTTAGTGACGCCCCAGAAGTCTGGGGGCACGCTGGACGCCAGCCTGCACAAGGACCTCTTTGGCGCCATCTCTGGCATTGGTAATGCTTGGACTCTGACCTGTTTCTGGCTAGTTGTATTCAGAAAATGTCTTTAATCCAGTCGTCCATTAGCTTTCAGATCAGAACTTTGAAGTCTTGAGTTTCTGCTTCACATGTTCTTTTTCTTATTTTGCTGCTCAGCTCTGAAACCCCCCTCAACCCTACACTGAAATAAAGACCCCCAGTTTGCAGGAATTCTGAGTATAATACACTTAATTGCATATTTGTCTTGTTTGCTTTGTGTTTAATGCATGTTAATTTTTCATTTTAAATCTTCAAATTAGATTGTTTATGCTTTTAGGAGAAAAAAATCTTTGCAGGTGTGTGTGGGGGGTTAGGGTTTATTTGTAGTGTTAACGATTTAGATGAAATGTGAGAGAGTAATTCCTGAAGGAGTTACTGGTTTATGGCTCAAATGCAATGCTGAAATCAGTTTTCTAAAATCTTTCCTAGAATGTTTTTTTTCTATCTAAACTAATGTTAGAGCAGCCCCCATGGGGAGGAAAACAGATGGCATAATTCAAGATTCAAACTGAGTAGTTTTTCCGTTTAAAAAAATGCCTGAGAAATGTACTGATTAATATTCTGACTAATTGAGCCCATGTGCCAACTCCTTCATAAAGATAATGGTACAAAAATATACATACATCTTCACAGACACTCACAGGCTTATGCTGTCTCTATCTCACCCTCTGTTTTACACCACAGTTTGGATAAATAAAGCACCCTACTGTGGCTAGTGCTCAGACCACCCAATGATGGAATTAACCCACAGGGCAGAAGAAAAGGGCAGTCCTTTTATCTAATTTATCTGCAGGCTTATTGTTCATTCTGAATTTATGTCCTTAGCTTTTGTGTTGTTCTTGTTGCTAACATGCTATTTCACGTAGGCAACGAAACTGGCCAGACTATAAAATTGGAAACCTCACACCAGTGCTCAGATTTATCCTCGAACACCCATACCAGTCTTCAATCTTGCTTATGTTTATGTGTATTTTTCATAGTTCTGTTTACCTCATTTGGCACCGTAAAGATGAAATGAGTTCATTCATCCAGAATGCAGAGCCTGGCACACAGCATTTCCACTGCCTTCCTCTTGGGGCTCTCACGCTGACCACTCACCCAGCCACTCTCTGGGGGTGGGAAGGGGTCCCTTCCAGACTCTGTCTGCAGTGGTCCATGGCACTGGCTTTAAAGTCAGTTGTGTCCTTGGGTCCAGACTTCCACCATATACAGTTGCAAGGGCGAGATGTCTGTCCTCTTCATCTTGTGCCCACATTTCAAAAACAGTTCTGGTGAGGGAAGAAGAGCTAGTTCAGTGTTGCAGAGCTTGGCAAGGTAGACACCTGAGTGTTGTTATTTGACTACCATTGTAACAAGCACAGTTCTTCAGTACTATTCATGCTTTGTGATAGGCTCTTAGTAGCCAGTCAAATGAGTCCCGCAGCCTGACTCTTAACTCTCTGCTCCCTCTGACCAGCATTTCTGTAGGATCCAAGGCTTTGCGAAAATGGTGAAACTAGAATGAGGTGATGTTTTGACTCTGGCTTGATTTCTCCAGTTCCACATTCGCCCGGTTAGGGTTTGGGATTCCTTGAGAACATGGAGCTGAGCCGTGGGGGTGTCTTCAGCACAACTTCAGTGGCGTAAATGGCCTTCGATTGCTCTGTGTTCGTGGCAAAGTTATGAAAAGTACTTGAGACTAATTTTGTCTTTTTCATTCTTTCTTGAATTTTAAGATCTGGATCCACTTTTCCTATACTCGGTGACCCCACCTTCCCCTCACCCCCCATCTTTAAACACAGTAATGCTAACTTCCTTTTAGAAATGCCTTCCAGGGAAGCCCCCACCTTTGAACTGGGTTAGCTCTTCTTTTATTCACCAAGGAATTCCGTTTCTCAAGGAGATTCTCCTTCCACACTTACTGAGGATGTACCCTCAGCATTTTTTTTAATGCCTTTGGAACATGGTGCATGAAAATTTCTAAAACCAATTCATCGCCTAGATAAAAACTACTGTAAGGTTACATTCATTTTAAAAGGCATGCATTCTTAGGCTCAGAGTTCTTTTTTCCACCTACTCAGTGTATTGCGTTTTGCTGTCTGTACCAAAGGGGGTAGAGTTGAACTAAAGTTCTCTGAAAAGTGATGCACTATGCACCAGGCCAGGATATTAAATACAAACACACACAACAGGAACATGGTTCTACTAAGCCTGTTGATTTTGATTTATTGCATTTCCATCTGTTTGCCTTAGATTAGGACTCTTGTTCTGGAATTGAGCCTAAAACTTTGAGAATTTAGGGTCTAATTTTACTTTCCCGAGAGTCTCTTTCTCCTGAGCTCTGTGTTCTACATTAAATATGAAGTCCGGTTATATTAGGAGGCCGATAGTTATAATTTGGACACAGCGCATGTCTTTTTTCTGAGTACAGAAAAAGACTTATTGCTTTTTCATAGCGTTTTGACCTGCACAGTTCCTGTCCTGGGGTCATGCTGCCGGTGGCCCGTGGTTTACATGTTCCCGCCTTCACTTATGTTTTCAGATTCTCCTGACCCTTCTTTCCTTGCTGTACTTAACACAATGAATCAGTTTTAGGGATGGTGGATAAGCCTGGGAGTGGGGGGTGGACTAACTTAGAGTTGTCTCAGTCCACGGCAGCTAATTGGCAGGCTGAAACCCAGAAGGGCCTGCCTGTCCTAAGGTGCCAGGTGAAGGCATCTCACATGAAGGCAGCTTGGGAATGAGAGGGCCATGCTCATAGCCTGCTTCGTGGGGCTGGGGGTCTTCTGCGATTTACATAGCCAACCAGGCCTCTCTGCTGGGGACGTGCCTCTTGGTTCAGCCCAGAGTGAACCAAGTCTGAGGGTCATTTTTAATTATGTGATTTATTGAAATCTTATCTAAGCAGGAAGTCAATCTAGTACTTTTTAAAATTCCATAGTCTCGAGGTAGGGGCTGACTTCTGCCTTAAAATGCTATTTTTTGTTTTTTTCCCCTCACAGATGTCACGAATTTTATTTCCAAGTTAGATTTCCTCTCTGCTCGTAAATGTTTATTGCAGAGATTCCCAAACAGTCTCAGTTCACAGCACCCCTCACAGATGTCACGAATTTTATTTCCAAGTTAGATTTCCTCTCTGCTCGTAAATGTTTATTGCAGAGATTCCCAAACAGTCTCAGTTCACAGCACCCTCATTATCAAAGTGGTTTTTTTCATGGCATCCCCAGGCCAAAAGAAACACCCAGCGGTTCTGTTTATTAGGTACTTACGCCCAAATAACTTAATAAGTACGTATAACCTAACAACTTAAGAGGAATTTGAAACCTATATACATAAAGTTAAAGAAAAAAATTTTATTTTTAATAACCACAGTTCTTACTAATGGGGCATGTGTGCCTATTGGACGCTGCACAGCTTCTCACATTTGAAATCAGATTGCTCACCGGCATTCTTATTTCCTGTTCCACACTGATTTTCACGCAGTACTTGGTTTTTATCACAGCAACCCCACTTCAGAGAGATATGACATCATGGAAAGGAATGTAGCAGTCTGAGGTCAAAACTACGGTTTCCAACAGATGTCAAGTATTGTGTTTTCCTCAAAAAATGAAAATGTCCCGTGACATCCCTTGGGGTTTTCTGGGGCTCCTGGGCATGCCATTTGAGTATAGTGGGTTTATTGCATGATTTGGGTTTTTTTTATTTGATGGTTATAAGTGGATTTTTTTAATTTTTTGAAGTCTTTATTCTACCCCAGTCTGAAGCAGCATGTTCTCCCCCAGTCTGAGCAATCCAAGGTGGTTTCTTGTAAGTGAATTGATAGTTATGTTGGAATGTTTCAGACTCAAGTTTACTTTTACGCTATGTGGCCCAGTTCTTTAAAGGAGAGGTAACTGAATAAAAGTCTTGAGCCAACTTCCTCATAGAAAAAACAAGTTTAAACAAGTGCCCTAAAAGCAGTCTCCTTTAAAGTTGAGGGCTTACCTTTATTTTGTTCTGTCTCACCAAATCTGGGTCTTGGCTTGACCTTTGTTTAGCTTCTCCATATGCGAACTCAACTCCCAACATCAATAGCGTGAGAAATGCTGATTCAAGAGGCTCCCTCATAAGCACAGATTCTGGGAACAGCCTTCCAGAAAGGAATAGTGAGAAGAGCAATTCCCTGGAGAAGGTAAGTTCCTTTCTGGTAATTTAAGTGTTTTCTTATAACTGATGGATTCAGCCCAAAGTAGGCATGCTTCATGTTCGCATGTTCATCAAGTTGGACCTTTTTTTTTCCTTTCTTTCTTAAACAACTCAGTTAAACCTGGGGTAGTCAGTCAGAGTGTGGTCTAAGGGTGGGGCCCATCCCCTGCACCCCTCTATTCCTGTTCAGCATTTCATCAGTGTTTATAATGAGCACTTTGGTTCTGGCAGTTTAGACAGATGGGGAATCAGACTGCCACTCGCTAAGAATCCTCACGGTCTGTGTGAAAGAGAACAGCATTTATAACACAGTTACCCATGCAAATGGGCGCTGGATCCAAAGCTGGCTCCAAAAAAGATTAATTGATCGTATGGATGACTCAGGGATAAATCCTTATTGGGAATCACTCTATTCACCCTGTGCCCCCAACACAACACATCTGCTCATATTGAACTGTTTTTCTTGAAATAACAAAAACTATTCTGAATTTTGTGCGAATGGATAAAACTTAGACTTAGACCTGGAACCATGATAGATGAGTCTCACCTTGGCCACTGTTTTCCTAAGTTATTTCAAGTTATAGGCAAGCACGTGTATCGGTCAACAGGTGACCCACTTAGGGATGCATTCCCAATTCTCAGACATGTGGAGGCCATCCTTCCTTGGAATCAGGTGCATAACCTTACCATGGGGTTGCGGGTCTGGCCTCTCCCCGACGATGCTCAGCCACAGTCCTGGAGCCATGCGGACATCTCTATGCAGGGGTCATGACCTGTCGAACTTTTCCCTTGACCCTGACACGCCTTCCTGCGTAGAGGGAGAGGCTGCTTAGAAGGCACTCGGCTTGTGTCGTCCATGGTACCGGAGAGGAGGAGGAGGAGAGCGACCAGCCGGCCAGGAGATACCGGGCCACCGTGGACTTCTCGCTCCTGACACTGCCACCTCTGCTGGAGGAGGCCCCACTGGGAGGAGGCCTGAGCTCTCCCAGGGGCGCTGAGGAAGTGGGTGGGCAGTAGGGTGCCCCCGCGTTGCAGCTTTGCCACTGATGGCACTGGGTTCCTCCCTATGATAGAACTACTTACGTATGTTGTTAATTGAGCCTGAAAATAAATTGAAAAATAATTTATTGAATTGAAATTGAACTGAATTGAAAAATAATTATATATTTTTCCAATTGCCCATCAATGCCTTGAATGAAATATTGAAATGAAAGACAAAATATTTTTTTCACTCATCTTTCTGCTTGGTATTTGGGAAAAAAAATCCTGATTCCAATTGGAATTATAACTTTGAAGATTTTCTAATTTCCTGTGTTCTCTTTTAATGAGATGAGATTCTTGTTCTTTTCTTTTTTTTAATGTGAATAGTTTGGAAGTGGACCTGCTGCCTGGCGGCAAAACTGCCCTCGCCCTGTACCCTGAGCTGTGTGCAGTGTGCAGTGTTGAGCTGAGCTGATGGTGGCGTGATAGCATCAGCTCAGGGCCTCTGGCCCTGCTGGGCTGAGATGACCCTGTTTGCCCCTATCAGGCCCCTGCCTGTGGTCCTCCCTTAAGGCTGCTCTAGAATGTAACAGAATGACCGCGACTCAGCTCCAGGCTTCAGTGGCTGATCCACAGCAACACCTTGGACTTAGTTTGCTGTTTCAGCCACTGATGCGCTCCTGAGGGTGCACTTGGTTTGGCAGTGTCTCTGAAGCATCGTTTCTGAGTTCTGTCTTAGCACATAAACTTTTCTGCATGAAGTTTTCCTTGGCATTTCAGAACTAACCCAGTAACAACGACTGTGGTTATTCAGTTTGAAAGGTCCGTGCCTTCTGCCTTGTCCTGGGAGAGCGTGCAAAGGAGACAAGACAGCACTCCCATGGATTAGCACGTGTGTGTGTGTTTGGTGACGATGTGCCTGTGCTCTGTGGGCGAATCATGGACACCTGCCAACCTACATGATTTGACTAAATTCTGGAAATCTTTCTCTTCCAAGGGAGAAAGGTGAACCTAACTTTGTTTTACTTGTAACAAAGGAAAAAAGTCACCTGTGTATTCTCCTCCTTTAGCACCAACAAAGTGGCACTTTGGGAAATTCCGTCGTTCGCTGTGACAAACTGGACCAGTCTGAGATTAAGAGCCTGCTGATGTGTTTCCTTTACATATTAAAAAGCATGTCTGACGGTAGGTAAAAAAAATGAAGAAATCTGTTTTACTTTCCTTGTTTCCGTATTCGGCTTATCCTTTAAAAATGGTAGTTGGTTGAGAGGGTTTAAGGATTTAAATGAATTTTTTTTCTCTCTCTTGTTTGAAATACATGTTAATTTACTAAATGTACTAGAAATGAAAGTCTTAATTTGGACATTTATTTTCATTAATTACTATATTCTATAAAAAGTTCTAAAGTGTGAAGTTCTGAAGTGTGAATTTTAAAACTTTATATTAAACTCAGACATACATCTTCACCAGAGGAGACAGAAGCAGATAAATGAAAGGAGCTTTTTTTTTTTTTTTTTAAGTATCATTTGTCCAAACAAGCTTATGGGCCACTTGGCTAATTTTATTAGTCAGTCTCCTGAATTAGAGACTGTAGTGTCAGCGACCTGAGCATGTGTGTGCAGCATTCCTGGCTTTAACTAGAAGGGAGGTGCATTTAGTTTTCTAATGGAAGTAGTGGTGTCCTGGTAGGCTGAGTTTCTGATTAAGGGCTTGATGACCCCATTTTAAAACAGAAATGACCACAACCATTAATGCTTTATCAGCACCTTGTGAAGCTTGTGAACATCCGTGGCAGGACAGTTGCAACTCTGATTTAGTGTGGTATAAGCAATGGTACAATGTCACAGTTCTTATCTTGGCCCAAAAAATCCTCTTATTTTCCCTGTAACAAATCAGAAAGTGTTCTGTGAACTCCATTAAGGTCATGGAGAGAAGATGAACTCTTCTGAAAGGAAAATGCCATTTTTGGAGACCTGAAGCCCGCCTGTCTGGCGGCAGGGGCTGTGGCCCTCGAGCATCCAGGGAACAGCACTTCTCCTGCAGATGGTGTTTCTTTTCTATCGAGCACCCATTTCAGCAGCACCAAGAGCTGACCCTAGCTCAGAGGTTAGGAGTAGCATGCCAGTCCTTGAAATGCTTTGTAGTTGGGGTATTTTATTCTTCTGTTGGTATGTTACATTAAAATAGCTATTTAAAAAAAAAAAAAAACAAATAGCTATTTTAAAAAAAAACAAATAGACAAGGTTTTTGTTTTTTTGTTTGTTTGTTTTTTTGGCAAATGATAACCAAATATAAAAGCACTGAGCACTTCTTCTACTATTTCAGTTAGAAAGTTGAACTTCTTCCCATTCAGTCAGAACTTCTCAATTTTCATCATGGTAGTGAGTTTTAGCCAGCATTATAATCCTGCTTTTCCTTTGTTAAAGATTTTCTTTAAAATACTTTACATTTCAAATATTAAATATGATGCATAACTAGAACATCACTGTTTTTAAAAAAAACAAATATACAAGAAGTATACCCTTTAAAGTCAGCCTTTTGTAAGGCCAGGCAAATATTTTTAAAATGCAACAACCTCTTCAAAATAGTTATAGAATGTTCTCTTTTATCAATTACTGTCAAGTATAATTTTTTCCCCTTTTTAATTAGAATTTCTTTATGTGTGTCTCATTTAAGAAATCTGTACCTACTCTCAGGCTCTGAAGATATTCTTCTGTATTTTCTTTAAAAGCTGTATTATTTCAATTTTCACATTTAAATCCTAATGTCTACCAAGCATTGATTTTTGTGTATGGTATGGGAAGTGGGAGAGAAATTGCCTTTAGAATAATTTACCAGACAGACAATCAGAATCAGCTGTGTAACTAGTTCTGTGGCTGTTCTTTGTTTTCAGTTCAGTTTAGTTCAGTCGCTCAGTCGTGTCCGACTCTTTGCGACCCCACAAATCACAGCACGCCAGGCCTCCCTGTCCATCACCAACTCCCGGAGTTCACTCAGACTCACGTCCATCAAGTCAGTGATGCCATCCAGCCAGCTCATCCTCTGTTGTCCCCTTCTCCTCCTGCCCCCAATCCCTCCCAGCATCAGGGTCTTTTCCAGTGAGTCAACTCTTTGCGTGAGGTGGCCGAAGTACTGGAGTTTCAGCTTCAGTATCAGTCCTCCCAGTGAACACCCAGAACTGGTCTCCTTGCTTTATCCCATGTTTAATGAGCACCTTGGACACGCGAGGCCCCTCACTTGCCCTCTGTGCTTCCTCTCTCCTTAAGGGATAGGCTACCCACTCCAGTCATGGTGGCTCAGCTGGTAAAGAATCCACCTGTGATGCCTGAGACATGGCTTTGATCTCTGGGTTGGAAAGATCCCCTGGAGAAGGGATAGGCTACCCACTCTAGTATTCTGGCCTGGAAAATTCCATGGGCTATGTAGTCCATGGGGTTGCAGAGTCTGACACGACTGAGCAGCTTTCACTTTCACTTGCCCTCCTTAGTAGAATTTAGCTTTGCCTCCCCGCACCCCCAACACACCCAACAGCCAGAGTAAGGAAAGGCCGCTATGGTACTGCCCGGCTGGCCAGCCAGTTCTGTTTCTTATGTGCTTGGGTTGAGGTCTGCAGGTTGACCCCGAGAGGCTCTCAGAATCCCAGGAACTCCCTAGGTTCCCACCACACCCAGATGACCAGCCTCTATAACCAGAGTCTGTCTATCTGGATTCTAAATTCAAACCCCGCCCCCAGGAAATGGAAGCTCTGCGACCCGCCCTCTGGTCTCGGAGGCCAAACATGGCTTTCAAAATCAGGTGCACTTGGTTTAAATCTCCATTCCACCAGCATTCTCTCTGCTGGTCATTGGGAGAATTGCTTAGTGTCTCTGAGCCTTTGTTCAGTTCAGTTCAGTCACTCAGTCATGTCCGACTCTTTGCGACCCCATGGACTGCAGCATGCCAGGCCTCCCTGTCCATCACCAGCTCATGGAGTTTACTCAAACTCATGTCCATTGAGTTGGTGATGCCATCCAACCACCTCATCTTCTGTCGTCCCCTTCTCCTCCCACCTTCAGTCTTTCCCAGCATCAGGGTCTTTTCCAATGAGTCAGTTCTTCCCATCAGGTGGCCAAAGTATTGGAGCTTCAGTTTCAGCATCAGTCCTTCCAATGAATATTCACAGTTGAATTCTTTTAGGATTGACTAGTTGGATCTCCTTGCAGTCCAAGGGACTCTGAAGAGTCTTCTCCAACACCACAGTTCAAAAGCATCAATTCTTCGGTGCTCAGCTTTCTTTATAGTCCAACTCTCACATCCATACATGACTACTGGAAAAAGTATATCTTTGACTAGATAGACCTTTGTTGGCAAAGTAATGTCTCTGCTTTTTAATATGCTGTCTAGGTTGGTCATAACTTTTCTTCCAAGAAGTAAGCGTCTTTTTATTTCACGGCTGCAATCACCATCTGCAGTGATTTTGGAGCCCACAAAAATAAAGTCTGTCACTGTTTCCCCATCTATCTGCCATGAAGTGATGGGACTGGATGCCATGATCTTAGTTTTCTGAATGTTGAGTTTTAACTCAACTTTTTTACTCTCCTCTTTCACTTTCATCAAGAGGCTCTTCTTCTTCAGTTAGTCCATCTATAAGTGGGAACTCTGCCTTAGCCTCGGTGAAGATTCAGTGACAGGACACATGTGACGTCTTGACACCCAGTGCAGTGCTTGGCACATAACAGCTACTTGCTATGCATACCCCGCTTCTTCCACCTGTCATCACTGCTCTTGACCACGTAGAATAGAAGTAAGTCTACGGCTGTGTATCTTTGTGGGCCTTCAGCCTCTCTGCAGCCACCCACTCCCTCATCTCAGGCTCCAAAGACTCAATGGCTTTTTCCCTAAGAGAAATTTTATAACACATGTCTCAACTTCTATGTAAAATGTAACAATGTAAAAATGGTTAACTCCCAAATGATAACACTGTGTGTGCAGTGCTGCATAGGTAAGGGTCAGACGCAGATAATGATTGCTTCCTGTAAGTGAATTTGTAGGATTTGCGCTGCGAGTTGCACACGAATCAGTGACTTCACTTTCACTTCTCACTTTCATGCATTGGAAAAGGAAATGGCAACCCACTCCAGTGTTCTTGCCTGGAGAATCCCAGGGACGGCGGAGCCTGGTGGGCTGCCGTCTATGGGGTTGCACAGAGTCGGACACGACTGAAGCGACTTAGCAGCAGCAGCAGCAGCCTTAACTGAAAATGTGCCCAGTTGCTTGTGATAAAGAACAGGCGAGGTTCTTAAGCACAGATACGTGGTACCATGGGGCTGGGAAACAGGAGCTCTCATACACTGCTTATTCAGAAAGCTGTTTGACAGTATCTATCTAATTTTAAACGTACAAACCATTAACATGGTTAGTTCACTTCTAAGAATTTGTCCTATAGATGTGGTTGGATGAGTGTGCAAAGACCCATGTTCACTGAAGCATGATTTACAACAGCAAAAAATTGAGGGGAAGAACAAGTAAAAATCTGTCAGTCGGGGACTTAGTAACTTTGTTATAGTGCATCCATGGAGAAGAATATTATGCAGCTTGGAAAGGATTGGGGTAGATCAAAGCTCTGTTGTTGAATTAAAACTCAGTGAAACAGGGCACATAGGATGCATGTTTCCATTTCAGTGTGTGTGTTGGGAAGGGGTTACTTATGTACATATAAGAATTTTCAGGAGATTCTCTACTGGGGAGGGATTCTGTAGTTGGTAAAGAGTGAACCTCCCTTTAGATTGTATGCCCACAATGTATTCTTTGAATTTTCTAACCCATTTAAGAGCACACCATGTATAAATTAAATTATGTACCATGTCAAGTTAGATGATGCATGATGAAATTAAAGTTCAAGTGTTCAAATGTAGCTTCTTTACACTGACTAAGCTGTTGTACGTGTCATCCGGTATAGAGTGGTCACCATAGTTCATCCTTCGATCAGTTATGAAAGGGGGCTGGGAGGGTTTAGAGGCCTACACTCAGGTCTCTTCCCATATTACATATGTAGAAAACAAGCATCCTGATTCTAACCAAATACATGTTTACTTTCCAGATGCTTTGTTTACGTATTGGAACAAGGCCTCAACAGCTGAACTTATGGATTTTTTTACAATATCAGAGTGAGTAGTTTTGTCTTTGCTCATTGACTCTTGATTTTTCCTGGCTAATTAAGAGATGTGAAAAATACTATGTTATTGAACCAGGAATGCAATGTATGGTCACATCCACACTTATCCTTAGTTAAACTCTTTCTCCTGGAGCTGACCCCAACACCCAGTCTCAGGAACTCATGGCCCAGAGGACAGTGATAACCCTAAATTATTATATATGTGATGATTATAGATGAGAGGTTACTACTTGTGTGGATAAGCCGTTTTAATAAAATAACACAACATTTGTTAGCTGAATTGGGTGGATGCTGCATTTCTGAGTTGACTCTAATTTAAGCAGATGCAGTAACTAAGCCAGAAAAATTGCTATAATTTAAAAATATATAGTAAGTAAAAGTGAAATCTTAAATACAGTCTACATTATTTGATCTCTTTAAGTTTCTATTTTTTCCTTTAAGCTTTTTATTTTTAGAAACACAAATCCACAATCCCTTATCCAAAACCAGTGGGGCCAGATGGTTTTTCAAATCAGAATTTTTTGGATTTTTGAAAAATTTTCATAGAGAGTATATTCTGTAACACCCAGTAGGGTCTCAGGGAGCACCCCACAGTCAAGCACATTATTGTTTTTGCATTAAGAACTTATTTCTTCAGTACCGTGATTATGCACAGTAACTGGTTAAATCATGGGCTTCCCTTGTGGTTCAGCTGGTAAAGAATCTGCCTGCAATGCAGGTCGATCCCTGGATTGGGAAGATCTCCTGGACAAGGGAAAGGCTACCCATTCCAGTATTCTGGCCTGGAGAATTCCATGGACTGTGTAGTCCATGGGGCTACAGAGTCAGACACAACTGAGTGACTTTCACAAGCAGCTTTATGTCTGCTAGTTGGGGTCATGATTTGCTACCCCATGTGTTTGCATGAATTTGGGTAGAAATCCGTGATGGTCAGAGCTTTGTGCATTTTGGAGTTAATGGCCTTGATCCATGAATTCATGGCCATTTCCTCTCTAATATAGATAACATTAGAGATATTATATCTTGTTGATACTTAACAGAGATAATAGTTGTCACATGTGAGATAAGCTTTACCACCAGAAGAACTTCCTAGACATTATTTTAACTGCCTCTAATTAAATATATGATTTTTTAAAGCAATGTTATGAATATAATAAACAATAACAACAAAAAACATACTTGATGTCTGTAAGGGACCGGTCCATTTTCTTGAATCAAAAAATAAAGTTTCAGGGGCTTTCCTGGTGGTCCCGTGGTTAAGACCATACTCCCAATGCAGGGGGCACTAGTTTGATCCCTGGTTGGGGAACTGAGATCCCATATACCACGTGGTGTGCCCAAAATAAATAAATAAAATGAAGAGATGTTGTCTTGCTAAAAGGAAAAAATATGTTTAAAAAAAAAGAAAAAAGAAAGCTCCTTAGGTTGAACGAAGATGAATAAGCAACTCAGAGCAGTGCATGGGGTTTTCACTGTGACTTCCAAGACAAACATAGAGTAAGTGTCTAAGCTCTAAGTCAGAGTCAATCCTGTCCCTCCTGGGCCTTTCTTCTGAGTTGCTCAAACCATCCTCCACGGTTCTGATAGCGGCACAACATACGGCCTGCCTTGAGTTTGATCACTTTCTGTGGGTTTAAAGGCACCTTGCAGAGAATTTCTGGAAACCAGAAGTAAGGGGCCAGTAATATAGGTAAGAGCTTATTGAATGAACGTGTTACTATAAGTGCATTTAAATAAAGTGGCGTGTCAGCGGTGATTTTGCCCCCAGTAGTTTGTCGCCTCCCCTAATGAGCTCTCATCCTGCCCACAGAGTCTGCCTGCACCAGTTCCAGTACATGGGGAAGCGCTATATCGCCAGGTACTGTGGGGGGCTAGTGTGGCGTGCTGTGTCATTCTGTGTATTACTTGGACCCGAAAGTGTGGGAATTGTCGTCTGTGGTGATGGGCAGTTGGAATTCTCACAAACAGCCGTGAAGACAGTTGGCGGGTCTTTGGATCGCTGCCATGAAACCTGGTGGCCTCGCCCGCCGGCGTTGCTGCTTTCCTTCTGGCTCATTCTGTCTCAGGCGAAGCTCTTGGAAAGCTGTTCCTCCGTGGCCTGGTGCCTCAGCTCCTTCCAAACCCTCTCTCGCGCTCTGTTCTGTCTCCTCTTTCTCTTCCTCCGGCTGTGTCTTCTCACTCCCTCTCTTTCCTTCCTCAATGATCTCTCTTCCCATCTCACTCTCAAAAGGTCCTTTCTTTTTTTTTTTTCTTACCATTCTACCTCCCAGCTCCCAAGACACTAGCTTCTCAATCCAACCCCTTTGCTTCTTAATGAAAGAAGGTTTGAGCCCATCTCCGATCTGTTCAGACTGCCACCAATACCATCTCTCTCCCACTGAGCCTTTTCTCCGCCCTTCTGAGTAAGCCGTGTGTGCCCTGTTGTCGCCTGACCAGAGCGCTCTGTTGCGTGTCATAGACCCTCACTGCCCTACGCCCAGCCCCTTGGTTCCGCACTGAGTCAGAGGGGAGCTGGACACTCCTTGCTGGCAGGCAGCTGAGCAGCCCCTGCTCTGGCAGTATCAGTATTTCCTCAGAGGGCGCCTCTTCCCTTCTGCCCTGTCACCATCCAGCGTGCCTGTGTTTGTTCTCTTCCGTGTTGTGTATCCTGTGATCATGTATTTGTGGAGTCTTGGTCCAAGTGTCTTATTTCTCTGTTGTTACTGTTTTAAAAATTTAATGATAAATAAACAGTTATGTTTTAAGAAAAACTTTAAAAGTTTAGTTGTCATTGAGGTTTTTCGCTTATCTATAATTCTGTTTTACAGCAATGAAATAGGAAAGAGATTTTTAATAGACTTTCTGAATGTCAAGATTTTGCTTTTATGGTAACATTGTTCTTTTCTTGAGATATGTGAGAAATTTTCAGAATTGTGTTAATGTTAAGTAAAAGTATGTTTCCTTTTAAAAAACAGATTGAGAGAGACTATATTATGCTTTCCTCCCATTAATACTATTTTTAATTGAAACATGGTGGTACTTAACGTCCGCTAATCTCAACTCTTTATTTATTTTTTTTATCGTGACAGTAATTTTTGCATTTGAGTTTTTTGAGTCCTAAATGCAAGTATATACAGTGTGTCCTTATGCAATAACCTCTTTATATGATAATTTCATTCCTTTTGACTTTGTCCCATGAAGATGGTTAAACAGTATATTTGTAGCAGAAAGACACTGTGCTGGGAGAGCTTCTCACCCTCTTTTAGTAACTGTCACCCACGTCACAAGATGGCATTTGGAATATGTTGTGCAAATAGAATAAAATGCCTCAGAGCTAAACGTGGTGAATGTGAGAAGCCAAAGATTTTGGCCCCAACAAACTGTTGTGGAATTGGGTTTTGTGAAACAATTAACTGATTTTTTTCCAATGGCTATAAATTTAACCTTCTTTTTTTTTAATAAGAAAAAACCTTCTGACTTCCTAAGCACCCTGTATATATTTGCATGTAAGAGAATGCTTCCTGGGACTGTCCTAGAAGTAAATGAGCATAGAGAGGCGGGGGAGGAGGCCGGTGTTGCTTCGTCCGGTGCAGAGCCGCGTGCTGGTTTATAGGAGACCGGGCCGTGGTCTCTGCTGCATGCAGGCAGGATCCCAAGTCGTCCGTGTTTGGCCTCTGTGGGGCTCCCGTCCTGGGAACACTGCACCTTCTCACTGTGTCCCTTTGAAGTCACCCAGCAGCATGCTGCCCCGTGAGACTCCATGCATGCCCTGCTCCACTCCACACAGTAACACAGTGAGGGAGCCGGTTGGCCGCGGGACGGGGGACAGGCGTCACTCCGGCGCTGGGCTCAGGTCTCGTCTGCTCTGGTGATGGTGCACAGTAGGGAGTCAGCCTTTTGACCGCTAACCCAGATCACTTTTCTGTTTTCTTCACTTGGCTGCTGACAAGTCTAACAAAGGGTGTGGCTCTTCTCCTCCTTGCCTGGGTAAGAATCAGAGGTGTTACACCACCTCACAGAGTCCGTCCTGCTGCATGTCTGTCCTCTGTTTTCTTCCAATGCCTTTGTTTTGACTAAAAAAATAAAATTGTTTCCCCTCTTCAGTAACATGTATGATCTGAAAAGGCACGTGCTGTTTTGGCCGTTGTCCAGATGCTGGTCTTCGGCACCACACTGGACTGATGCTCACCTGTTTAAAAAGGAGCATCTCTGAAGGGCTTTCCGACACTGGAAAGGCCTCTGCTTTGGCCTGGTTCTCGCTCCTTCGTCTTTAGGTGCTTTGCTGTGAACTCTGCGAGTGCTGCCCCCGCCGCCTGTGTGTCTCTGGCTCCTGGGCCCCAGGCGGGCTCTGCTGCGCTTGGTCTGTGCGTGGCCCGTCTCCTCCGTGCTGTGTCCCGGCCTCACTAACGCCCCTCCCCGTCTCGCCGCAGTGTAACAAGTCTAACTTTGGCTCCTATCCCATTTCACTCGTGTTGCAGGAACCAGGAGGGGCTGGGACCCATAGTTCATGATCGAAAGTCTCAGACATTGCCTGTTTCCCGTAACAGAACAGGGATGATGCATGCGAGATTGCAGCCGCTGGGCAGCCTGGATAACTCTCTCACTTTTAACCACAGTAAGTCCCATGACACACCATCGTAACAGCCAGCCATCCCACGTGACAGCCCCGAGGGGACCGCCCCCCCACTGGCCACCGCGCCGCACACCGCATCACCGACTCGCCTTCTCTTCCAGCTCAGAGCAGTAGGACCAGGAGCTCGCCGTGCAGTCCCCTTCCTCAGAGGAGAATGACACAATGTGGGACGCAGTCAACTGGCCTGAACGCTCAGCCCCTCTGCCCCACGGGCTCCGCTTGGTGCTTTAAAACAAAATCCGGCCTAATTGATGATGATAGCGGGACATCCTCTGATATTTCTAGTTCAGTATTTTAATCTATTGGCAGGAGCCACCTTATCGTCCTTTACTGCCCCCCACCCCTCCGTGACTCCTGAAAAACCTCTGGGGCAGGTTCCTTTCGCCCTCCTGAGGCCATGCGTGTAGTTGACCCAGCGTCCCCATTCTGACATTCCAGCCCTGAACATATGTTAATCTTTAAACTGCTGCGAAGCCGTAAAGCCCATGAATCAATGTGTGAGGGTATGGAAAAGCCAATAACAAAGTGACTTTTTCTGTGTTTTCAGTGTGAGAAAGATATCAAGTGTGCTTGGGATTTCTGTAGACAATGGTAAGATTTAATCAGGTCGAAGTCTGCTTACGAGGCTGCTTCACTTGCAAACCGAGACCTCGCATTCATCTCGCCTTCCTAACTTTGGGGCTTCCTAACTTCACAGTAGAGACTTTGCCAAAACATAGGAGCATTATCTTTAATTCATTCTTATCAGTTGCCAGAGGGCGCCTGTGCTGTTTCCAGAAACCTAAGTGTAAATTTAATCTTCTTAAGGGTTTCTTCAAGCAAGAAACCTGTATCAACCTTGCAGCACTTTAATGTGATCATTTCTGTCTGGTGTGGTCTCTGAATTGTCCCATCCGTGCTCCATGCATGAGTTAGCTAGTTATTGTGCCATGTAGACAACTATACTCATTCCAAGCAACATCTTTAATATATAGTCATTAATATCTTCTCATCATTTCTAATCATAGGAATTCATCCCATGAACTGTGAGGTCCATACCTCTTTCTTTGTACAGGCTGAGAGTCAAGACAATATATTCCCAACACCTTAAATTGAGAATAGTTCAGGCTGAGAAATCAAAATACAGCAGCTTCCACCCCCTCTTCCACCCCCAGCAAAGTTAAATGTAGTGGGTACAGTCTCTCTCTATAAAGTTCTAGGCTTAATTTAAATCAATATTATGTCAGTCTGCCACACACTGAGCTGGTAGGCTTCAAATGCTAGTTCTCAGTTCTATACTTAGCTGTACCTTGTACAACACATGTAAGAATTTGATTTATCCACCTCTGTTAGGGCTTTTTCAGCTCTGCAGACATGGGGTTCAATCAAACAGAACAAGGAGTTTCACTATTTTTAGTTTTCATTTCCTGTTTAGCACACAAATCAAATTTTCATTCTTCTGAAGGACCTGCTACATTGCCTTTTGCCCAGAAAAATTTTAACACAAGGATTATCTCACTATCAGTTGAAATAAATGCTTACACTTTAAAGCATTAAAAAACAAAACCATAAGCAGACCAAGGCCCCGCCTGCCAAGGTAATTGTTTAGGAAGCATAGAAAACAGACAAAAATAAACGGAATGATCAGCCCATGAATAAATAACCGTAATCCACTAAGATGGGCAGCGGTTCCTCCCACTGCAAATGGGCTTTGCAGTGGTGGCTTGAGTTGGAGGAGGGAGACAGCTGACTGTGTTCTGCCAAAGACCATATTGTTAGCGTTGTTGATTTCCATCCTCTCTTCCTGCTGCCCACAGAGAACCCCATCCTACCCGCCCCTCTCCTCTCTTCCTCCTGAATGTTTTTCTTTGGTCAGTTTTCAGCAGCACCATCCTCAGTCAAAGCTTCTCCGTTGGCCTTTCCAGTCAACAATGCATAGCTGATTATTTTAGCCTTCCAAAGTGTGCCTGCAACTCCTGCTCACCCCAGATAGCTTCCAGCGTCTTGTAGTCCACGCATCTTCCCCTGGAACTCAGTCTTCCCTTATGTCTCCAATTCTGATTTTGTATTTGGGGGGCTTTGGCCCCTACCTCTGTTAACTCTTCAAGCTCCATGTCATCAACTCAGCCAAAAGCCAGAGAGAAGGAAATGTATACTGTATGTATACATGTATATGTGTGTGAGCATGTATATGTATATATACGTAGATGATTTTTTACATCTGGACCCTAGGCATTTTATGGGAAATTTGTAGCCATATATGTGTCTTTTGAAAATTCCTATTTAACAGTGAATACAGTACCTTCTGTTGGGCCAACCAATATGACAGATATCCAGTATGTGAGAGACTTGGCTGGAATGCCAGAATCTAAAATGGATTTATTTTAGAAAAGAATGAAAATAGAAAGAATCCCTTTGGATCAGTTCAGTTCAGTCCTCAGTCGTGTCCGACTCTGAGAATCCCTTAGACATCAGCATTTTTTCAATTCCTCTTTTCTCTAGTTCAAGTATGAAAGGCTTTGTTAGACCTCAGCATGACCAGCAGGGGGCAGCAGAGGACTGCAAAGAACTTAAGCCCGTGCAGGCCAGGCTGCCCGGTCCCTATCACCAGTTAACAGTAAGACAAGGGAAGAGACCCCATACTTACTGCAGGTTTAACCCGAACAGGCACTTACTCTTGGATTTTTACAGCAGTTAATGAAAGTAACAATTTCACTGTGACCAATGGGCTTAGCTATTTTAAAAACACTCAAAGCATTAGAGTTTGTTGCATGGATCATTGCCCAGGCTTATAAAAAGAAAATGATTACAACATTAAGGTATTGACCTGTTTACTGTAACATGTACTCATTGTGTATCAGTAGAAAAGACTTATGCCAGGGGACAAATTGAGAGTGATAGGTGCCCAGAGAATATTTTCTATAAACCAAGTGATGAGGGGAAAGCTGAGTGAAGCACATTTGCAAATAAGTGATACATTTACAAAATAAAATAACACTCTGTATTTAATGTTATATATTATTCTAGGAATATGTTAAATTCACTTGAATGATAATCTATATTTCCCACTGATTAATGGGAGAAAAGCCAGTCAAGAGGTAAAAACCCTTGAAGAAAACCTATATTTCATATAATTCAGTGTAAGAGATGGTTTAAGATCCCTGGACTAAGTTGCAGAGAATTGTTGTTTAGTCGCTAAGTTGTGCCTGACTCTTTTGTGACCCCATGGACTGTAGCCCACCAGGCTCCTCTGTCCATGGCGTTCTCCAGGCAAGAATGCTGGAGTGGAATGCCATTTCCTCCTCCAGGGATTCTCCCCGACCCTGGGACCGAACCCACATCTCCTGCATTGGCAGGCGGATTCTTTACTGCTGAGCCACCTGGGAAGCCCTTGCAGAGAATTAGATGTGCCCGGATGTCCTGTGACATTTGGAAAAGGCAGGTGGCTGTGGATCAGCTTCCACCCTTCCCACCACATCACCTCTGATGTGCGCTGGGGCCGGGGACCAGGGATAGTTATAGGTATGGTCAGCATTACTACACCGGGCTTTTCAGAAACAGAACTGCATAAAACGGAGTTGAGTTAAACAGAGCAACTGACGTTAAAGGGGAAACGGTCTCATCCTTAGCCTTTGAGTGGGATTTTAAAATAAATCCCGTAGCTGTGTGACAACGGACTGGAAACTGTGTACATGTGAGCAGTGGGTCCTAAGGTCTCTAAAGTGACCCCTGACGTGCCGGCCAGAGATGATGGTACATCAGGGAAGTCCTCCCCACCCTGACCTTCCTCGGTGACCACGCTCAGTGCCTGCGCCCCGAGGCACCACTGCCCCCTAGTGGAAGTCAGTAGGGTTAACAGCACTCCTTACTGGCCTCAGTCAGAATCTTCTTTGTCAGCTTTAAAAAGTTCCTGACTGATGCTTTGAGAAATGACCGTTGTCTCTTAAGACCCCTTCTTGGGTTTGCCAGCTCAGTTTGATTTTCCTGTGTTATCCAGTAACACGGTGACCACCTGTTAGAGTCTTCCCTCATACACTGCTCTGTTCCAGGTCTTAAGACAGGTTGTCCCCATGGTGGTTTCCGTTGTCGGATTGTCCAGTCAGTCTGTGTCACTCACTCAGCGTCCTGTGCTGCTACGTATTTTCAGGAATGACTCAGTAACACTAGCTCAGGAATCCTACTGACTTTTGAGACGAAATGGTTTAAAGAGAAGCAAAAGGCATCACTGACTCAATGGACATGAGTTTGAGCAAACTCCAGGAGAAGTTTGGTGAAGGACAAGGAAGCCTGGCATGCTGCAGTCCATGGGGTTGCAAAGAGTCGGACATGACTGCGCCACTCAACAGCAACAACAAATTATAACCAATTGTGGCTAAAAGAACTGCTTCTTTGATATGATTCGGACACAGGCAGGCAGATTTTATATGAATTTGACTCTTATTCTGATAGAGATTAGATAGCTAGTGTAATGGCTTATGGGTGGTGTATTATAGTAGCTTAGAGAAATTTTGTCATTAATTAGCATGGCCCATTGATAATGTATGTTTTTTTAAAAAAATCAAACAATCACAAATTGCAGTTCCTGAATCGTTCTAGATATTCAGCTAGATAAAAGTAAACTCTGTTGGAGTTCTTCAGTGTGTAGACCATCTCACCTGCAATGATCAAACTCAGATACACTTATCCAACAGTTTATCTAGAAAGAGAAAAGGATAGTTCTGTGCAGAGATTACAGTAGTTCATCACCAGAGCAACTGCCTTGTTACAGGTTAACTCAGATTCTAAAGCTTCATCTGGGTAAATGGCAGCCCTCAAAATATCACCTGTGTGATAATTTTTGGTTGGTCTGATAAAAGGTGTTGTATTTGGTTTATTCGTCCTCTCTCACCCTGGTTTGTGATCACTGTAAAAATAATCACCAGTTTGTTTTCCTCTTTTTGTTGGCTCTGTATCTCACCAAACAAACCTTGCCAAATGAGGAAATGCCTTGGCTTACAAAGGCGGTTCAATGAATATTAGTTACAAAAAGTGTCCGTCTTTCTTTTTGCTGGATTTCTGGCCCCTGAAAAGCAGAAATAAAAAGAAACAGAGCTAGTAGCATCGTACTGTTGCCAGATGTGTTCTGTAGCTTCAGTAAGGACACGATGACTGTCGCAGTGTGAAAATGAGGCAGGATACACAGCACCACCATTTTCAAAGCAAAACAAAGTTGGATGAAAACACAGAATAGTTTTTATTAAGTCATAACTTTAAAAAGCAACTTAGAAGCTTTTGTAGCCTTTCAAGACTCTCTGACATTTATTAAAGTCAGAAAAACATCATGCTAGTTACTTTATCTTTATAATAGAGATTATGATACAGTGACCTGGATAAGGAACTTGGAGTGTAGTTTCTGGGTTTTTTTCCCATTACTGGCCTCCAGAAAACTCTCTAGGCTTTCTGTACTTCATTTTCCTGATCTGTGTACAAAATGTCCTCCTCTCTGGAGTATTAAGAAAATTACCTACATAGTAAATGTTGATTGGTTTTGCTCCTTGGAGAAAGACATTACATGATGTTTTATTGTATTGCCATCTTTCTTTGTAATCTAGATAAATACCATAACATCTTTGCATCCCTATATATATTTCTGCTAATGCATTACCATTTCATAGTTTAATCTCTCAAGTTATATGTCAAACTACATTTATATCAGTACTAAATGGATTTTACAGCCACATACAGAAGATATCAGTTTGTATTTAAATTATGATTCTTCAAGTCTCTTCCTTTTCTTAAACATTTCTTTCAGTCATAGTGGCTTTCATGCTTTTTATTAAAGCAAGTAGAATACTATTAGCAGTACAGTCAACTCTTGGTTATCATTCATGATTCTAGCTGATAAAACAAATCTTTATGTTATTGACTTGAGACATCCATAGCATTCACTATGTGCCAGGCACTATTCCATGAGCTTAACAACCATTAACTAATTTAATGGCCACCACAACCCTTTGAGGGCAGGTACTGTTATTATCCCCATTCTACAGATGAGGAAACTGAGGTAGAAAGGGGTCACATAACTTGCCCAAGGTCACACAGCTAGTAAGGGGCTGAGCTGGATTCATTGACCAGCAACCTGACCCTCAGCTCATTTTCCTTCCCTAATTAAGCTGCTGCCTCTGTCTGTGTGGAAGCTTCAGAGGCCTCAGCCTCCTTCATTCCCCCACCCCTCCCCACCCCCATCCTAACAACTCAGACAGGTGGCTCAATTGAGTGAACTCCAGTCCAAGTACCAGTCCTGGCTCCCCTATTTATCAGCTGTGTGACTTACGACAAGTTTTAGCCCTTCTGTGCTTCCATTTCCTTACCTGCAGAAAGGGTTTAATAAGTGTACACACTTCACAGGGCTACCGAGGGATTAATGAGATGATCCGTGTGAAGTTCACAGAATCGTGGCTGGCACATAGCAAGTACACAATGCCTGTGCGTTGCTGTTACTCCCCGTCAGAGTGGAAAAGAGTCATAATGGAGTGGAAACATTATTAGTACCCCGTTTTCCCCACCCACCGAAAAAAAAAAAAAAAAGGCCAACAGGGAGATAAGGCCCTGAAGGAAGCCTTCTGGAAATAATCAAAAGTTGACTGTGACTATACCGTCCGCCAGCCTGTGCCCTGCAGCCGCCGACAGTGACCTTGTGTTATGATCCATGCAGGCTACGGCCACTCGGACGCTGACGTTCTCCACCAGTCACTACTTGAAGCCAACATTGCTACTGAGGTGTGCCTGACGGCACTGGACACCCTCTCTCTGTTCACACTGGCGTTTAAGGTTTGTATTGAACAGCTGTTCATGATCAGAGCCTTTCTGAAACACATTTTTTGCTTATTTAGCTGAACCAGCAAGAACTTCTTAATGTTGCAGTTTTACTGCAGCAACTCTTTTTGCCCCTGTAAGGAAGCCATTAATCCTTAAGTTCCCTTGGCGAAAGCATTCCACAGTTAATGGCCCCAATTCCCTGAAATATAATACAGCTTAACTGGTCAGAGTGTGCTGCCTGCTTGCAACTGGTGGACACAGGCTTTGGCGAGGTTAACCCTTGGCCAGATGAAAGCATTTACCAGGAACGTGGCTTTGCTCTGCCTTCAAGGATGATAAAGACAGGAACCTAATCAGGTTTCTGCCTTCACTGCCTTTAAACATATCCAAATGCGGTAGCAATTAAAATTAAATGTTTATATGTAGAGGTGTGTGCTCAGTTGTGTCTGACTCTTCGCTGTCCCATGGACTGTAGCCTGATAGGCTCCTCTGCTCATGGGATTTTCCAGGCAAGAATACTGGAATGGGCTGCCATTTCCTACTCCAGAAGATCTCCCCAACCCAGGGATCAAACCCACTTCTGCATTAGCAGGTGGATTCTTGACCACCGAGCCACCTGGGAAGCCAATACGTAAAAACACATTTACCTTTTCAATTTTTTAAAAATCTGTTACTAAGTTAAATGATAGAAAACAGGTACAGAGAACAAAAAGTGGTCTTGGTCTTGGTCTTCTCTTTAGGTTGTAGTGAGTCGCATTCGCACAGGTAAAGACAGTCTCTTCAGCCACTCTCGTTTTTTGGGACCTACCCCTTCCCATTCTTGCTCAGTGACTGCTTAGGCTTTCAGGGAGACTGAGTTAGTGTTAATATGCTCTGAATATGAAAACAGCATGTTTATTTGCAAGGCAATTTGGGAAACATACCCCAAGGCATTCTGTACTCGTCTTCTTGTGAAGCACATCCCTTATTACACAGAGTAAAGACCAGCCATCACATTGCTCTATTATAATTTACCTTTGTTCTTAGCATTCATGCTACCCATGTCCCCAGGCCGTGTCATCACTAGGAAGCCCGCTGAGAGATGAGGGATGGTGAGTCCCTAGGATGAGGATGGGGGCAGGCGTGTCTTATGTGGAGCCTGACCCCAGCGGTCCTCAGCTGTGGGCTCCAGCTGGTGGCAGCTGCAGGCCCTGAAACTGTGTTAGAGGTGCAGAGTCTTGGGTCCTGCCTGACTGAGTCCAACCCTGGGCGTGAGACGTAAACAGTACGGCTGAGGACCACCGCTGTACCGGAACCACATTTTGAGCCTCTTTCTGCTTTCTTTTGGAGATTTTTAAGTAACAGTTCTTATGTAAGTAGGCAGTGAAATTTGTAATATATTTGCCCCATACATATGTATCCATGCTAGCTGATAAGCTCAGATGCATCTGTAAGGTCAGAAGAGCAGCTGGGACGCTTTCTTCCTGTCTCCTGGGCCCCAGCGTGTAAATGAGCAGGAAGCCCCAGGGCTGCACAGTAGGTGTGGTCTGGCCCCACGGGCAGATGAGGGCACAAGCAGCAGAGGTGTGGTCTGGGAGGGTTGTGAAGTCAGTGACGGTTTCCTTACTACTGCACCGCCTGCAGTTCATCCTCAGCCTCCTTTAAATCGCCTGCTTCATATGGAAGAAGAGCCTTGGTCAAGGTTCCCAGGTCTCCAGTGTCTGGCCACTGTTAAATTAACTAACAGGTTCTGACTCGAGAAAAACAACATCTGATGGTCTCTGATTGATGACTGATTGTGACATTTACTGGGTGACCATCTTTGAAAAAAAATCACTTCATGTTTCCAGACCTAAGATAATCTCATTTGTAAGACTGAAAAAGTAGGATCTGCCTCCCAGGCTGTTGTAGGTTACAGCAAGATGACCCCTGGAAGGGCCGAGCACTCTGCTGATACAGACCGGGCTCCAGGACACGTGGGAACAGGCAGTTGTACAGAAACACTGTGGGCTTCAAGCCCCAGCCGTACCGTTAGCCAGATGTTAGGCCTTGGGCAGGTCTCCTTGACATCTGTGGGCCCCAATTTCCTTCCTTAGAACATGCCAGTCATGCCTACTGTGTCGTGAATTGATATGAAGTATCCAGAAACATCTACCCTGTGTTTGGCATGCACCAGGAGCTCAAATGTTGACTCTAATTTAGCAGTAAGCACTTTCTGCTGTGCTCATGCCTTCCTGGTCCTCAAAGTATAGGATCTGATTCCTCAGACACACAGGCAAGGTTGAGTTTTAGGGCTGAGGTGGCCTCTATCAAGGTCTGTATGCGTCTGTGCAAAAATCTTTGTTTAAAGCTCAGCACATATACACACCCATTAAAAAATGGGAAGATGGTGAATCTTACGGCCTTAAACGATGTCATGGCAAGCAGTAGGTCCGCAGTAGTACCCAGCCTAGGTCCACAAGGCCCACTGGTGTAGCAGGCCCTGGGATCTTCCTATGTAGATATTTCCTCAGCTGAAGCATCATTCAGAGCCTGTCAGAAAAATTAAATTATTACATTGAGTTAGCTGACATAATTGTTTGCAGATAGTCATCTTTGACAAATGGACCCCCATCATTACTGAGCCTCTTAAATGACCACATTTCATGAGTTGCCGCAGGCAATCAAGAAATCACATTCTAAATGAGAGGAAATGTTTGAAAAGATTTAAGCCCTGAATCCCAGTTTATTATTATATTAGCTTCCTGCTGTTTACTGCCGTCTATCTTCAGCGTCAGTCCTCACTACAGCGTAGCCCATAGGGCTTCTTATCCCTTTTACAGGTGAGGACATTGAGGCTGAGATGGGCTGGGAAATTTGCCCAAGATCACTACACAAGTGACATGTCAAGCCCTTCTTCTCTGCTAAGTCAGCCATGTGCATGGGGCAGAGGGGCGGAGGGGGAAAGGAACTAAGCTGGGTGAGTGTTGAGGTAGTTGAATGACCTCCCAGACAGAAAAAGGAAATGAGCAAGCACCAACTAGATGCTGGCACTTTGTGGGCACTTTCACACAGGTTATCTAATTCATAAAAAGATGTGTTTTGTAAACCAGGGTAGTTATATGCAGAAAAATATGCCACTTCTCTGGCTGTTTTAAAATGTCTGTTAATACAGTCCCAAACCAATGCTAGGAAGATCCCCTGGAAAAGGGTATGGAAACCCATTCCCATATCCTTGTCTGGAGAATTCCACAGACAGACAGGCAGGTTACAGTCCATGGGGTCACAGAGTCAGACACGACTGAGCGACTTTCACTTGCAAACCAATGATAACGTTTAAATAGTTGATAACACTTTCAATATACTTAAAATTTAATCCAAAAATGTATTTTAAGCAATTCCACGTGGTGCCTTTTCTTGCATGGTGAGAACCAGGATGTGCTGAGCAGGATCGAAGTGCATGGCCAGAGTGGGGAGCACATGGATAGTGGGGGTCAGCTAGGGAGACTGGGGTCCATGTTACACAACCACGAGCCTGGGGTTCAGGTTGTCACGGCGACTGGCAAGCCTCTGTAACAGAGACAGCTCTTCTCTAAACTAGATGTTTATAATCAGTGTTTAGATGAAAATAAAGCCATATGCCTAGGAAGAATGGAGCTGTCTTAAATAACACAGTTCCAGATATCTCTTTTGGTATCCAAGGTTTAAATTTTTCTCCTGTTCTGGCTCTTTAGAAATTCTGGATACTGCATGTTTGTTCTCTGAAAGGCCCATTTCTCTTAGACTATGTGTCCACAAACTTGAATCCACATCAGACAATTCCTGAGAAATGTTGGTAACCTCTGCTCCGCCTTATTGCTAGAAATGTGTCATGCCTTTCTTATTATTCTAACATCTTGTCTAATTTTCTCAACGAAATTCTCCCATCTTCAGTAACATCTACAGGGAGATAAAGGTAGAAATGAGATTCTCCATTGTTATCTGTGGTTATTTATAAATGGAAAAATGAAGGTGATTTTTGTTATGCTTTTTTCCCCCTCTTCTCTGGGTCTTTCTGAATGTTCAAAGATTTTTATGTTTAGTATCTGTTACTTTCTAATGAGAAAGAAAGAGACACACAAACAGAAGAAGGTAGGAAGGCAGCTGGTAAACTGGGGTGTATTCAGGATGAAAGGCCCTTCACCCCTTTAAATGAGCAGTTATGTATATCTTAGTGTGAGTTTTTACTCTGTTCTTCAAGCAACTTTTGCGATCAGAGCCCAGGAAGACTAAATCCTAAAAATGGGAAGCAAAAACCTTGACCGGAGGAGAGAGAAAGGAACCTTAACTCCAGTGTTAAGAACTTGAAGACAGGCCAGTTCAGAACAAGACCAGAGGTCTTCGCCCCATTTTTGTACCAACCATCTCTCCCAGAAGAGTGCTGAGAAAATAAAAGCTCACATCCAGATTTGTGCAAACCTTCCTCCAGCTGTAATTAGGAAGGGCTGCGGCTCCAAGGAAAAGCACTGCTCACAAACAGCAAACCATGTAAGCAGTTCCCCGAACACTGAAAACAGCCTCTTTTTTTTGTTTTTTCTCGTTGGTGAACAGCTGCTCATGGTTGAGAATTACATCATATTCAGTTAATTAAGTCACATTTTCTGCTCATTAAATTGTTTCTCTTTCACACAATGGAATTCAATGCTGTATCTCAGTATTACATGATACAGGATTCCAGGTGTCCACCAGCTGTGAATACACCTGTGACCTATAAAAACAAAACTTACTCCTTGAGTTAAACTTTTTCTCCAACAATAAGATGAGGTGAATTTCAAAACTATTATTTCAGCCGTAATTTGCCCTGCAACAGAACTGGCTGGACATAAGTCATCTCTGCTCATTTCAATGAATCGTAATATTGGTTTCAGGTACTGGTCTCTGGACTTTTTTTTTTTAAGTGACAATCATTTTTACCTACTTTTGGAAAATGTACACATTCTCCCAAAAGCACGCCTTTGTCTTGACAGGCCTGTCCGTATTTGAAGAGGCAGGTCTCCCGTGTCACACACGTGTTGTAGCTGCATGCTGGCCTCTAGCTGGGCAACACATCTGTCTACTGTACATGTTCAACGATCTTTGGGAGTTTTAGCCAGCCAGGCTTCCACAATGTTGAACCAGTGTGGATTTGCTGCTGGTGGGAGGAAATCATGAAAAACAAAGAGAAGAAATTCGTGGTGGCCCTCTTGCCACTTACCGAACAAATCAGAGGGTGGATCAAATACTCCCTGTGTGTGCTTAGCTGCTCAGTCATGTCTGACTCTTTGCAGCCCCATGGACTGTAGCCTGCCAGGCTTCTTTGTCCATGTAGGTTCTCCAGGCAAGAATAGTGGAGTGGGTTGCCATGCCCTCCTCCAGGGGATCTTCCCAACCCAGGGATCGAACCCAGGTCTTCTGCATTGCAGGCGGACTCTTTACAGTCTGAACCACCAGGGAAGCCCAGATACTCCCTATACTTGACCCTAAGTCTTCACAGTAGCTCAGTTTTAGGGTCAGTGTTTCAGGGATGAGAAGGACCAGGCTTGGTTTACCTGCAAATCCATACACAGGAGTGTGTGCTAAGTCACTTCAGTTGTGTCCAACTCTTTTTGACCCTGTGGACCATAGCTTGCCAGGCTCCTCTCTGCATGTGATTCTCAGACAAGACTACTGGAGTGGGTTACCATGCCTTTCTCCAGGGTATCTTCCCAACCCAGGGATCGAACCCACATCTCTTAAGTCTCCTGCTTTGGCAGGCAGGTTCTTTACCATTAGTGCCACCTGGAAAGTACACATGAGAAACAGTGCCTGACCAAAGCCCGTGCATTTTTGCCCTCACCAGACTGCCTGGTGGGTGATGCATGGCTTCACAGAGTGCCTGAGAGCCTGCGGTGGGCGAGAAAACCCAGCCCTCACTGATAGGGGATCTGTTTCATAGACCTCACTTCAGTATTTTTCCAGCCCGTTCATTAGCCGATCCCTGTAATGACTCTCCTCCGCTGGAACTGAGGTGTCACAAACCTTACCTCTGTATCAGTTGCTGGGCACAATAAAAATAAGTCAATAAATGAAGCCCAGTCAATACTGAGATACTGTGGTCCTTTCAACCATATCACCGTTTGCTGCGAACTTTTAAAATTAGTCCCTCCCTTAGTAATAAAAGCATAAATTTATTGATAAGCTTATTTGTACTACAGGAGACTTTTGTGCTCTCCTAGAAGGTTTCTGGCAAGTTTGTTTAAATTATAAGTTGTCCTAGTACCTGGAAAATGTAACCTTTGAGGCTGGCAGTTATATGAAACCTGTTAGCGATGTCTGGCATGTCTCACTGACCAGACTCTTCTCCTGTGATTTAAGAACCAGCTCCTGGCTGACCATGGACATAATCCCCTCATGAAGAAAGTTTTTGACGTCTACCTGTGTTTTCTTCAAAAACATCAGTCTGAAACGGCTTTAAAACACGTCTTCACCGCCTTAAGGTCGCTGATCTATAAGGTACGTGGTCTCATCGGGGGAGGCCGTCCTCGATTGTCTCCTGCTCTCTGTCCCCCGGGGCTGAAGGGGGCGCTAGCTAGCCTCTCTGGGCCCATTTGCTTCCTCGTGTCCGTCCAGTTCCCCTCGACGTTCTACGAGGGGAGAGCGGACATGTGTGCGGCCCTGTGCTACGAGATCCTCAAGTGCTGCAACTCCAAGCTGAGCTCCATCAGGACCGAGGCCTCCCAGCTGCTGTACTTCCTGATGAGGAACAACTTCGACTACACCGGCAAGAAGTCCTTTGTCCGGACCCATCTGCAGGTGCGTGTGCTTTAGCTTTCCAGGACACGTGCGCCCTGCGGAATTCTGCTTCCGCAGGAAAACTGTGCGTGTCAGCATTTACCAAGTTACCCCGGTGTTAAGTTCTGAACAGTCTGGCAGCAAGACAGAAAACTCGAATGTCCCATTTACTGGTTTGGTTAATTTCATCCTCCACGTTGTACAATTTGGGCCCAGGATGTGTTTCTGTTGGTAAATTGACATTTGAGTATTGAGTCAGTTCTGGACTGACTGAAAAATTACGCTGAGTTAGGATGTACAGAACCTGTGAGAGAATTCCTCACAGTAAACATCTCAGGTAAGACACAGAGAGCCCAAAGTAGTCCTTTTCTGTTGTCCATCTGCCGACACACCTGCCATTTCTCCAGAGTTAAAATGCGCCAAATTCCCTGTCCTGTAAACTGCTGATACTAGGGATCTCAGGTATTTCTGTAGACCTTCTTTTTCTACAAACACATACAGGAGGGCCTTCTCTGTCTTGTACTTATTCCTTTTTGAAAACAAGTACTTACCGTTTGCAAACTACATGCTAGGATTCCTGGGTTCCTGGAACAAAGCAAGACCCTCTCCTGGCCTGGACAAGGTGTCGTCATCCCCAGAGGACAGGCAGACCGCGAGGCTTCTGTGCCACATGCCCAGGGCCGTAACAGGAGAATTTCAGTGCACCAAGGAGCGGGCCAGGGGCTTCCCACGGGGTGTGAAAGATGAACAGGGGGTTGGGAGTGAGCATGCTCCAGGCCCTGGATGAGAAAGGGGCCAGCCAGGGAGCTGGAGAAGGTCCAGACAGTAGAGTTGAGAATGTGGAGGCATCATTGCATATTCAGGGGGATCACCTGGACTCCAGACTGAGAAAGGATCGGGAAGTCGAGGCCTGAGCTCAGGAGACCTTGGGGAAACCATGTCAAGTCTAGGCCAGAGAGGATGGAGTTCTGGGTCATGGAGAGGTTAGAAAGAAGAGGAGACTGCGTTAACAGCACTTAGTGACAGTACTTAGTACTGGCTGTGGTGCAGGAAAGGGGGGACAGGTCACAGTTTAGTTGAGTAACTAGGTCAAGGCAGTGCTAATATAGACCCCCAAAGGACAGATTCCCCCATGCCATGGTTAATATGTACATGTTTTAATAAATGCAGAGGGCCATCCACTTTTGAATACTGAGCCCATATAAATCCAAGCCAAAACCAAAGAAGTAATAATAAGGTCTCCATGTCTATTAGAGAAGGTGCTCTGTAATTATCCAAGTGACATGGGCTCATCTGCTTCTCATTCCTCTTTACTTGCCTGGTCAGCATTTTGCTATACAAACAAAAGACACAGGGAGAGTAGAGTCACCTTCTGGAATAATTCTTGGAAGGAGGAGGGGAATACTCAGACACTGTTTCCCACACTGGAGCGACCCCTGCTCGCAGGCTTCCTGTTGCCCCATCCCCATGCACATCGTAACCAAAGTCAGGGGCCGAGCCAGGGGCATCACGTAAAGGTGAATTGATTAGCTCACATTTGTGTGTCCCTCAGATTGTTATTTCAGTCAGCCAGCTGATAGCAGATGTTGTTGGCATCGGGGGAACCAGGTTCCAGCAGTCCTTGTCTATCATCAACAACTGCGCCAACAGTGACAGGCTCATCAAGGTGGGTGGCCCAGTGCCGATTTACTTTTTAGCCCCCGAGACCTGGCCTTATCATCTGGGAAACGCGTGCAGACAGACAGATCACAGCTGAAAGCCTGTGTCTTCCCTCTACCCTTGTTCCAGCACACCACCTTCTCCTCAGACGTGAAGGACTTGACCAAAAGGATCCGCACGGTTCTGATGGCCACGGCCCAGATGAAGGAGCACGAGGCTGACCCTGAGATGCTGGTGGACCTCCAGTACAGCCTGGCCAAGTCCTATGCCAGCACCCCTGAGCTCCGGAAGACGTGGCTGGACAGCATGGCCCGGATCCACGTCAAGAACGGCGACCTGTCCGAGGTAGCCCCATGTGCCTGTCCGTCCAGGCTTTTTGAGAAAACAAGTTATGCCCCACTCACTGAAAGAAGCTGATTATGAGAGAAACTTCCCAGTAATTCCAAGAAGCCGGTTAAAAGCACGTGATACTTCAGTGTTGGGCTCAGAGCTCCTTCATAGTCATTTAGCATTTTTACAGTTTAGAATGTCCTAAGGGGCTTTCTGTCACAGGCGCATTGTTTGCGAGCTCTTAGAAGACACCCGTGCTCACACAGGTGCCCGTTAGTGCAGGTGCGTTCAGCTTCTGCACCAGAACTCCTCTCCTGATCTAAAATGTAACTATTTTATGATAAAATGAGGTTTTCCTGATACAGAAGTCAGCCAGGGCATGGCCTTTTCCTCTTCGAGGTAGTGGTTTTGTCTGTGAGTGCAGAAGGGGTCAGAGCTGCCCCGGCTGCAGAGCCCATGGTTCAGTAAGCATCAGCATGGCAGGTGCGCAGGTGGGGAGTGTGGGCTTCGAGAAGACCAGCTCCCAGATCCAGCATTGACTAATTTGGCGACACTGAGCCTGTTCTTAACCCCGCCGTGTCTCAGTGACATCTTCTGTAAAATGGGGGCACTTAAGGACAACGATGGGCTGTAAGGCGGGTTCTCTTCATGTTCCCACGAAAACTCTGCTCAGGGTTCATGCCCATGGCATTTAGGTGTGATCAGCAGAATGACCAAAGAAATATGCTTTTACTTTTAAAGATGCTAATTGCTTAAATTAGTGAAATTGTGTCCAACATCTGAAAAGTGTATGTAGCAATTCTTACTTTTTGATTATTCGGAGTCCATTCTGTTTGATCAGTTTAATCTAAAATATCCATTAGCCATAATAAAAATGAATTACACACTTGTTAGTAGTAGTAATTTTTCTACCATTCTGATGAGAACCAGGGCTTAGGCATTAGAACCTTATAGTAGGTTCATTTCTAACAGCTATGTTTGATGTTTTATAAACCATGGCAACTTGGTTAAAATAATTTATTTTTGTTTTTTCTTACATTTTAAAGGTGTTTATAATGTTATCCATTGAACATTACATTATTTTCATTTAGAATTCTATTTTGGGAAAAAATTTATAACTTCATTGTTTTTTAGGTTGACAGAAAAATACATTAGCCCCCGAAGTTTGAGCAGTTCTCTCTGAATACAGGAGTGCACATGCCTTTTCTTCAAGGGATCCTCTTTTTCCCTTTAAGAGAAATAATGCCAAAATTTTAGATATAGTAGGAAAAAATGCTTTTTAAAAATCTTTTATCTTTAATAAAAATTTAATAATTCTAGATAGAAATGGGCCTTACCAAGCTTGTTGCCATCCATCTGAATTCAGAGTTTCATAATTTCAGTTTGTATGAATTGTCCCACTTTTTTCTATAGGTAAGATGTCGGCCGTGAACACTAGCTGATGCCTTGAGATCTAACATGAGTACATACAGTCACTAGGTTTCTGATGGTGAGCTTTGTGTGTTATAACTGGTGATTCTGAAGCATGTGTCTTTTACTATAGGCAGCAATGTGCTACGTCCATGTCACAGCCCTGGTGGCAGAATATCTCACACGGAAGGGTAAGAAATGATTCTGTGTTTTGTGAAACAACTGTAAAATTTTACAAAGCAGCAAAGACAAGCGAGAACCATTCAGAAGGATTTGAGGTGGAGGATCTGTGTGTGTGTGTGTGTGTGTGTGTGTGCGCACTATATTGTTGTTTAGTCACTTAGTCATGTTCGACTCTTTGCAACTCCATGGAGCCTGCCAGGCTCCTCTGTCTGTGGGATTTCCCAGGGAGGAATACTGGAGTGGGTTGCCATTTCCTCCTATACTTATTCATTGTTTTTTTTTAATTCGCTGATGTGACATTTACTTGACTGGTAGGCACCACAAAAATGCAAAACAAAAGTAGTTGGCGTGTTGTCATATAACCTCTTGCTAATAACTCCATTTTGCAAAAACTAGTTAATGAGCTTTGCCTCCGGGAGTTCCTGGCTGGCCAGTCTCCAGCTGGAGAGATTTTATTTTCCCCGAAGGTAGTTCCCTGGAACTGTTTATCCATCACACGGCAGCTGTAGCAGGAGGTCATCAGACAGCATTTTCTGGAGCACAGCGCGGTTGGCTCTGCCGTGCGAGGAGGCAGCGTGCAGGCTGGGACCTCGCTTCTCTGTGGAAGGGGCGGGTGGAAGTGTGCGCTGCCCCCTTGAGTGTAAGGGCTGGCTCCCACGTCAGCAGGCTGCAAGTTCTCTCACGGCTCCTCTGGCCAAACACCCGTTGCTCATCTCCACTTCCCAATCGAGAACACAGGGCTTTCAGAAAAGCCAACTGTGTTCCCGTGTGTACTGGAGCACAGCTGCGCCAGGTCTGGCTGAACCCTGCACTGTGTAAGGAGTAATGTCAAGTCACTGCGGCCACCCAGTTACTTCTTGGCGGACCGCTTCTTGCAACAGCAGGGCGAGTTCTCTCCGAGTTCTGGGTCACCCCCCAGCAAAGGGGGTGACATGACAGCTGGAAAGAAACAGAGTTGTTTCTGAGCCTGTTCCTCTGACTAGCTTTGGCTCCTTCGGTTTTCTTGGTATCTGAGCATGGGTCATCTTATCAAACTATTGTTGTTACTATATTTTGCTGTTAATTTGATTCAGTGCCTATTTCAATTTATTTAAGATTACATACGTTTTAATAAAGGTGGGTGAAAAATGAAAAGGGATGAGAAAGTACTTCCCTAGTGGTCCAGTGGCTGACTCCGTGCTCCCAAGGCAGAGGCCCACAGCTTCGATCCCTGGGTCAGGAAGATCCCTTGGAGAAGGAAATGGCAACCTACTTCAGGATCCATGTGCCGCAACTAAGACCCAGCACAGCCAAATAAATAAATAAATTTTTTAAATGGTTGAGAAAAAGAAACAAATGGAGGGTGGTGAGGGTCAAATACGAGGAAGCCGATGAAGGCGAGTGCCTGGTGGCCCTGAGGTTCTCTGTGGCAATGCTGGCATGAGACACAAGATTTCTAGATTGGTTTTCATTCAGCCCAGAGACAAAACAGGGCAGGAAGCGCCCTCACGGCTCATCCACCTTCAGGCTGATGACTCCAACTGTCCCCTGCTCTCTCAATCCTAGGCATGTTTAGACAAGGATGCACAGCCTTCAGGGTCATCACCCCAAACACCGACGAGGAGGCCTCCATGATGGAAGACGTCGGCATGCAGGACGTCCACTTCAACGAGGTGAGGGCCACAGCCTGCGGGGGCTCGGGTCGCTGAGGGTCTCAGGTGCTGCCATTCCCCACCCCTGCCCCCAGCCCAGGGTTTTCTCTCTGCAGCCGCTGTGTACACACTTTGCTCTAACTACGATAATTCACCAGAACACTGGCACAAGCTCCTGCCAGTCCCCTTTCTTGGAACTCCTCGTGTCCTCTGGAGAGAGTTGTTGTTGAGTCGCTCAGTCATGTGCAGCTCTTTTGCAACCCCATGGTCTGGAGCCTTCCAGGCTCCTCTGTCCATGGGATTTCCCAGGCAAGAATACTAGAGGAGGTTGCCATTTCCTTCTCCAAGGGATCTTCCTGACCCAGGGATTGAACCCACGAGTCCCGCAATGGCAGGCAGATCATTTACCACTAAGCCACAAGGGAAACCCAGAGAGTCTGACAAGCCGGTTAGTAGTGATGTAAGACTGAGAGCTTAAACTCTCGTGGTGAAAGGTCCACTGTTTTGAATCATAAGGTTTCTCATTCTTTTCAGCAATTAATTTCTCTGTTTTATGGGGTTTATTTGTTCATCTGTTTTAATCTAACTTTTCAGTCAGTGTCGCCAGACATGCAAGGCTGTGAGAGGCCAGCCTGGGCTTGTGGGCAGAGCAGCCCCTGTCCACACCCTTGGATCCCTGCTTCCGCTTGAGCGCTGCCCCCAGGGCCTGCGCATCATGAGGAAATAAGACCACCCTGTCCCACCCCCCAGAGAGACCAAAACCTTTCACTTTAGATCACTGTAGCAATTTCTGCAAGTTTCTTGCCAAAGCGGGGTCACCTTGCAGCCACTTCTCCATGAGCAGACAATTTTGAAATAAAGCTAGGTATCTGAAAAAAAGCCAGTTTTCTGCTACATTCCCTGATTTTCTTCTTCCATGCGTGTCTGCCAGAAGAGCTTTTCACATGTGCCTGCCTTCCCTCAACTTTAAAGCAAAATGAAACATTCGGGCAAGCTTTTTAATCATGCCCTTTTAAGGAAAAATAAAGTGGTCTGTTTCTTCATGTGGAAAGAAAAAACAGAGAAGGGAGTAAACATCTTCTGCCTCTGTTGTAGTTGTTTTTAATGAGTGGAGGTCCTACTTAATATCAGAACGTTTGATCATGTTCATGCCAGTAAGCAGGGCCCATGAGCAAACATCCTCCATGACACTGACCACCCATGAATCAGTTCTCAAAGTGAGGCCCCGAGGCCCTTGGGGTCCCCAGTAACCTTTCAGGAAGTCTTTGAGGTCCTTCCTTTTCCACCTGTCTCCGTGAGGCTGGATTTTCTTTGTCTGCATCATCCAGAATAATATATTGAAGAGCCTGAATGCAGAAGCAGAGGCCAGAATCCAGGCTGCTCCTATGAAGCCAGACATTAGAGGGGCAAAAATGTAGAAAGATGCCACTCTTAATTGTTTTTTAATTTTCCCATTAAAAACATTATTTTTGTTAACATGTAATCAGTTTATTATTATGAGCTTAGATTAATCCATGAATATTTTTACATTTCTTCAGTGTTCACTCCTAATATTGTAAATATTGAGAGATAACACCCATATACATAAAAGTTCTCACCTATTTTTAAAGAATTCTCAATGATTTTTATAATATATAAAAGGATCTTAAGCCTCAAGGCTTAAGATCCACCATCAAAAATTCTGTGGTTTCAAATGACTCCCTAAATTAAAAAGTAACCATGAGAAAGGAAATTAATATATTGAGTGATTTTACATTTAAAAATTAATTTTAGCCAAAATACGTAAAGTTCTCTTAAGTATTCTGAAGAGGGGGCGGGGGGAAGCCAGTTGGTTATTACATGGTATTAACCATTCAACTGTCTCTCCACCTTGACATGCCTGGACCAATGATAGTTTTTAATTTTTCACTCTGACGTGTGAACCTGACCCTCAGCAACAAGGCCCCCACGCTCATGGCATTGGACTCTTCACTTCAAGGAGAGCTTGACTGGGATTTTCCCTGAAAAGAAGCCTGAACGCATTGGCTCCCAGTCAGTTCTCTGGAGCACAGCACTTTTGTTTAGAATTTGCGATAAGGAAAACAGCAATACCAAGAACAACTAAAGATTTAAAAGTTAAACAGTTCTGAATAACCTGTCCTCCGGGATGATAAAATGAAGTTCAGGATGGCTCATCAGATTAAGTCATAGCCTGGAAAGACTCAGGAGCAGAGCCTAGGCAGTCGCCTAGGGAGTGAGCCCCGTGAAACCAAGGGCAGATTGATCAGGGAAATTTGTGAATGGCACCCACTCTGAGTAATAACTAAACATGTGATGGGGAAAACTTTATCAGCTCTTTTTCAGAATATAGATTTTCCACCCTGTCCTCAAAGCATAAAGTTGGTAAATCTTTAACAAGGTCCATAGTCCGTGACGACCTGTCACGATTAGGATGCAACCCGGGGGGTTGTAAAGTCCCAAGCAAGCCCTGCACGTTAAGATGGAAAACAGCCAGCAGTGAAAAAATAGTGTGTACCAAAAGTCACAACGATGGAAATTGCCATGTGACCCTTTTTGCCCTGGCCCTCAAGAGGTTTCAAGAAAAAGGGAAAGTCGAATATCTCTGCCAGAGGAGTTTTGGGGAAAGCTGGTGGGAATGGGTGTGGAACGGTAGCTTAATAAGAATCGTTGCCCTTGTAATCTGCATTATTAGATACATATAAATGCCTAAGATGCTCTCCTATGTGATTTTAGAGACACAGCCTAAAAATGTGCGATTCTCCTGGCAGGAGGCCTCAGATGAGCTTTCACTGGTTGCAGTCCGTCCTGCCTGACTCTGACCCAAAGAGCAGACTCCCTCCCCGCTGCTTTTGGGGCTGCTTTTGATTAAAGAGAAACAGCCCATTCCTGTTAACATTTTGTCTTACAAACCAGAGCCTATGCAAATGGAAGCATTCTGTCTCCTGGGGTGTCTGAATTGCATACAACCCCATGTCATCTCAAGACCCTCCCTCTTTATCCCATACAGTCAGAGTCCCAGAAAGAAACCGCACACGCAGCAGTGGAAGCAGCTCTAACAAAGAGACTGTTTTGAGAAGTTTGGTCAGGGTTTGGGGGAACCAGCGAGGAATACTGCAGAAGCCTGAAGGTGGGCAGCAGCTGGCCTGCCACCGTCCACCCATGTGCTAAGGGCGGGGCGAGAGAACCACACAGAGGGGTCCCCTGCCCGGGCTCAGTCCTGGCCCAGGGGAAGGGAGGGAGGGAGAGCCACCCCCCGCTCCTCCTGCCCAAATTGCTCTGTAACCCCCAAATCAACATGCACTGAAGCGCTTTTGCAGTCATTTGGGGACCTGCACAGAGCTGCAACAAGTTTAGAGCCCACATGTTCCCAGATGAGGCCGAGCAAGTAACATCTGCCTCCTTGTTCGGCTCCTGCTGTAAACAGGGGTCCTTGCCCAGCCTCATAGTGTGGTACTAAAATGCTGTCCAGTGTTCCTGAGCTCAGGACATGCCTGACTTGTTGGATAAGCTCCGTTCAGACAGCAGTGACAGCACTTTTGGTCATGGGTTCAACATTAATCATACAGCAGCTGCTGCTGCTAAGTCACTTCAGTCGTGTCCGACTCTGTGCGACCCCATAGACGGCAGCCCACCAGGCTCCACCGTCCCTGGGATTCTCCAGGCAAGAACACTGGAGTGGGCTGCCATTTCCTTCTCCACAGTATGGGCTAAATTAGCTGTCTTTAAACAGAAATACATAAAACAAGCTTATGTACTAATCAGTTGTCAAAATTTTATAACCCAAACGCTGGGCTGAAAGAAGCACAAGCTGAACTCAGGATTGCTGGGAGAAATATCAATAACCTCAGATATGCAGATGACACCACCCTTATGGCAGAAAGTGAAGAGGAACTAAAAAGCCTCTTGATGAAAGTGAAAGAGGAGAGTGAAAAAGTTGGCTTAAAGCTCAACATTCAGAAAACGAAGATCATGGCATCTGGCCCCATCACTTCATGGGAAATAGGTGGGGAAACAGTGTCAGACTTTATTTTACTGGGCTCCAAAATCACTGCAGATGGTGATTGCAGCCATGAAATTAAAAGACACTTACTCCTTGGAAGGAAAGTTATGACCAACCTAGATAGCATATTAAAAAGCAGAAACATTACCTTGCCAACAAAGGTCCATCTAGTCAAGGCTATGGTTTTTCCAGGGATCATGTATAGATATGAGAGTTGGACTGTGAAGAAAGCTGAGCGCCAAAGAATTGATGCTTTTGAATTGTGTTGCTGGAGAAGACTCTGGAGAGTCCCTTGGACTGCAAGGAGATCCAACCAGTCCATTCTAAAGGAGACCAGTCCTGGGGGTTCATTGGAAAAACTGATGCTGAGGCTGAAGCTCCAATACTTTGGCCACCTCATGCGGAGAGTTGACTCATTGGAAAAGACTGATGCTGGGAGGGATTGGGGGCAGGAGGAGAAGGGGATGATAGAGGATGAGATGACTGGATGGCATCACCGACTCGACTGACATGAGTTTAAGTAAACTCCAGGAGTTGGTGATGGACAGGGAAGCCTGGTGTGCTGCGATTCATGGGGTTGCAAAGAGTCGGAGATGACTGAGCGACTGAACTGAACCCTATATATCCCCAAGGAGTGGGGGTTCAATGTTCACACATTCAGTGTTGGCAGTGACCTTATAGAACATGACCACAGTGAATAATGAGGATTGACGGTTTGGCACACTCCAGTTTTGTTCCCCAGACCAATAAGGGTCAGTGTTCACAGAGTAAGCACATGAGGTCAACCAGGCAGGTTACTGCCTTGTATTAGCCAAACGGTCTCTATTCAGAAACAACAAGCATAAAACGTTTACACCTACAGAACATCCAGAGAGAGAGTTATCAACACAACACCTTCTATGGTTCCTCTGTTTCCATCTCATCCAAGCTCAGTGACTTATCTGTAACCCTATAAGGGTTGTCTAAGCAACTACTTTTGCATGACCGAGACTGCTCTTGGAACCATAAAAGCTATATAGCATATCTTCATTTTCACAAGGATTCTCCAAGCCAGTAGCTGTAGAGAACGTGGCCCGTGGAACTTATCTGACTGCTCTCCCTCCGTTCATACCAGGACATACCGCCCTGTTGCACGTTGCAAGGATTTCCTAAGCATTCTTGTGCTGGAGACAGAGGTGGACGTGATGCAGCCCCTGCCCCCAGCACACGACATGCCTTCTGATGCTTTGTGGCCTTTGAGGAGAACACCTAAACCACAATCTGAACCGAAAGTCGTCTCAGCTCTCTGTGGCCTGGAAACATCTAGCACCTACATGTGTTGATTTGTTCCATAAACTAGCTGTGTGCCATGTGCTGACCCAGGGGCATATAAGAGGGGCACCTGCCTCAGGAAGTTTCACCTGGTGTGATAGTCCTCAAGCTTTAACGTGCTTAAAACTTACTTGGATTCCTGTTACAAATCCAGATCCCCATCCCCAGATCCAGTTGGGTGAGTGTAGTGCCTGGGAATCTGTATTTTTAAGAAGCATCCCATGATTATTCTGATACAAGGGATTTTCAGCTATATCTTGAGAAAATGATAATACAGTGGAAATATGAATAATGCCGTGATGTAGGCCATTGCCCAAGTCAGGTCACGTGCTGACAGTTATTCCCAAATGGTAGATAATCAAGACAGCTAGCAAAGGGCTGATGCTGAAGCTCCACTACTTTGGCCACCTGATGTGAAGAGCTGACTCACTGGAAAAGACCCTGATGCTGGGGAAGAGTGAAGCCAGGAGGAGAAGGCATGGACAAAGGATAAGATGATTGGAATGGCATCACCAACTCAATGTACATGAGTCTGAACAAACTCTGGGAGATAGTGAAGGACAGGGAAGCCTGGCATGCTATAGTCCACGAGGTCGCAAAGAGTCGGACACAACTGAGCGACTGAGCAACAACAACAAGCTTCATAGGAAAGGTTAGATTAAATCAGTCAACTGTAAGATGCAGCAAATATTATTTAACTGAAAAAAAATTTTTAAATATCCTACACATACACAGGATCATAAGGCATTTTCAAGCATACACGCACACACACCCACACACACGCACCCATGCTCAGTGTTAAAGAGTCATCTCCACAGACAGGTCCTCACTGTCCTCAGTTGCCCACACCTAAAAACAACTGACTAATTCCCTTTAACCAGCTTCCTGAATGGCTCATGAGCTTAGTGTACCAAGACCTTTTTAAGACTAGTCTAATATCATAAAATGTGTACTTTCCAGATGCATAAAATTCATTAAGGTTTTTATCCTTCCCCCTGACCATTAATTACTTACAGTTCTTTGAGCATATTGACAATTTAGGGGGAAAAAAAAAAAAACTTGGCATTTAGATCTTAAACAAGAGGGAAAACTGTTAGGCTTTCTGTATGACCGCTTTTCAAGGTCACTGCTGATCAGGAGGCATTTAGGATTTATATTTTATCAGTCTAAATATCACTTATTGTAAAAATGATAATGTATACCATAAAAAGCAGAGTAGTTATAGATTTTACCTAATAACAAACTAAAAATGGCTTTTATTTTTAAAAAGGTAAGTCCTTCTCTCATAAGGGTAGAGTATGGATTACTGAGCATCAAAGTTTAATTTGGTAGACTTTATTTGACCACTATCAGTATTAGTTCTGGTTTTCAAGGGATTCCTGAGAATTCAAAGTAAATTAACACGTGGAATTTCTATTGAGAAAATTGTTCATATATGCCCCAATGTTTAGTTACTATGAAGACTTAGTTGTTATTACTCTTTGTAATTTTGTGTTGACATATGGTCTCTCAAACTTAGTTATCTGTGACTGCTGGTTATTTCAAAGAACCTAATGTACCAGCTATAAACATCTAGTTGTAGAGTTGACATTCAGTTCAGTTCAGTTGCTCAGTCGTGTCTGACTCTTTGTGACCCCATGAACCGCAGCACGCCAGGCCTCCCTGTCCATCACCAACTCCCGGAGTCCACCCAAACCCATGTCCATTGAGTCAGTGATGCCATCCAACCATCTTATCCTCTGTCGTCCTCTTCTGCTCCTGCCCTCAATCTTTCCCAGCATCAGGGTCTTTTCCAATGAGTCAGCTCTTCGCATCAGGTGGCCAAAGTATTGGAGTTTCAGCTTCAACATCAGTCCTTCCAATGAGCACCCAGGACTGATCTCCTTTAGGATGGACTGGTTGGATCTCCTTGTAGTCCAAGGGATTCTCAAGAGTCTTCTCCAACACCACAGTTCAAAAGCATCAATTCTTCAGCGCTCAGCTTTCTTTATAGTCCAACTCTCACATCCATACATGACTACTGGAAAAATCATAGCCTTGACTAAATGGACCTTTGTTGACAAAGTAATGTCTCTGCTTTTTAATATGCTGTCTAGGTTGGTCATAACTTTTCCTCCGAAGAAGTAAGCGTCTTTTAATTTCATGGCTGCAATCACCATCTGCAGTGATTTTGGAGCCCAGAAAAATAAAGTCTACCAAATTAAACTTTGATGCTCAGTAATCCATACTCTACCCTTATGAGAGAAGGACTTACCTTTTTAAAAATAAAAGCCATTTTTAGTTTGTTATTAGGTAAAATCTATAACTACTCTGCTTTTTATGGTATACATTATCATTTTTACAATAAGTGATATTTAGACTGATAAAATATAAATCCTAAATGCCTCCTGATCAGAAGCAAAGATAAAATAATGTCCAGGAGCATATATAAGTTGATATGCACCATCAAATTGTGATACTTATTTCATAATTATTTACTAGGCTCTATTCACTTTATCAAACATTCCTGTTTTCCAGCCATTCTGGGGCATTCCTCTGGTTGAATGGCAGATTTTTCCATAAGGAAATGAATTGCTCATCATACTGATACACTGCTTGAATTCAGATGTCATTGTTATTAAACTTCCCATGTGTTTCTAGTTTGACAAATGAATAAAAGTAGTATTCACATCTTAGTCTCACAATTAGGAGCACTTGGCCCGGGAGATCACTTATAAGCTCTATTTGATATATATTTATTGACTAAATCTCAAACCATTTAAAATATACCTGAAAGGCTGCTATACACAGATACCTTAGGAAGATAGACATATCATTTTAAAATCAAGGAACATCTTCCTTATAGAATACTTCCTAGTTGTGGCAGTCAATATATGTTTGTGTGCATTTTCATGTCTCATAAAAATTATCTCTATTCAATTATTAATTTATTTTTAACATGGAAAGGTGTTTCCCTGGTAGTTCAGGTGGTAAAGAATCCACCTGCAATGTGGGAGACCTGCTTCAATCCCTGGGTTGGGAAGATCTCCTGGAGAAGGGAAAGGCTACCCACTCCAGTATTCTTGCCTGGAGAATCCCATGGACAGGAGCCTGAGGAGTTATGGTTCATGGAGTCGCAAAGAGTTAGACACTAAAACCCTGCGTGTGGCTATTTAATCAGTGTTTTTATTCTTTCCGCCTCTTCAACCTCATCTCTTGGCCCTGTCTGATTCAGATTTTCTTCTCCAGCCCCTCAAACTACTTAAGAATTTCTCACACATCACGCTGCCATCACTCCCAAGTCTCTACCTATGCTGGTCCCTCTCCCTGAAATGTCTCTCCTCGCTTCCTTGCTATTCCCACCTTTCCCTGTTGCCCTGCTAACTCCTGTCATTGTTAATAGTCAGTTGTCCCTTTCTGCAACCTTCCATGCCCCTCCCTTCCCCTGTCACTGGATGGTTGCTGCTCCTCTCTGCATCCCTGGTTCCCTGGGCTTAGCCTTATCAGCACACTCACCACCATCTTTTACAGTCTCTTTATTGGTCTGCGTAGAGACTCTGAGCTCCATGAGAGCAGGAAGCGCTCTCTTTGTTTGTTTGCTGGCCACCCCAGGATTCACCCAGAGACACACAGACTACTATAAAGTCAGCAAGTGCCTACTGCTCTCAGTTCAGAGTGCCACCCTTCTGACTTGCAGTTTGGCACATCTCTGAAATCACTGTGGGTTTCTTTTTCTCTGTCCTCAATATCTGAACATGTACATCACATCTCTTCCATTTGGTGGTCATGAGTCTCTAGTCCATCAGTTCTAGCTGCTCTGAAGGATAACCCATGTGTGTGTTTGGGGGCCTCCTCCTCAAAGTCAGTTTCATGTACACCACATCACCTGCTAAACTATCCCAACCTGCCTTCCACATTTGTTAAAAATCTATAGAGCCATTTTTATAAATTACAGAAACTAAATTTTGTTTATACAGACTTGTCTTATAAACCCAGTGTCAAGCACAGTGCCTTGCACATAATAGACTCTTGGTAAAATGTGTAGGTGAATGAATGAAGAATCAAGTTAATGATGTGGTAGTGACTGTGCCTGGTTATAACATATATAACTCTTTGAGAAGAATTTTCAGTTTTCTACGAGATTACATTAAAGTTACTCTAGACTCTCACTGTGCTGCTGTAACTGCTATACTATGGAATTAAGAATCTTTAGGTCTCTCTGATCCCATCCACAATAAGTCGGGTGTCATCACTATGTATTTACATCTACAGTGTGGACTGTATATAGTTTGAACAAAGCCCAGTAGTGAGAAAAGAAGGGGCCAAATGAATAGTCTGTAAGTTAAACCTGAGAATAGCTTTAAGATGGGTAACTTCCCATGCCTTTGTCTATTTCGTTATCAGAAGAATACCTTGGTTGTACAAAATTTCCTGATGGGAAATTGGGTCTTCTCAGAATTCATTCACCTCTGCCATAGTCCCACAGCATCAAAGAGAATGAAGATGCTCAATAAATCCCCAGTGGTGATGTCTGTGATGTAAGATATGTAAAAATAGCAAGGCTTTGATACAGGAACTCAACTCATTTCCTTACAGTGAAGGACAGCTGTTAGTAATATTGTAAAAATGCAGACTGATTCATTCATCCAAGAAATTTTTGCCTACCAAATATGTATGTGGCACTGTGGGATATTACACTGCTCAGTAGAAATAAGATTCATTTCAAAAATGAATACAAAGTAGAAGTGATGATTGAAATAAGAGAAGTTTGTTTAACTGGTCTGTTATTTACTTACAACATTTGGTTTTCAGAGTGTTTTGATGAGTAAAATTTTATTTGATCCTTACAACTCCCAAATTAGATTAGACCTTTATTACATTTCCCAGTTTTATAAATATGGTAAAGTAAGTATATGTACACTGATATTATATAGATTATATTTTTATGCTTTTCTTTTATGTAGCTTTTTATAATCAGAGAAGCATGAGAAGAATCATGAAAGTTTGCCATGTTTAACCTGGATAGATTCTCCACTGGAAAAGATCTGAGACAAAACTAAGAGAAAATTGAGAGAGGCTTTGCATCTTCATAATACAGATACAGGATGAACAGATATGGTGTTAGGACCTTTACTGATGTTTTTCTTTGTCTGTAGCTGTTAGGATAATTACTACATATATCTGACTTTAGTGTTTGCACTTAATGAGACCTACAATAAACGTATGAGACAACTGGTATACCTCTTTATAAGCTTTGGTAGAGAGTTCAGTCACACAGATGAGTTTTATGATTTATATGTTGTAAATATGACATAGGAGTTAAATGTCTTGTTTTAAAGATGGTTTATATAAGTCAGTTAGATAGTATTTTCTGGTGAATTGATTTGAAACTGCTTTTTAAATGTTTATTTTCTTTGGACCTATGAATCATAGACATTAGGACTATAATGAAACATTAGGTTGGTAATGAAACACACAGGTCCTGCCATTCATGTACAGAATAAAAGGGGATACAAACATGTTTAAAGGCAACTATAAAAGCCTTAAAAATATATTAACAAATTTAATCTAGCAATATATAAATAAGAAGAATACATTGTGACTAAGTAGGGTTTACCCTGACAATGCACCGTTGGTTCAGCCCTGGAAAGCCAATCAATATAATTCACCATATTAACAGAACAAATAAGGAAAATCATATGACCATCTCAATAGATGCAAAAAAAGCATTTGAAAAAATTCAGTATCTACTCATGAGTTTGCAGGGGGTTGGGGAAACCTAGGAATAGAAAGGAATTTCTTCAAGAAAAAGATTATCTACAAAAAACCTACAGCTAACATCATACTTTATAGTGAAAGACTGAATACTTTCCACCTAAAACTGTGAACAAGACAAGAATATCTGCTTTTACCACTCCTGTTCAACACTGTGCTGCAGATTCTAGTCAGTGCAGTAAGAAAAGAAATAAAATTGCCTGTGTTTTCAGATGTAATTGTCTTTTGTGACACAAGTAATCCAAAAGAATTTACAAGAGAAGTTACTAAAGCTGAGTTTAGCAAGATCATAGGATAGAAGATCAGTATACAAAACTCAACCAACCTTCTTCACACTTAGATACTTATACCATAGTTGCACCATGCTGTTAACAACCACTTTGTATAGTTCCTACAACATATGCCGGATGACTTTAAATCTTACTCAACAAAGGCTTTTACTACAAAAAAAAAAATCAAAACTGAAAAACAGTACTGTTTATAATAATATTAAAAACCTGGAAAAATTAGGTATAAATCTGTAGATTTGTATGCTGCTGCTAAGTTGCTTCAGTCATGTCCAACCCTGTGCGACCCCATAGATGGCAGCCCACCAGGCTCCCCAGTCCCTGAGATTCTTCAGGCAAGAACACTGGAGTGGGTTTCCATTTCCTTCTCCAATGCATGAAAGTCAAAAGTGAAAGTGAAGTCACTCAGTCGTGTCCGACTCCTAGCAGCCCCATGGACTGCAGCCTACCAGTCTCCTCCATCCATGGGATTTTCTAGGCAAGAGTACTGGAGTAGGTTGCCATTGCCTTCTCCGATTTGTATGCTAAAAACTACCAAACACTGATGATAGAAATCAATGAAGTCCTAAGTCAGTGGTGTGAGACTCAGTATTGTTGAGACATCAGTTCTTCCTAAATTGATTTATAGATTCAAAGCAATCCCAATCAAACTGCCACCTGGAGTTTTGGTAGAAATTGACAAACGGGTTCTAAAATTTATATGAAAATCAAAGGAACCAGAGTAGCCAAAACAATTTTGAAAAAGTTGGAAGAGCCATGCTACCCGATTTCAAGGGAAAGCAGAGGTTCTCAAACTGGGGATGGTTAGGAAATTTCACAGAGAGACTGACAGAAATCAACGTGAATACTTAACAAAGTGATAAAAGATAGTCACTTTGGAAGGACTCCACGCTGCTACCAAGGCAGACAGGCCCCTGGCTGGCCAGGGCAGGGATGCCAGCCCCAGCCAGTCCACCTGCCGCCTCCCTATGTCCATTCTGCTGACAGCGCCTGTCCCAACATTCCGAATGAGTCCTGAAATTCACCCTGATTGGCCAGTTTAGGTCACATGATAAAGCAATGGCTGGCCAGGAAATAGATTCACACTGGTTAGTGTAAACCTGAGCCACATGTCCAGCCCTTAAGTCATAGATGGTGTTAGCTTCTTCTAAAGTTCAAGGACTTTAATGGAGGCAGGGTGACTGCCCAAACTTCAGTAGGTAAGAATTTTGAAAGGAAAAGGATGTTGGCGAGGCAAGCATAGTGCCTCCAACACTCCATCACTAAATTCCTCTAAGATGTTTAAATTGGTTTGAAGTCATGCTGAGTGACTCTCCATGTCTCAGCGACTCTCCATGTCTCAGCATTGTCATTGTTCCTCAGAAAGGAAAAAAAAAATCCAAGTCATATTTAGAAAATGAGAACTAAGAACAAAAATTGAGAGCCTGTGTGATGCTATCAATTTCCATTTTTTTCCCCATGCAGTTAACTACTACCACAGTCACACAATGAGACCTTAATTTCTATCTGTAAACATGACTGGAAAATAGCTCATTGCAAAAAAGAATGTAGAAGTTAGTATCTAGAAATATTGAATATTTTGAGGGGCTTCCCCGGTGGTCCAGTCGTTAAGACTCTGCGCTTCCACTGCAGGGGGCAAGGGTTCAGTCCCTGGTGTGGGAAGTAAGATCCCACATGCTCATGTGCAGCCAAAAATGTTGAATAAAGTAAAATAATTTTTAAAGATATATTACATATTTTGAAATCATCTTCACCATTTATGTGTTCTGCAAGGAGCGCAGGGTCAGTTTCCCTGTAACACTCTCTCTCTCCTTCTCTTTGATCAGGACGTGCTCACAGAGCTCCTGGAACAGTGTGCAGATGGGCTTTGGAAGGCCGAGCGCTACGAGCTGATCGCCGACATCTATAAGCTCATCATCCCCATCTACGAGAAGCGGAGGGACTTCGAGGTATCCGAGTGGTCTGTTAGTTAACTTTTTCAGAGGACGGGGGAGTGACACACATCCCCAGACATTCTTACACGCAGGCCGCTTGAGCACGTGGTCTCTGCCCCTGCACGTGACCCTGGAGGCCACCAGCCTCGGAGCCACGAGATGTCACACCTCTACCTAGACCTCCAAACTCGAAGGACAGGGGTTGGAGATTCTGGCACTCCACCTGCTTAAAGTTGTCAGGACCCTGACTTTTAAAATCCCCAGGTGCCTCTTCTCTTAGAACTCTCCCTTGCTCCACTGATGGGGGAAAATAGTGACCCTTTCGGCCTTTCTGGGCTGAGGATGCTGTCCAGTTTCTCTTTAGCACGTGCTAAGGAATGGAGTAGGAAAAGCAAAAACTATAAGCAGCATCAGAGGACTGAACTGACTCACTGCACTGGGAACCCAATGGGTTCTCAGTATGCCAGATGGCCCTTCGGGTTGGAAACCTAACACTTGGAAATGATCACTGCCAGTTGTCCAGTTAAAATACATTCTTGATTTTTTTTTTCTTTAACTCAAGTCCAGGGAGTTTTCACCTGCGTGATCTCATTGCATTGTTAGTTTCACATCAGTTCTGCTAGCTGCAAATGGGAAAAAACAAGCAGTGTTCTTCCTTGCAGAGGCTGGCCCATCTGTACGACACGCTGCACCGAGCCTATAGCAAGGTGACCGAGGTCATGCACTCTGGCCGCCGGCTCCTGGGCACGTACTTCCGAGTGGCCTTCTTCGGGCAGGTGAGCCTCCTCCGTCCTATAGCGCATCCCCAGTCCAAAAGTTCTTGTTTAGACCCTATAAAGTGGTATTTTGTAAATTTCCCATTTTCTAGAAATTCTAATTTGATGAATTTGTCATGTTTACTATGGTTCTTATCTTCCTCAGTAGTAAACTTTCTGCCTTTTTTTTTCTTTCTTCCTGTCTTTTCTTTATTACTTTCTTAAGGCAGCGGTAAGTTCTCCTCCCATAAGACATTCTTAGCAGCATCTTTGGTACCTCAGTGTGGTTTGCAAGCTTCCTTTTCAAGTCTGTATGTATATCTGTCCAGTCATTACACACTCCAGAAAAAACCAGATTAACATTTTGTTCCACTCACAGAAATAAATCACCTGTTCCCTTACACGTCTATACTGCATGTTTTAAACCAAAATTAAGACTTTCTGGTTTCCTTTGTCCCTGTGCGTCTCTTATCTTTTATAATATTTTTGCAAGTAGATTTATCATTGTAATATTTCAGAAACTCTTTATAAAGAGGTTCATTTATATTTAACTGAAAGTTTAACCTCCAAGTCTCTAACATGGTTAAATAGTATAAATTATAATACATGTATTTAGGGTATGTGGTTTTCAATGAGCTTTATATAACCTTCAATTTATCCTGTTATTTATTGTCTTTTATAACTTTATAGCAATACCAGTTTACAGACAGTGAAACAGATGTGGAGGTAATTACAGTAAATGCTTAAAAAGCAAGTAATACAGTGAATCACTGCATCTAAACTCCTAAGTTTGATGTGGGTGTTTTTTGTCTCATGTTAGCCTGCATTTTTTTCTTTTATACACCTTGTTTTTTGCACCATTTTCTCTCTTTTATTTTAGATGAGAAATGTTTTTTAAAAATTTATTTCAAATATTAACTCCAATTTGGGCGTTTTAGTTTTCAACCTTTTTCACTTCCCAAGCAATTTTCTAAGCCTTGTCGTATTCAGACCCAACTGGTGCTAAAACAGGTGATGACTGGCGATTATAAAAATATTTTCTGATATTATGCGACAGTCCTTTCCTATTTTTCTCATCAGTGAGGCAAAATGGAATTTACACCAACTTTACATAACTTTTGCCAAACATACTCTCCAGGCCAGAATTCTTCTGTTGATACTGTAAAATCCCATGTAGATGGGAGAGGTCAGGAGAAAGGGTGTGTGTGCGTGTCTGAGGCCAGCCCATTGGCTGCTGAGACATGTCTTAGTGAGTTCTTCTGTTCCTTGGGAATGTGAAACAGGCTTGAGTGCCATCATTCAACTTCACCGAGAGAACACAGTCTTGAATCCCCAATTTCTCATTCACTCAACACTTAATGACCACATTCTTGGATGAGTTTGCAGTTTTGTGTTTTTCCTTTATCTTCGCACCCAGACCTCACGTTATTATCATTTTCCTTCCTATTTGGAAAGCCCGATTTTGTTTTTAGAATCACTCCCTTTGTTGTTGTTGTTAACCCTTGTAACAAAAGACTCCTTCCCTGTGGTCAGCCTTGGGCTTGTGTCTGGGGGCAACTCTAATTGTGCGTTATGTCACAGGGGTTCTTTGAAGATGAAGATGGAAAGGAGTATATTTACAAGGAACCCAAACTCACACCTCTGTCAGAAATTTCTCAGAGACTTCTCAAACTTTACTCAGATAAATTTGGTGCTGAAAATGTCAAGATGATACAAGATTCTGGCAAGGTATGGACCATGCTTGTAAATGTATCATAGCAATGTAATATTGTTTTTTCATGTATGATTGATCATATATATTCATAAATGTGTGTCAAAAAAAGATGCAGGAAAAAGTTAAGAATGGTTGACTTTGAGTGACAAGTGTATTTTTTTTCCCCTAATACCTTTCTATGCTTCCCTGATATCCTTCATGAAGCAGTCCTTTATTTCATAACTTTAAACAGATATTCTTTTACAAAATAATTAATATCTGAAAGGACATACCATTTTTAGTCCAGCTATTTAGAAACTCCATAGGAGTAGGGTCCTAGGTTCTGTCGGTCACTGCTCTTTTTCCTTGTACTTAGCACAATGTCTGGTTGATTGACTGATGGACGAACAGAGGGATGAGCAGACAGACAGACCAAGGAAGGAACTAACTAGCCAGCACATCTGTAGAAATGAGATTTATGTTCTCCTTAGAGAGGCTGTCCTCTGCTGAGCTGCCCTCACACGAGGACCATTTCTGAACCTCCGCACTTTCCTTGTGTATTTTTACGTGTTGTACCGACTTCAGGACGTCTCCCAGGAGATGGGATCCTCTTGCCTCCTGAAACTCAGGTCTAGCGGAGCTCCTGTTCTTTGCATTTACAAACGCTCCTCCTGTTCAGTTTCCAACAGAAATAAGCTCGACCTCTTTCTCAGTCCATCCTTTTGGAGGAGCCTCACTTCATGTTTTTGTCCTGAGCCCTGTGTAGGCATCCCCAGTGTCTGGAATTTATGTCCTTGGGGCCCTTCCCTTTCTCCAGAGAATCTTGCAGTCTCCTGCCCAGGTGGTAGGGAGGGGACAAGGGAGGAGGTAATTCTGGATGCAGGAGGCAGATGAGCAAGGGTGAAGGTCCCATGTTCAGCCTGCAGCCTTGCACCTGCCCTTCCACCTGCATCCTACTCTGTACCTTGCCCCCGCTTTCTGCTGAGACTGGCGAACCCACTTAGACTCTTTCCAGATCGGTTTCTCCAAGGAACAATCTGTTCTTTTCTTGGGGGTGGGGACTTGGGAAGGGAGCCTGGGGTTCTGCCACTACCCACCATAGACTCTGGGCCACTCACCAACCCATACCTCCCCTGGTCACCCTGATCCTAGTACTGGTCTTCTCCAGATGCCCGTCTCTTCAGGTTGCTGTAACAGATACCATAGACCAGGTAGCATACAAACAATAGAAATTTATTCCTCACAATTCAGGAGAGAGACTGGGTCCAAGGTCAAGGCACCAGCAGACTCAGTCTTCTGAGTGAGATTCTTCTTACTGGTGCATAGACTTATCGCTGTGTCCTCATGTGGAAGAAGGGCTGAGGGAGCTCTGTGGGGGCCTTGTATAAGGGTACTAATCCCATTCATCAAGGCCCCACCCTCCTGACTTAATCATCTCCTACCTTCTAATACCATTAGAGGTTAAGATTTCTACATGAGAATTTTGGGGGAACACAGATGTCCAGTCCATCATAGCAGGCTCCTGAGGGGTGCTCTGGCTTCCACCTTGTTGCCCCTTCCATGGGAATGTGGATTAGAACTTTAACCCCCATGCAGCTGCCTTCCAGATATTCATTAAACTCAGACACTGCTGTTCTTCGGTCCTCTCTTTTTATCCTTGCCAGTTAATTCTATACTTTGTGACAGAGCTATACAAAGGAAGAGGGAGAAACGAGCATTGTTGGTCCATTTTTAGCCAGAAACCTCAACACAACCTTATTAAGACCTACTTCCTTTCTAGACCAAATCACTCAAGTCCAACTTGCCTTTTTCTCTGAAGCCAAAACCTTTGTCTGGATCAGGCTGTGTCTTTGACCTAACAACCTTCTCTCAAGATGTTCATGCATTCATCTATTACTTGTATTAAATTAATTCATATCCATGTGTTTAAGTCTAATCTATCTGCAGGTTAATTATGACTTGAGGGCTTGGCTTTAAACACTATTACTAAAATAAACATTTTTCTCTCTAAGCCAAATATGTAAAAATACAGCTTAGGAAAGAATCAGAGGAATCCAGATGGGGAATCATTCCACATGAAAACTAGCATGATGTCTTTAAAAAAGTCAATGTCATGAAGAAGAATAGTCTGGATTAAACAAGACTAAGGAGCCATGACTAAATGTAAAATGCAATCTTTGATTAGATTCTGGTTCAAACACAAATAGCCAAAAATACCATTCTGGGACATTTGAGAATTTTTCATCTAAACTTGGTATATTGGGTACTATAAGGAGATTAGTGTTAATTTTGTAACATTAACAAAATGATGATGTATTGTGGTTATGGAGGAGGCTGTCCTCATGTTTAGGAGATGCTGGCTCAAGTGTCATGATGTGAACCACTTACTTTGAAATGCTTCCGCTAAAAAAAAAAACTACCTGTACATATGTGTGTAAAAAGACATACATAAACAAATAGCAAAGTATCAGCAATTGTTCTAAGTGGTGGGTATGTGGCATTTGTTGTACTGTTGTTTTCAAATTTTCTGAGCCTCCAACACTTCTACTCATACAAAGTGGGAAAACAGCTTCCGCGAGCTTTAGAGGAGTCCTTCAGACACCAGAAGCTGTATTCCATTCCCTTTATTCATTTAAAGGTCAACCCCAAGGATCTGGATTCCAAGTATGCATACATCCAGGTGACTCACGTGATCCCGTTCTTTGATGAGAAAGAACTGCAAGAAAGGAAAACGGAGTTCGAAAGATCCCACAACATTCGCCGCTTCATGTTCGAGATGCCCTTCACCCAGAGCGGGAAGCGGCAGGGGGGCGTGGAAGAGCAGTGCAAACGGCGCACCATCCTGACAGGTACGGCTTCCCCCTCCCCCCGCCCTTTCCGGTAGGAGCCACACCCAGCCCTCAGCATGGAGGGCGACAGAAAGAGCCTCCAGGAGGGATCCAGAAGCTTCTAGGACCAGAAGCGCCTTGGGAACTTAGTTAACTTTCCTTACATACCTGCTTCAGTTTAACACGTATCTCATGCTTGCTTTTGAAAACGCAGACGACATTTTTCTGTTTACCTGTTGGGTATTATCTTCTTCCATCAGACCAGAAGTCAGGTCCAGTGGCAGGTCACTTACCCTTTGCAGAATCTGGTGAAACCAGTGGGCCCATTTTCTTCCCAGAACGCTCTGGCTCGCTGTTTTGAGCGGTTGGCAGACTCTCCAGATACGTGCCCCACCCCCGGGTCAAGCACCCCTGCTCACAGTGCCGAGGCCACCTACGTCATGGGAGCAGACCCCTGAAGCATCTGTGCCTCACAGGTCCCAGCATGAGCCTGCTCAGAGACTCCAGGGGGCGGGAACAAGTGGGATACGAGGCCCACCCCCTCCCTGAGTGGCTGGCCAGCCTCAGCTCTTGCTTCTAGAATAAGAAGACAGCACAGTCTCAGCTGCTCGCACCAGGAAGCCCACCGCATTCCCAGGCTGCCCACTCAGTGGTGGCAACAGCTTCAGTGGCTCCTTAGCAGTGGCCCCGCTTAGTGGCCACTGATCACCCACCCCTAGAACTGTGCTGTGTGACTCATGTAGAGTCGTCTTGGGAGTAACCTAAGAGCCACCATCGCTCTTAGGTGAGGGTCAGCAAATGACAGGCAACCTTTATCAGGCAATAAAACGCTTTCTTGACTTAAAAAAAAAATCAGTGAGGAGGCTGTTGAGAATGCCACGTGTTGTCAGTATCTGCTATTGAGGCACATTTTTCAGAGCGGCCACATAGTTAAGTCGAACCAGGAAGGTGCCCAGCGCTTGTCCAGCAGTTCAAATTGTCAAGTGTTCCGCCTGGTCAGGAGCGGGCAGCACTATAATCATCAATGAAAAGAGTTATGTGAGGATGGCGCAGTTTCGGGTGAGGCTCCTCCCTCGCCAGTGGACGATACACTTTAAATGAGTGAATTGCGTGGTGTGTGATTTAGCAGTTACAAAAAGAAAGAGTGTGGTTCATGATGAAATAGCTCAGGACAGCATATTGCATAGGATTTTTTATTCTTCCTATGAGGGAACTGAGATAAAAATTTAAATTCAGCAAAGAACCCCCAAAACCCTACATTCTTTTTCTTATTCTCGAAGGTATTTTATTTTTTAATTGAAGGATGATTGCTTTACAGAATTGTGTTGGTTTCTGCCAAACATCAACATGAATCAGCCATGGGTATACATATCGCTCTCTCTTGAACCTCCCTCCCACCTCCCTTCCTATCCCACCTTCTAGGTTGTTACAGAGCCCCGGTTTGAGTTCCCTGAGTCATATAGCAAATTCCCATTGACTATTTTACAAATAGTAAGATAAGTTTCCATGTTACTCTCTCCATACCTCCCACCCTCTCCTTCCTCCCCTGCCCTACATTCTTTAAAAAGGAGCTTCTGCTCCTGTTTTTAGAAAAATAAGACGACCTGTAAAACACAAACAATATTGTCCGCAAAAACATCAGCCCCTCCCCATAGATTGAAAGTGAAAGTGTCAGTCTCTCAGTCATATCCGGCTCTTGTGACCCCATGGACTATTGCCCACCAGGCTCCTCTGTCTGTGGAATTCTCCAGGCAAGAATACTGGAGTGGATAGCTGTTCCCTTCTCCAAGGGAATCTTCCTGACCCAAGGATCAAACGCAGATCTTCTGCATTGCAGGCAGATTCTTTACCATCTGAGCAATGAATTGTTTTTCTAATGGACACAGTAGCAAATCCTTATTAAGCAAAATAACTGCATTTTTTAGGTGGAGTCATTTTACAAGAATTACCAGCTTACCATGTTTATCTCTCCAGCAGTGATACCCTCAGATCAGTGCTTATCAAAGGTTGTTCCCGGTCTGTGGTGTCAGCAACACCTGGGAACTTGTGGCACGCTGGGGGCGGGGCCCAGCTGGTGTGGTTAACCTAGCCTTCCAGGTGTTTCTGACACTGCTCAGGTTGGAGAACTGCTGATTTAAATAAACCGAGCTCACTGATGAGTCAGGGTCAGGACTTGTATCATGATTATCTCACTCAGGGAGCATGCTGATTCATAAACAGTTACCATGGGGTGTTTTCACTAGCCAGTTTCCCGTTTTGTTACAGAAATATTTTAGATTAGATAACAGACCAGAGCAAAGCTCTGGACCCACCTGAGCAGAGGGGACAAAGAGTAACGCTGCTACAGTTCAGTTCAGTTCAGTCGCTCAGTCGTGTCTGACTCTTTGCGACCCCATGAACCGCAGCACGCCAGGCCTCCCTGTCCATCACCATCTCCCGGAGTTCACTCAGACTCACGTCCATCATGTCCGTGATGCCATCCAGCCATCTCATAAAAATATGGAACGCTTCACAAATACAGAGAAAGGAAAAAATCAACTCAGGAAATAATCACCCTGAGGAGGTGTGGGCAGCGCAGAGCCTGGGCCTGGGTCCTGCAGACCCCATCACATCCTCACTGTGTGACCTTGGGCAGGTCACTTAATCTCTCTACACCTTACTTTTTCATCTGTAAAAAGAAAGTTATACTATCCATCCTGTGTGAAAGGATTTGGTAAATTATGCCCAGGTGGGGAAGGAATGCACTTCAGGAAGGATGCCAGTCTCATAGCTACCTGCCTATTCATAAAGCATATATGAAATAAGAATATTATATTTACATGTACAATATATAAGCAATAGGGGAGAAATGTGAAACAGTATTGAATTAGAAACAACTATTTTTCTTTTTTTTTAATTTTAATTGGAGGCTAATTACTTTACAATATTGTAGTGGTTTCTGCCATACATTGACATGAATCAGCCATGGTTATACATGTGTCCCCCATCCTGAACCCCCCTCCTACCTCCGCCCCCATCCCATCCCTCAGGGTCGTCCCAGTGCACTGGCCCTGAGCGCCCTGTCTCATGCATCCAACCTGGACTAACAATCTATTTCACATATGGTAATATACATGTTTCAGTGCTATTTTTTTCTATTCTTTTTTAAACCAACTCTTTGGTGTTGATATGTTCAGGTGTCTTAAAAGAAATGAAAACAATATTGAGCAGTGTCTTTTTGGTTAAAAAAAAATATGTGAGAAAAACTAAATATTTTTTAATGTTGTTGAATCACTCAAGTTTTAAAACATCTTATTATTGCAACTCAGTTTGTGAATTTCTGGTTCATAAAATACTTTGCTTGGAAATAACATTCTCACATGTTATTCTCATTGATTTCTCTGACTTGTGCAAACTTAAGCATATGACTCCAAGTTGTTCCATGGTTCAAGGATATTCCTGTGGAACTCTTTTCTGGACTTAACTCTGTTATATGATCTCTCAAGACTGTTTATTTAGTCTTTTTTATATTTGCAAAGCTTTCTCATGCCTGCTAGCTCATTCAGCTCTCACAACTTCCAAGAAAGGTTTAGCAAATTTATGGGCAAGAAAATTGAGCAAGGAGTGATCAAATGACTTCTTTAAAGACAAACCTCTCTTATTAAAGTAAACAAGAACCCGACCCTCTTGAATTTATGTGGTGCCTGTGGTTAAACACACAGCACAATAAAGGAAGACTGGTTTCTGGTTCCACGAAGTGCCAGCATATGTCCTAGACACGCTTCAGGTTCCTTACCTGTCACTTGGGCGTGATGATGAGCTGTCCGTCGGGACGAATGTAGCGGTGCGAGCCATGGCCTAACTGCGCTGTGTTCCTCTGCAGCGATACACTGCTTCCCGTATGTGAAGAAGCGGATCCCGGTCATGTACCAGCACCACACAGACCTGAACCCCATCGAGGTGGCCATCGACGAGATGAGCAAGAAGGTGGCTGAGCTCCGGCAGCTGTGCTCCTCGGCTGAAGTGGACATGATCAAACTGCAGCTTAAGCTCCAGGGCAGCGTGAGCGTCCAGGTAAGCCGGGTGCCGTGCCAGGCAGTCTTCGAGCTGGGCCAGGCAGTCCGCGCGCCAGGCCAGGCAATCTGCAGGGCAGCACCTGTGGACCCAGGAAGTTTCAGGTCGTTCACACCAGGTCCAGAGGAGATCCCCACCCCCTCTCTTCCGTATTTGTGAGGTTTCTCCCAATCCCAGACGGGCGGGAGCCCTTAGGCTACAAGAGCATCATTGTCACCAAGCTGTCTGCAAGGGCTGGAGATGGGTACAGCCTGGCTTCTCAGAAATGTGGTTGATTCTGATTGCCTAGTGGAAGCATCAAGACTTAAATAAGATGAAGTATGGAGAGCTATAGGTTTTCATATGAAACTGTTGTTTTCTGGTTTCTGTGAAAATTGTAACTGAAAAGGTACCTGAAGTTTCACTCTTTTAATGGTATCTTTTGATTAGTGAAATTCTTCATTTCAACATAGCCCAACTAATCAGTAGTTCCCTTATTAGTAGCAGATTTTGTATCCTCTCTAGAAATCTGTTTCAGAGATGTTCTTTTTTTCTTTGTTTATCTGAATTGATTTTTCTGTGGTAACAAATAGGGGTCAAGACTTTTTTTTTTTCCCTTTAGCTGTTCAGGTGAAGTCGTACTGGATCTAGGTGCTGACTTTTTTTGTCCTTTTTATTGGAGTGGTAGTTGATTTATAACGTTGTGTTGGTTTCTGCTGAACAGCAAAGTGAATCAGTTATACATATACATATATCCACTCTTTTTTTAGATTCTTTTCCCATTAGGCCATTATAGAGTACTGAGTAGAGTTTCCTGTGCTATAGAGTAGGTCCTTATTAATTATCTGTTTTATACATAGTAGTGTGTATAGGTCAATCCCAATCTTCCAGTTTTTCCCGCCACCCCCCACCCCACCCCCAGGTGCTGGTTACACAGGTGTGTTCAGTTTATAAAAATTCGTCAAGCTAAACAGTTACATGCACCTTTATCTTGGTATGGTACACTTCAATCATAGGGATGTTTTTCAGATATTGTACTTACATGGTTTCCTAAGAAATTAATAGATATTAAGTTACTCCCTCCAGTGACCAGCGTGCTTCTTGCTTTATTGACGTTTTTAAGTTTGTATAAATAATTCTAGCCACCTGCATTATGTGTACATTCCTATAGCCGCTTCTTTTCTCTTTCAAGAAGAATGTGTTTATGAAGGTTACATGTAGATTGTAATACACTGGTTTCAGTATCTGAAATCGGTTTTTGTCAACTTTTTATCAGATCAATGCTAAACTGTTACCTCACATTTTTCTAAATGTCATTCACCTCAAAAGTATTTACAGATGTTTTCAACCTCTTCCCTTATGGCCCAAAAGACTAATGTACCAAAATAAGGTATCAGGTGAAGATGATAAATACTCCAACCATGTGAGTGATTGCATAACGGGCCAGAGGCCACAATTTTCTGCAGCTTAAAACAAAAACCGCTCAGTAACGTGGCCTGGGCCTGGAAACAGCCAGCCTCTGAAAAGGCTAGTGCAGGGGAAGGCATGCCAGGGAAGGGTGGGGCTGGGCAGGACCACTTTCCAAAGGGCACTTGCCCTCCCTTTTGATAGTGAACTTAGTTGGATAAATTCTTGGTCACCTTTAACAGCAAAGCATTCTGTGATCAAACGAGGAGGTGAAGGTTACGTGTGGGCACCCTCCAGGGTAACAACAAAGCTGGAGTCCAGGGAGAGAAGCCTGATCCTTTTATCTGTGCTTCTTTAATTCTTCCGAGAGCCTCTCCCAGGTGGCTGTTGCACAGGACAGAGCCATCGGGTGGCTTCCTGACTCTGCACTCCACTCCAGGGTCTTGGCATGCTGACCTTATGAAGTGTCACAAGCTTCCTTCTCCACCTTCTTAAAACTGAACATACACATTACTCTGGATATTCCTTCATTCGGGTCACTTTTAGGTTATTGACAAAGCTCCCCACATATATCCAGGGATCATATGCATTCATCGCTGAGGGTTAGCTAGTTGTCCCTATGTCAGAGGGCCCCCCTCTAACCTCTGTACCCCCTGTCTCCCCACCCCTGGTGTGAACTGTTTATCAGTTCAGTTCCCCTGCCATTACTGCAAGTCCTACACGCCGTGGGCCAGGACCACTGCCCGTGCCCTTCACCCACAGCCACGGCCACGCCCTCCCTGCTCACTTACCTCCAAGGCCTCCAGGACACCCCCACCCCCACCGGAAAAATCATGCAGTGATCACATAGTCAGGCCCTTTCCCAAGTCCCAAGTGCCTGGAACTTTCCCCTCCCCATCCAGTGTGTCTAACCCTCTTCCTCTCCACACTCCCACATTTCCTGACTTACTCAGCCTCAGAGAACTCCGCTTGGTGAATTAGAGGAGACATGCAGGGCTCTGAGTCCCTCATCTTGTTGCCAAATTCCCCCAAATCTTTGGCCTCCTAGCCCCTGAGATGGTTAGTTCATTTAAGGATAGCAGATCAGCTCCACAATTCCACCAGGGGAAGAGTTGGTTCTTTAAAACTGGCACACGTACTTTGTTTTTCAGTTCTCATTGAACTCACCAGATTGACCTCTTAGTTCAGTGTCATATAGCACAAACACCAGTTGGAAGACTGGCTCTGATCTCAGGTGTCTTACTTATTGGCTGTTCGACCTTAAACAGGTCCTTACATTTTCCAAGCATTAGTTCTTCCTACATAAGATGAACCATCATCACAAGTACCCTGAGGATGGCTGAGATGACAAACATCAAATAGCTTATAGCAATATGAGCTTGATTCATGGTTTCTTCTTTTGGGTCCTAAGTTCATGGAGGGCAGAGGTCATAACTAACTCACTCAAGCAGCATCTTTAGCAAATGCCAGCTGAAACTAACGATGATGGGCATTTTCTTCATAACCTAATTTTAAATTTTTGTTCTTTATCCAGGTCAACGCTGGTCCACTAGCATATGCCCGAGCTTTCTTAGATGACACAAACACGAAAAGATACCCTGACAATAAAGTGAAGTTGCTTAAAGAAGTTTTCAGGTAACACACACTGGAAATGTCTTTCTCTTGAAGTAGCGATCGTTTCTGTGCTCGTTCAGGAAAGAGATCCTGCCAGTTGGGCTCACCCTTTGTTCTGTTCATGCCTTGATTTCCCTCTCCCGCACCGTTTCAGGCAATTTGTGGAAGCTTGTGGTCAAGCCTTAGTGGTGAACGAACGGCTCATCAAAGAGGACCAGATAGAGTATCAGGAAGAAATGAAGGCCAACTACAGGGAAATGACGAAAGAGCTTTCTGAAATCATGCATGAGCAGGTAGGTGCCACACTCGAGTGCTTCTCATGTTTAGACCCCCCGCATCACTTGGGGGTCTCAGGTGCACCCTGCAATGGTCTGAATGCCCAGACATCCTTCCAAAATGTTGCTCTCTGAAGGATAGGGTAGCATGCTGCACTGCTGCTACTGTCTAACCACGGGGGCTTGGGGAACAGCTAGCAAGAAGCCTACCCGTCATTGTCTGATCTCCTTTCTATCGCTCAATCTGTCAATAGCTCAGAAACAACTCACATAAAAAAAAATACCAGTACTATTCCTGGAACTCTTTATTCACCCAGTCCTTTGGTTTAAGGAATTCTCTGTTGCAGTAAATGTCTTTCACCATTTAAAAACATAGGGTTGTGCAGTGTGACTCCTTACAGCTGATCTGAGTGCCCCAGTGAGTCAGTCCTCAAGGCTGCTTCTTTATTCCTTGTCATTCCGGGCAGCTTCCCTGATTGCACTGCTACCACCATCTTCCTGTATGAATTCCTTTCAGTGAGATTACATATGTGGGCTCAGTAGTCATCAAGGGGGACAGCTGCCCAGGGAACTAAATGAATGTCAAAGGCCACTTCCTGTTGCTTTTTTAGGAGTCTGTTCTCGATCAACCACACAGTTGATGGAGACTTCTGTGTCAGTCTTTCTGATCAGCGTTGGCCCCGTAAGCGGCCCACATGACTGCTTCTGTCTGTTACCTACATCACTGCCTTTCATTCTTAAATGGAAGCCAGTGCCATTTGTGTCAGTTGTTTGTGATGATTTAGTTAGGAGGCTTCTGTTGCAGAAAACTAATTTAAATGTCTAAGCTTTAACTTGCTTTTTTTCTCCTCCATGCTCACGCGTTCAGATGGGATGGTAATGTCATTTTCTACTTTTATTTCTCTGGATCTTAATAACTGGCTCGCAGAAAGTTACAACTGAGTTTGGACAACTGTAGACACCGACATAATGACAGTACATGTGCAAAAAGAAGGCAGCCCTCTTCTGGGCATTTAGAAAAGTACAAAAAAAATAGAAATGACTAAAGAAATAAATATGTGAATAATTGAGCGGAAAGAGAGGGTTTTGTGGGAACGAGTGTCTGGAGAAAGCTCAGGGTCTTTTGTGTGGGGCCTCCAGGTAGGATGGAGAGCTTGATCAGTGTCTGTCAGCGCTTGGCACTAGACAAGATGAAAGTAGGGGGGAAAAAATTCAGAGCTGAGAATATTAAACTCCCAGACTGTGTGGACATAATGCCATGCTGGCCCTTAACTGCACCTTGAATTTTCCATTATCCCAACAACTGTGAAGATTAAACTTTGAACCCTTAAGCAAAAAGGGTCTTGCCCTGGAGTCTTGGACTTTCCACGGGAACCTCTGAGTGTGTGTGTTCCTCTCAATGTCCACCAGGCACTAGGTCAAGTCTTGTGCTTAGAATTCTTCCCTGCATTATTGAGTGTGAAAGAGACTTGTTGAGAGTCAGCGAGGTGGCCACTTTCTCTCTCCCAGCATGGAAATCTGTAAGATCTTGAGAAAAGGAGCTGGTGGAAAACACCAATGCTCCAGATTCATTAAAAAAAAAAAAAAAAAAAAGACTTTTCCAAGGGCCGGGACCATGTCGTGTCCCCACCAGGTACGTGCAGGATAGACTTCAAGGTGCTTTTATGACCTGGTGAGCTTAGAAGGCTCTACTCACTAACCTGTAGAGGAAATGAAACACGCTCTCCTTGACTTGCTCCTTAAAATCCTGATCCGATAAACCCTGATACATAGTGAGAGATGAGCTGCCCTGCTCCCTCGGCCCTGCACCGAGGCCGAGCTCCCTGGGGGCGTCACAGTCACGCAGTGGCCGCCGGGTGATGAGTCGTGAGAAGTGTCACTGGGCGCGTTGCGCGTGGTAATGCTATGTCTCTGTGCCTCGAGATCTGCCCCCTGGAGGAGAAGACGAGCGTTCTGCCAAACTCCCTGCACATCTTCAACGCCATCAGCGGGACGCCCACCAGCACACTGGTGCACGGCATGACCAGCTCGTCCTCCGTGGTGTGATCCCACCACGTGATCCGCAGGTGGGGACTTGCTCTGTCATTTGCAAACTCAGGACGATGACTCCAAAGCCAATCCCTGGGCAGGCGCCCGACAGGGGGAGGCCGAGCACAAGGAGGAACCAAGGGGATGGAAGAGTTTCAGGAAATAAAGAACCGGGTAATTTTGTAGGACGTCTCCTGGAGTCCTCCTCAAGAGAGCACTCGTTATTTTTTTTTTTTAAACCTCGCTGGCAATATTCAACGTTTTCATTGTGTCTTAACAGAGGTGTGTGGCGGACACTCTTCGGCTGGAGTTAAGTGTTATTCTTCCTTACAGAAGTAGTATTAAAAATAAACGGCCTGGAGAAAGCACGTGTTTTGGAATGTACATAGCACTGAAGTTGAGGCTGGAGGGTAACCCTTGGCCTCTAGGCTAAGCTGGAAAATCTTGAAAATATTTTTTTTTTTCCTGTGGCACATTCAGATTGAAAACAAGAACTATTTTTGTGACTAGTTTTTGATGACCTAAGGAAACTGACCATTGTAATTTTTGTACCAGTGAACCAGGAAAGCTAGTGCTTTTATACTCATTTACTTGCATTTAAGAAATAGGAAAGCTTAAGAAACTATGAGAGCTTAAAACTAGTCAAGCAGTTTAGAACCAAAGGCCTGTATTAATAAACACAACTATGCTAAACGTTTAAAGGAGTACAGTATGCTGTTATGTACATAGAGTTTGTTAATACAGTCTTGGCGTTGTGTACATACACGTATGACATTTCTACATTTTTAATACATCAGCTTCTGCGTAAAGTTTAATTGTGACAGATTTGTGCTGTTCTTAGTATATGCAACACACTTGACTCTACTGTTTTATTCTTGTACATAAAAGCAGTGCAGTTTGGAGGTGTATACAGTCTTTGCTATGTTAGGTTTATAAACCATTTTAAAAATTTCATCCTTTTGCCAAAGTGGTGGAGTATGTCATTGATAAATCATGTGGTGAATAGTGGTGTAATGTAAAGCCTTCACCATGTTATACTTTCTTTTCAGACATTAATTGAGTAATTTTATATTTGGGAAAAATAAAGGTTTTTAATTTTATTTAACTAGAATCTCTGCCCTGCTGTAATTAAACATTCTGTACCACATGTGTATTAAAAACAACATTGCTGATTTTCCGGTAGCGAGTATTGGGTGTTTATTGTCGGACAGCCTTAAGAGGGGGCAGGATATTGAAATATTTGGGGGTGAAATAACGTGGTATATGAAATTTGCTTAAAAATACTTGAAGGGGATAAAAAAGGGTAGGGATTTGAAACAAGCTTGACAAATGTTGGTTGGTAATTGTGGAAGCTGAGGTTGGGTGCCTGGGGACCATTGTACCCATGTCTCTGCCTTGGTCTAAGTTTCCATGGTATAGATTTCAAGAGGCGGACTGGGGGCCGGATCTCCCAGAGGACTTGGATCAGCGCTTTGTCACCCTGCAGTCTGGCTCTGAATTCTACTGGCTGTTCCCAAGGATTCGTAGACACGTTAATCCCTCTGTCTGTTCCCCTTCCACTCCTTTATCACCTCCCTTCTTGATTCCTCTAGGACAGGTGGTCGTTTATCCCAGCAGGGCACCCTGGCCAGGTGAGCTCACCCTCTTGGGCCCCTACAGCATCACCGACACTGGACCCGAGTCAAGTGACGGCTCGGACCACAGGTGCTGGTCTTGCCTGTGACACGCCCAGGGCCCTAGCCATGATCCACTCAGCCCCAGAGAGTTCCAGCGACAGAAGGAAAAGGAGTCTTTCCACAGGAAATAAAATAGCCGCTTTTCTTACTTGGGGGGTTTTGGAATCTGTCTTTTCATAACCGGTGGAGGAAAGAGAGCGTGACACTGTGTACATCTTGAGCACACAGAACCCAAGGATCTTCTGGTGTCTTTGGAACATTCTCTGTCAGTGGGCAAGGCTATATTTTACAGACGGAGACAGGTCATGAAGAAGAGATGCAAGGCATTATGACCGCTCACCAGTCTGCAGCCCATTCACTAGTGGATCCGGACTTAGGGCTTTCTCTACGTTTGCCCGGAGTCACTGACATCCCAGCCCCGTGTAATAAACCTTAACTCTAACAGCATCAGGGAAGAGGTCTACAAGTTTGTCTCCTGTTGCTGGGCTAGATTTCCTCATCATAAATGCCTCATTTAGAAGCCATAAAGTTCAAGTCATCATGCAGTAAGATAAATATGTGTCTGGAAACAGAGCTATCTTGCTATCTCATGGTTAAACTTGGAAAATAATTTGTACAGATGTCATGTCAGATAAGATTCAGCTTGGAAGGTGACTAACCCTTGTTAATTACAACAGCGGAGAAAGGAACGATCTCTAAGTTGAAGACATCTACTGTGGACGCTGTACCAAAACACATTCACATATGTGAAAAACCTTATTTAGTTTATGTATAAAATTTTAATTTTGGTATAAAGTAACCCATTAAAGTATCTGTTTGTTGGGGAAAATTGTGGGGTTTTTTTTATATTAAGAAATCTTTATTGCTATTTTTAAGTAAATTCTTAAATGCTTTCCATAGATCTTATTTATTCTTTTTTGGAGGGTGGGGGGTGCCGTGCTGGGTCTTCATTCTTTGCATGGGTTTTCTTCAGTTGCAGCAAGCAGGGGCTACTCTTCATTGTGGTGTGCAGGCTTCTCGTTTTGGTGGCTTCTCTTGTTGAGGAGCACAAGCTCCAGGCACACAGACTTACAGTAGTTGCAAGAGGCAAGCTCAATAGTTGTGGTGCGTGGGCTTACTTGTCCTGAGCCACGTGGAATCTTCATGGACCAGGGATCAAACCTGTGTCCCCTGCATTGGCAAATGAATTCTTACCCACTTGCCACCAGGGAAGTCCTGTTCTTTTTTTTTTTTTTTTTCTTTTTTGAGGTAAAATATACATAACATGAAATTTGCCCTTTTAACCATTTTTTTAAAGTATACATTTCAGTGGCATTAAGTACATTCTCATTGTTCAGCCATCACCACCATTTATCCACAGAGCTTTTCCATCTTCCCAAATAGAACTCTGTACCCATTAAACAAGAACTCCCTGATCCCTCTCAGGGAAAATTGTCTGAAGTAACTTTGGAATTAAAACACTGTTTAGCACCTTATCAGGGATATTTGTTGCCTGGGAACTAACTAACACTAGATAGTATACATAAATAACGCCAGTCCCTTGCATGGAGAAAGCTGTAGAGAGAAGGGAGGCAAAATTGAAAGGTGACTTGTATAATAATTATCAGGGTTTATATAACCATGTGACAGAGTCACTCGGTGTAGAAACTCCATTCAAAAAAACATTTGATATCCAGCAACAAGATTGTTTGCATAAATTATTGTACATCCACACAGTGGAGTACTATGTAGCTATAAAAAGGAGTTCTATCTTTGTTCACTGCTTTAAGAGTGATCTTCAAGGTACCATAAGTGAAAAACATAAGATAGAGAAAAGCAAATAGTGTGCTATCCATTATTTAAGAAAGGAATGATAAGTAAGCAGAGATAATTGTTTTTCTTTAGATGAAAGGGAAAGTAAAAAAAAAGTTGTTGCCTATATGGGAGAGGGAGAATGATATATATAGGGGACAGAATTAGAAGGTTAACCTGTCCAAATATAATTTGCTTTATAGCTTTGGCTTTAGAATCATTAGAATATATCATTATTAAAATAAAATTTTAATTCTTAAGAACTGAAAGCAAAATGAAATAAAGGGACATAACCATATATGCATCAAGTTGGCAACACAGATACTTCAAGAACTATTTTAAATGACTTTAAAATACGGGAAGTTTCGCCATCCATCCCTAGTGAGATATGCCCTCAGGACAAAAGTAGTAGCAACAAATCAATAAATGATTGGTTAATAAAAAATTTCAGTAATTGTTTTGTTCCATGGAAGCAGTGTTTTGTTTTTGACTGTATGCCATTTGTTTGTTTGTCATTTGTTTTTGACTGTATTGTCATTCTGAAACAGTTGTGTGTTTATTGCTGGAGAAAGTAAATGAGTGATTGTGTGGATACCACTGGGAACCACGTTTTGGGCATGGGAGAAAGAAAAGGTTGCATCTGTAAGCCAAAACAGGTTAAATTAAACCCCTTCAGCTCTGAATTTCATATGGAAGTATGAATTTTAGCTCACCAGATATTTATCTTGAATATACACTCATTTCGTAGCTTGAAAAGACCTGAAAACAATGACCAAGCCGATAAATAATGAGCAACCCTACGTGCCCAAGTTGTGGTCTCTAAATAGCTTTCTCTCCAAAAGGATCCAGACTTCCTAGAGAACGGCCGTGTCCAGTTTTAGGGCAGAAAATGTCCAAGGTGAGTCTGGAGCATTTCGTCCTACCTGACATCCAGAGGACTGACTGAGACACCACAGACCCTGTCAGAAGTATTTTTAAAAGCACCTTTTAGGTAGACATGGGGTGAACATAAACCAGAAAATAATAGCAGTGGATTAAAATTGTAAAATTCAGTCTATTCATTCCTAATAATACTAGAAAAATAAAACTGGGAACAATCAAAGGAGTTAGTATAACTAAGAAAGACCAAGAGGTGACATGTGCCTCTGAAGTATACACCACGCTCTGTGACAGAGTCCTGCCAAGAATTCTAACCTGGTGTCAGAAGCCAACACAGTATGGTAAAGCAACTATCCTTCAGTTCAGTTCCGTTGCTCAGTCGTGTCCGACTCTGTGGCCCCATGGACTGCAGCATACCAGGCTTTCCTGTCCATCGCCAACTCCTGGAGCTTGCTCAAACTCATATCCATTGAGTTGGTGATGCCATCCAACCATCTCATTAAATGAAAAATAAATCCTTTAATTAAAATTAAATCCTTCAATTAAAGATAAATTTAAAGAATAAAATGCCATTTTCAGTGGAAAAAAAAAAAAAAAACACCCTAACCTGAATCTGATCAAGTGTCTAATAGAGAGCACAGAAGAACATGCCAAATGGCAGCACAGGGAATGGAATCAGCAAAGTCCAACCTATGGGAAAGCTCCAAAGATCGATCAGCCTGGTGTCCTGAGTAACTGACAAGAGCAAAAGAGATGGAGGGTGCTTACATGTTGAAAGAGATTCAGGGTTCTCTTGATATGCTGTATCCACCATATAAAGTAAATAAACTTTTCCCTACACTTTGCACTAAGTACAGCTAAAATCCCTGGAGATTATACATTAAAAAGCAGGTATCAGAAGACTCTGAAAGAAAAAATGAAAAAGAGACTAGCTAGAAACCTTGGAATCCAAAGAATGATACAGTGGCAAGTCTCCCAGTTTTCTTTTTGCTTCATATTTCTCATGCTTGGAGCTGAAGAAGACAGCAACTCAGAAACATGTACGGTAACAGACCAAAAAAAAAAAAAATCACACTACTTCTCACCTATTATTATAGCTATTAAAAAAAATACCTTGATAAGGATGAGGACATTGAGATACTTATGCATTGTTGGTAGGAATGTAACATTATACAGCTCTTCTGGAAGACAGTATGATGGTTCCTCAAAAATTACACAAAATTGCCATTTGATCCAGCAATTCTACCTAAGGGGATATGCCCAAAAGAATTGAAAGTAGGTATTTCAACAAATATTTGTACACCTGTATTCATAGCAGCTGGAGAAGGAAATGGCAGCCCACTCCAGTGTTCTTGCCTGGAAAATCCCATGGATGGAGGAGCCTGGTAGGCTGCGGTCCATGGGGTCGCTAAGAGTCGGACTCGACTGAGCGACTTCACTTTCACTTTCATGCATTGGAGAAGGAAATAGCAACCCACTCCAATGTTCTTGCCTGGAGAATCCTAGGGACAGGGAAGCCTGGTGGGCTGCCGTCTATGGGGTTGCACAGAGTCGGGCACGACTGAAGTGACTTAGCAATTCATAGCAGCATAATTCACAGTAGCCAAACCATGGAAGCGATTCGTGTCCACTAATGGATGGATGGATGGGTAAACAAACTGTGGTGTACACATACAGCAGTATGTTCTTCAGCCTTAAAGGGAATTCTCACACATGCCTCAACATGGTGGGACCTTGAGGACATTGTGCTCAGTGAAACAAGCCGATCACAAAGGACAAATCCTGTATAATCCCACTTGTACGAGATCCCGGAGCAGTCAAATGAATAGAGGCAAAGTAGAAGGGTGGTTGCTCGGGCCTCCGGGTGGGGATGGGAAATGGGAAGTCAGTGATTAATATACAGAGTTCCAGCTGGGCTCGAAGAAAATGTGGGGCTGAATGGTGGTGATGGTTGCAAAGTAGCGTGAATATACTTGGTGGCTCAGACAGAAAAGAGCCTGCCTGCAATGCAGGAGACCCGGGTTCAATCCCTGGGTCCGGAAGATCCCCTAGAAAAGGCATTGGTAACCCACTGCAGTATTCTTGCCTGGAAAATCCCATGGATGGAGGAGCCTGGCGGGCTACAGTCCATGGGGTCGCAAAGAGTCGGACACAACTGAGCGACTTCACTTAGTGTCACGGAACTGCACACTTTATAAGAGTAACTTTCATGTTATATGTTTTCAGCCAAAGTTAAAAAAAAAAACCTGCTCTCTCTAGGCAAAGGAAAATGCAAAGGGCAGTGTAAGAAGACAAAATGTTTAGGCACTACTCCTGGAGCCGACAGCACAGCTCCAGCCCCGCCCACACCCACATCAGCATGGAGAGCACATGCCCACCCTCAAGGGTTTCCACACACCTGCCAGGGTGGAGTCAGAGAAGGGTACGAGCCAGGACTCTCATCCATGCTGCCTAGCAAGAGTCCCACCCATGGAGACCACCAGGGGGCCTGGACTTGACAGCAAAAGCATGACCCATGAAAGGACAAATTGAATTTTTTTTAACTTTAGGGGTTCTTTTTTTTTAAAATATTTTATTATTGACTCATTTAGCTGTACCAGGTCTTCATTGTGGCATAAGCTAGCTAAGTCACTTCAGTCGTGTCCGACTCTGTGCGACCCCATAGACGGCAGCCCACCAGGCTCCGCCATCCCTGGGATTCTCCAGGCAAGAACACTGGAGTGGGTTGCCATTTCCTTCTCCATGAAAATATTCCATAAATGAATTTCAGTAACTCTTAAACATTCCACAAAATTTCCTAAGAACCTGTGAGAGTATAACACCTGGCAATCCTCTCTAAAACAGAAATTCACCTCTCTGCTACATTACTGCTGATGATCTGAAATGCACATGATCTCTAAAAAATAACAGTACTGAGTAAAACTGAAAGGATCCTCCAAGTTCCTACATAATACCAAAGTATTTATCCAGGATTACTGAATAATTCATAGCAATTTGGTATCCTTTCCAGGAAAAAAAAATCTCAGAACTTACAAGCATGTGGCATTTCACACTGTACCAACTGAGTAACAGTAAACGAAAGGTAACCACTACAACTTCTTCACCAACTGTTATGTCCTGAAATATAATGTCTGCCCCTGGCAGCTACCATTCCAGTTCCACAGGGTATTTTCCAGTCAGACGAGCTGTACAATGATCATTCTTTTCAAAACATTCTAGACCATTCTCATTTTCTTGAATCATAATATCTTCCTTTGTACAATGACCATTGTTTTCAAAACATTCCAGACCATTCCCATTTTCTTGAACCATAATGTCTTGCTTTTTCACTCTCTGTTTTTTCAGTGTTATTCCTTCTTTCTAGTTCCCTGACTAGGAGTCAAAGCTGGGCCCTCTGCATTGGGAACAGAGTCTTAGCCACTGGACCACCAAGGAGGTCCCTCTTTATTTATTTATTTTTAATTGGAGAGTAATTGCTTTACAATGTGTGTCAGTTTCTGCTGTAGAACAAGGTGAATCAGCCCTAAGTATTCATATATCCCCTCCCTCTGGAGCCTCCCTCCCACCACCGGCACACACACACCTCCCCTGCCCCGACACCATAAATTGAATTTTAAAAGTAAAAGTGAAAACTTCTGCTCTGAGAGGAGCCTGTTAAGAGGATGAAAACACGAACTACAGACTGGGAGAAAATATTTCCAAACCAATACATTTAACAAAACACTAGTATCTAAAATATTTAAAGAATACTCAAAACTCGACAGTTAAAAAAATCAGAACATGGGCCAAAGCTACTGGGAAGAACATTTGCCTGGGGAGGACAGGGACACCACCAAATGCTGGTGAGACTACAGTAACTGGATCGTTCATAAATTGCTGGTGGAAAAGTAAGTTTGCCACTTTGGCAGTTCCTTAAGGAGCCAAGTGCGTGGTTACCTGTGACCCAGGGATTCAGGTCTTGGGCATTCATCCCAGAAGAATGAAAACTTCTATTTATTCCCTTCAAAAAACATGACACGAGTGTTAACAGCAGCTTTTTATATAAATAGCTCAGAACTGGAAGCAAGCTAGAAGATCTTCAACAGAACGCGGTGCACCCAGGTCATGGAGGCTACTCAGTGGCAGAGCGGAGCGAACCACAGGTGCACAAGACACCTGTTGAAGGAACCATGCCGGCGAAAAGAGCTTAGCCCCCCCAAGTTATACACGGTATGATTCTGTTCACATCACATTCTTGAAAAGACAAGACTACAGAAGTAGAGGGCAGTTTAGTGGTTGCCAGGGGTTAAGAGGGGGTGGGGTGGGAAGGGAGTGAGTGAGCAGCCCAAGGGGTGCCCGAGGCTAGTCCTGCTGGTCTGGTCCTGTCTCCTGCCCAGCCAAGCGCTCTTACTGCCAGGATGGCCTGTGTCACTTTTACTGGGATCATTTGAGCCAAGACCACATCTGGCATCAAGCAGCGTGTGTGTGTGACCTTGAGCTGCCCGCTCGGGTCCAGGCTCTACCTGGAACTGGGGACACAGATGCTATCACGTGTTTTGGTGAAGTAAAGCTGGGCTCACGGTGGTAGGAAAATGATGAAGCTGCCTTTTCCTGACCCTGGTCGTCATCTTCATAGCTTTATCCATTTCTCCATTCTCCTTGTCAGCATTTCCTCATTCTGACAAGTAAGGGGGAGGGATCCCCATGAGCACAGGTAGAATTTGGACACACATTTGTCATTCTCTCGACAGTCTTAGTTTTCAGTCAGCTCAGTGAGATCTTGGCCAAGCGAATCTCTGGATTATGCCAGCCTGGAGACAGAGCCTGAGAACTTGGCCTTGAGGCCTGCTGTCAACCACACCATCCCCTCGGCCATCGTGTGCATCAGTTCCCATTCCCTGCTTTCAGCAGCTGATGGGCTCCACATTACATCTGCAGTTCTTGAATACTTGTATTGCTTAGTATTCACAGGAAACAGTAGCCCCTGTTTCTTGGAGTGATGAGCTGGATAATGGCCCCTGAACAGGAGACCATCCGGTATTATGCAAGTGGGCTGATGTAATCAGAGGGAGGTCCTTATAAGAGGGATGCAGGGGGTGGGGGGGTGGTGAGAATCAGACAAGGTGATATGATGACAAAGCAGAGATTGGGCTGATGCGCTTGCAAAATGCAGGAAGGGGCAACCTCTGAAGCTGAAAAAGGCATAGAAACAACTCTCTCCTGGAGACTCTGAAAGGAACCCACCCTGCCAACACCTTGACTTTAGCCCAGTAACACTGATTTCAGACTTATGACTTCCAGAAGTGTGAGATAATAAATCTGTGTTGTTTTAAGTCCCTAAGTTGATGACATCTGGTTGCAGCAACAATGGGAAAGTAATGCACCTGGTGTTCCTTTAACTGGCACTCAGTAGGAACTAATCAGCAAATTATCAATACCTGGCCTACACTTCCAGAGACCATGCAATCCTAAAGCACCCCTTCTCTTCCAATGGTCCCTGTGTGCTCTGTGGAGCCTTGCTGGCCTCAGATGGACTGTGCCATTTGTCAAAAAGTTCCATTTCCTCTGTCCATGGACGTCACCCCAGGAGGCAGAGGTGTCTTCTGTTCTAGACAAGTCCAGCACAGGCCTGAACAGCAGGACAGCCCCCGAGATTTGGGCATAACCACCTCATTCTGGTTGGCAGAGACCAATCCACTTTGTCCTCCCCCATGTACACCTACCCTCTGACCACCCCTGTGCCCCAGGGCACTTTATAATTTTCTTTTTTTTTTTTTATTTGCAAGGATTACAGCTGCACCTTACAGAAAATCCACAATATAGAAGCATATGAAAGTGAAAGTGTTATTTGCTCAGTTGTGTCTGACTCTTTGCAACCCAAGTGACTGTAGCCCACCATGCTCCTCTGTCCATGGAATTTTTTTAGGAAAGAATGCTAGAGTGGGTTGCCATTCCCTTCTCCAAGGGATCATCCCAACCCAGGGATTGAACCTGGACCTCCCACATTGCAGGCGGACTCTTTACCATCTGAGCCACCAAAGAAGCCCTATAGAAGTGTATTAAAAGAAGTGTAACAGTGGCAGTTTGCCCAAATTGCGCTCCAGAAAATGACACAAGGGCAAGGACAGAGCTCATTATTTTGTCTCCTTTAAAACTAAGCATCTTTCCTGGGTTTGTGGTAGTACTTGATAGTTTTCTGACAGATGTTCCAATTACAATTCACTTTGCACTGTAAGATATGCGTGGGACAGCTTGATTGTATTTTTTGAATCTGAGTAACTAGAAAAAGACAAGGAAATTAAACCACCAGAGGTGAAGCGTGTCTTCATTCAGTCTACGCTAGCTATTGAGCCTGGGCAAGTTTAACTTGCCTTTGTCTCTGACTCCTCGTCCCTGAGTGGTCCTGAGAGTTACAGGAATTAAGAGTTTAACTACTGACTGGCTTGTAGCAAGCTCTGAGTAAATGTCACTTTAAAAAAAAGTCATGACTCAGGCCAAATGAGGAAAGAGGAGAAAATTCAGAATTAATTCTTGCTCAGTCATTGCTTAGACCATTGTTTTCCTGCACTTGTTCTATGGAACATTGCTGATTCCAAAGGATGTGGGATGTCAGTTGGTGTTACGAGGAAACACAGTTAAAGGATGAGAGCTGCGTTTTATGGGTCCAGCAAGGCTGGAGTTAGCAGGCTCTGCCTGCGGTGCTCCTCAGAAGCTTCCTTATGGACTTTGCTTCCAAGACAGACCTCTCCCAAGGGGCATTTCCCCTGTAAGTGGATGGAGGCAGTCCCTTTTGCTTCTCCGTAGCCTGTCCCAGGACCAGTGTTTCATGGAAGGCTCTCTGGGGACCCCTCCGTTAGAGCCCACGAGACCCGTTCTCCTGTGCCGCTGCTTCTCCCTGTTCGGTGAGGAGCGGTGGCTCCAGGACACTTGTCAAGCTGGGCACATGAACGCAGTGGCCTCCTCCTTCAGCTGGGCAAATGCCCCAGGAGAGGAGGGTCACCCCCCAAACCCTGAGATCAGCTGAGCCTGTGAACAGATGAGACTTCATGTCACCCAGCTAGTGCCTGGGGCGTGTCATGCTGCACCAACACTGAGCAGGAGGCTTGGCATCAGAGTCTAGAGCTTGCTCCTTCCGTGTCCACACATGACATGAGCAGACGTATTTTTCACTCTCTGTCCTTCTGTCTACAAAGGCAGGGATAAAGCTGTATTATGTCTTAACCTCAGGTGGGGCTGATACACATGTTGAAAGGGGACCTTTGAGGCTGAGAAGGAATGCCCTCCTCTTGTTAGGAAAAGCAAGAACAACACTTGCAATGGTTCCCTGAAGTCGGTGTCAATTAGAGTTTACTGGAATGTGGACCCACTGGTTGGAATTTGGGTGGTGGCATCTGCAGGTATGCTGACAATAGTCACCTGGAGTCTACCTATTTTATTAGTCCGGGTTCTCCAGAGAAACAGGACTACTGGAACATGTGTGTGTGTGTGTGTGTGTGTGTGTGTGTATAAAGATTTATTTTAAGGGACTGGTTCACATGATTATGGAAGTCAGCAAGTCCTAAGATCTGCAGGATGAGTCAGAAGCAGGAGACCCTGGAAGAGCCACTGTTTCATTTTGAGTCCAAAGGCAGGAAATAAAAAAAAAAAGCTGATGCCTAGTTCAGAGGCTGGCAGGCAGGAAGACTACCCTCTTACTCAAGTTGAGGGTCAGCCTTTTGTACTATTCTGGCCTTTAACTGATTGGGCGAGGCCCACCATATAGAGAGGGCAGTCTACTCATTTAAGTGTTAACCTCACCCAAAAACACCCTTAGAGAAATACCCAGAATAATGTTTGGCCAAATACCTGGGCAACCCATGACCCAGTCAACTTTACACACAAAAAAATCAACCTTCACGCCAATGATCTGTGCACTGTGAAGGAACCACGGGTGAAAAAATGAGGCTGAATTGCAAAACCTTAGAAATTGGAGCAGCATCACCCCTGATTCAGGCTTTCCTGGTGGCTCAGACATTGAAGAATTTGCCTGCAATGCGGGAGACCCGGGTTCAATCCCTGGGTTGGTTCAGTCCCTGGATAAAGGAGCCTGCCTGGCTCTAGTCTAAGGGGTCGCAAAGAGTCAGACACAGCTTGAGTGACATACCCCCGATCCAAGGCCCAAACCCATCCTTAGGTTGTTGAGGTCACCAGGCATGAGGAAAGTTGAAAGAAAACTTCTTTCTTTGGACGCAAGGTCGTTGAGCTGAGCTCTGAAAGATGCTCAGAGAGGAGCATGTGTCCCTCAGAGCGGAGGCCCAGAGGCAGTCCCAGGTCCACTTTTGCTCTGGGTGGGGCTGACCCAGCATCTCAGAGGTAGAACGGGCCTGGCCTCTTCCAGCCAAAGCTGGTGATTTGCTCAAGTATCAGCTGTGGCCTCACCTCACTGCTTCCTCCCGGGTGCCAGCACTTCACAGACACGGTTACTCTTCCTCCTCATAATGACCCTGTTAGGTAGGAAGTGGTTTCCTATGAAGAAACCGAATCTGAGAGATGGAGGAAACTGCCAAGGTCACACAGTAAACGGTGGAGCTGGGGTTCTAGCTAAGACTTCTCACCCAGAATCCAGGCCAGTGGCTGGCCAAATATGCCCTGGCCAGTCTGCATGCCCGGGGCCACCTGGCAACGTGGGCCTCTGCAGGGGCTGTCACCCAAACCAAAGGTGGAGAGCAAGCACTGTGGGCTGAATTCTTTCCCCTCAAATTCTTGTTGAAGTCCTAGTGTCTGTACTTTAGAATTTGACCAGGGTCTTTATAGAGTTTGTTGTCGGTCAGTCACTCAGTCACGTGACTCTATGCAGCCCCCACGGACTGCAGCACGCCAGGCTTCCCTGTCCATCACCAGTTCCCGTAGCTTGCTCAAACTCATGTCCATCAAGTCGGTGATGCCATCCAACCATCTCATCCTCTGTCACCTGCTTTGCCTTCTGCCCTCAGTCTTTCCAAGCATCAGGGTCTTTTTCCAATGAGTCGATACTTCGCATCAGGTGGCCAAGGTATTGGAGCTTCAGCTTCAGCATCAGAACTTCCAGTGAATACTCAGGGTTGATTTCCTTTAGGATTGACTTGTTTTATAGAGATAATCAAGTTAAAATAGGTCATTAGGGTGCTCCCTAATCCAGTATCACGAGAGTCCTTTTAAGAAGAAGAAGTTTGGACACAGACATGCCAGAGGGAAGATGGTATGAAGACGCAAAGGGAAGACGGCCGCTTGCGAGACACGGAGAGAGGCCTGGAATGGATCCACCCCTCATGGCCCTCAGCTCGGTCTTGGACTTTGAATTCCCACAACTATGAGAAAACTAACTTCCATCCGTTAAGCCCCGCACTGTGTGTCACTCTATGTCACCAATGCTTGGCAGCCCAAGCAATATAACCAAGCGAGATTCCCAGACATGAGAGATGACAGAACAGAGGCTTCCCTGTTGCGTGGAGAGACTCAGGACCCTCAGGGGAAGACAGTTTGAACAGAAATGTCACCAAGCCAGGACAGAATGAAGACAGCAAGTCTTCAGAGGAACGAACCCTGGCTCTGAAACCAAGATTGGGAAATATTCACCGTCACCATTGGCTTCCGCAGTCTTGCTCAGCTGGTTCTTCCCAAAGAGCTGTGTGGGCCTGTCACCTGGTCAGCTGCTTTCAGCCTTTCCCGATGGGGAGTGACCAGGAGTGGGTGGCTGGGTGGCTAGCCCCTCCTGTCACCCTCCCTGGCGAGCTGTTGCAGACAGCCATCCTGATACCCCAGTGCTGGGCGTGGCACAATAGAAGCAGCACTGGATGAGGCATCTGAAAAGCTGGGTTCTAGTTCAGAGTGGATCTCAAAAGTTTCATCATCTGTAGATGAGATAAATCCCTGTTCCTCTCCACAGGGGTTTTCTCTTAAATAAGATCATTTATTATTATTGTGTCCCACTCACTCTCCAAAAGTACTGTGGGGACCTTGTAGAAAAGACTATTACATGGAACCATCTAAACAAGCATAGAATCATGGAAGTTAGTGAACAGAGGGAGGAGATGGTTGCACAGCTCTACAACATGAAGCCTGAAACTTAGCTCTGAGCATCCTGGCAGCCAAGGGGAAAAGTGAAATACCTTCAAAAGTAGGGGGGAAAACCCCTATGAAGTATAAGATATTGCTGTTTCACCTATTGTACTCATTTAAAGTAAAACATTATGTTGTACTAAAAATGATTATTTTATTTCAATGTGCAGATTCCAAACATGAAGAATAGAGTCTATCCAGGTTCTGAACTCAAATTGCCTGCATTTTTAGGCATTTTAAGCTTTCTAGACTTGTTTAGTTTTTTTATTTTGTTTTATGTTGCTCACATCACATGGCATGCAGGATCTTCTTTGACCAGGGATCGAACCCATACCCCTTGCATTGGGACCGCCAGGGAAGTCCCCAGGCCTATTTAGAATAGATTAATTTATCCCTGTAACCACTTCCCAGTCATAGTCTCATGTTCTGGGCAAATTCAGTAAACTTTTTTCTTGTCTTTTTAGAAAAAGTGCATCTAGGATTTTTTCTAATTGGGAAGCAATACCTGATCCTGGTAGAAAATGTATAAAATACTGAAAAATATAAATGAGAATAAAACTATTCATAGTCCTCCATGCCCTGTCCCTTCCAGATGACTGCCGTCAACATTTCAGTTGACTCCATTCCAGTATTTCCTCCACGTCTTTTGAATCTCCTGGTGCTTCTTGAACCTAGGTTTTGGTTTGCCTCAGCCTGGGGGGTTTTTGCTCTGAGTAAAGACTGTGTAGGAACATCTAGAATTACCAGTCTGTCAGCATCTCCTGGACTTGGAGCTCACTTCCTTTAAAAGCAAGCTAAGCAGCCTGTCCCAGGCCACCTTCCCCTCGTCCTACCTGGAGAGCTTCGAGGCAGCATGTGTGATGCTGGCCCTGGGTACCAAATGCTACCAATTCCCGCCCCAAAATGGGCTGTGTTCTACAATTTGTAGGCGAGCCCAGCCTAGTGAGAAACCTGGTTCCAAGACACTGCCATTTCTTCGCCCAACATTCCTATCTTTTCAGTGAAAATTTATCTGGAAGCCTAGTGGACTTGGAGAAAGGGCACCTCATAACCACCCCACTTTTTTCCCCCAATATCCTATTGTAACCACTATGGAAAACAGTATGGAGGTTCCTTAAAACCTGAAAATAGAGTTACCATATGATTCAGCAGTCCCACTCCTGGGCACATATCCAGAAAAGATGAAAGCTTTAATTCGAAAAGATACATGCACCCCAATAGCAGCACTGTTTACAACAGCCAAGACATGGGAAGCAAGCTAAATGTCCTCCAAAAGATGAATGGATAAAGAAGATGTGGTACCTATATACAATATTACTTAGCCAAAGAAAAGAATGAAATAATGCCATTTGCAACATGGATGGACCTGGAGATTAGCATACTGAGGAAAGTAAGGCTGACAGAGAGAGACAATATCACATGATATCACTCATGTGGAACCTAGGAAAAAATTATACAGTGGAACTTGTTTACAAAACAGAAACAGACACAGACATAAGAAAACAAATTTACGGTTACAAACAGAGAAAACGTGACGGTTACAAACTGAGAAAACATGGGGAAGGGGTAAATTAGGAATATGGGATTAACAGCAGACACTGCTATGTGAAAAATATTAATAGATAAACAATAAGGAACTTCTGTATAGCTCAGTTCAGTTCAGTTCAGTCGCTCAGTTGTGTCCAACTCTTTGTGACCCCATGAATTGCAGCACGCCAGGCCTCCCTGTCCATCACCAACTCCCGGAGTTCACTCAGACTCAACGTCCATCGAGTCTGTGATGCCATCCAGCCATCTCATCCTGGGTCGTCCCCTTCTCCTCCTGCCCCCAATCTCTCCCAGCATCAGAGTCTTTTCCAGTGAGTCAACTCTTCGCATGAGGTGTCCAAAGTACTGGAGCTTCAGCTTTAGCATCATTCCTTCCAAAGAAATCCCAGGGTTGCTCAGGGAACTATATTCAACGTCTTGTAATAACCTATAATAGAAAAGAAGTTTTTAAAAAGCCTTTTGGCACTTGGGTTTTCTTGCCATTTCTTACTTCACTGTTTGGAATTCCATCAACGGCAGATTCACACAAATGAACGCAATGTCATTCAAAAATCTTCCAGGATAAATCTGATCAATCGATATTTGTGAGAACTGTCTCTACCTGTGATTGCCCCCTCTTACAAATGATGCTAGCTGCTCCACTGGGCAGCGGGGTGAGGATAGGCTTATTGGAGGGCACAGGAGAAGTCATGGAGAAGGGAAGGGCAACCCACTCCAGTATTCTTGCCTGGAGAATCCCATGGACAGAGGAGCCTGGCAGGCTACAGTCCATGGGTCGCCAAGAGTTGGATCCAACTGAGCAACTAACACACACAGAAGAAATCTTAGATCTGAGGGGAGGCAAGAGAACCCCCGCTCCATGGCTCTGCGGGGAAGTCGTATGGCCCGCCAGGGTGCTCGGTTCCAGGACAGTCATCACCCTGCCTACATGCTGCCCTCACTCACTGTGAGAACACAGCCTCTCTGGCTGTCCTCCAGCTCAGGGTCCCCACCCCTCAGATGCTGCCTTCCCGAGGCCCCAGGACTCAAGGCATCACCTCCTCTGTCTGCCTTCACCCCGTCCCTCGGTGACCTTGACCGACCTCCTCCATGCGCTGCTGTATGACAACGTCCACGTGTATGTCTTCAGCACAGACTTCTGCAAACTGCAGATGCTACCTTGTCAAAGACCCGGTTGGAAATGGATTAGAATCTGAACTCAGCATGTACCAAGCCCAAGTATTCATCACTCATCGCCCCGCCATGCGAAAAATGAGGTTATGTGTCATGAAGTGGGGCTTTATAAATGTTGCTCTAGTTTTAGTTTTGCAGAGCTGGGAAGGATCTGGGGGGGGGGGGAATCTGTCAACTCTCTAGGGAGCTCTGAAACCACAAAGGTCTGTGTGTTCAAAATCAGCTCGGCGACTCACCAGCAACACAGCTTTGTGCGGGTGCCTCGCGCTGTCTGGCCCTGCTGGCCTCTCGTGCTTGTTGGCAGGACCCTTTGATGTGCATACAGAGCCTGGCACCTGGTGGGCTGTTAGGGAATGTCCCTTTCTGCCCTGTCCTTGCACTGCCTTGAGGACAGAACTTCAGAAACATCCTGGGGAACCCATGGACCAGCTCTCTGTCCCCACTGGGGCCCAACAAACTCTTCTCTGTTGCTTCAGTCTGCCCTGACCTTGAGGGTCCAGCATCTCTACACATGAAGCAACCTTGGCCTGGGGTGCCCTGGCCCTGCTGCAGCCCTCTTATGGGCCAGGGCTTTGAAATGGGGGTGCTGGTGAGCTGTGGGCTCCTCTGGGGCACAGCCCACAACCTCTCCCCAAGCAGAGGCAGACCCACATGGTGCCGTGTTTCCTACTTAGCCTTTGTTCATTCAGAGCTCCTATCACCGTTTGTAAAGATTGATCTTTTCAAGCTACGTCTTGCTTATGATTTGGTAGAGGATTCACAGAGCACGAAAAGATGTGGAAGAAACTTAAGTGCATGTTGATAAGTGAAAGAAGTTGACCTGCAAAGGCTACAAGCCATGTGATTCCAGCTAACCACATGGCCAACAGAACACGCAGGGCAGGTGTGACTGCTCACCAGGGGCTCTGCCAGCATTCTGGAAAAGGCAAAACTGGAGGCAATAAAACAATCAGGGGTTGCCAGGGGTTACAGCAGAGGAAAGGCAACTAGGTGGGGCGACTAGGTGGGGCCCAGAGGATTATCAGGGGACAGTGAAAATAGTCTGAAAGCTACCGTCAGGGTGGGTTCAGGCCATCATACATTTGTAAGAATCCAAGAGTGAACCCTAATGTGAGTGATGGACTTGGGGTGATCATGACTCGTCACTGTTGCTTCACAGTAGGGCAGTGTCCCACTCTGGTGCAGGGTCTCCACCTGGGGGGCAGGGGCTGTACTTGTGGGGGCATAGGGAGGAAGTGCATGAGAGCTATCTGTGCTATCCACTCAGTTATATCAGGAACCCGATGCTACTAAAAAGTAAAGTCTGTTATTTCTTCTAATTCCCATAGTTGCCAGGTCAAACATGTAAGAAAAAAGAGGTACAGTTAAAGAAGTCTGACTTCTATGCTTGTTCCTCTGGTCTTTCCTACTCCCTAAAGAAAACCAGTCTTAAAGATATCAGATGATCCCATTCATTTCTTCAGTACAAGACACACACACCCCCACCCTTCGTCTGCTTCCTTAGATAGGTAGCAGCCTGCCCTGCCCACCTCCCACTCTCTGGGGGTGTCTCTGTAGTTCTTGAACACGTAACTTTGTATCCAGAGACTTGTTTTTGTTACTAGTGAAGCGCAGGTGTTTTCCCAACTATCAAAATACCATCTTGTTTATCTCTCAGAGCAATAAAAGCGAATAGCGCATTTTCAAATAAGCAGGCATCCACGTAGGCACGTTTTGCTCTCTCTCTCTGTGGCTTTCAGTCTCACCTCTCATCTGGCGGGGCTGAAATGCTGGCTATGGGATGGACCGACCCTGGGCCTCTGCCCTGTCCTGTCATTCCAGGCACTGATGAGCCCTGAGTCACCGGCTGCTTGTCCAGCCCCCTCTAAAGCCCCTGCACGCCTCCTAACCCCTCGGATAACAGGAGCAAAGTCCCATTGTAAAGAAGATCTGTGTTCTGATTTCTATGACTTGCCCTCCGGTCTCTCAAGGAAACTCTCCATTGCAGATCTGGGCTGAGCAGCGCTGGTCCCCCCGGGCAGGCTCACACCTGCTCCGGAGGTGAGGCCCCTGTGTGCAGAGATCAGGTGCCCCCCCCCACCCCCCGTCCCCACACCCACCACACAATACACCTTTAATCGTGCAAATGCAGCTTCGCCCAGCCTTTGCTGGGGGTGGGCAGGCTGCTGCCCGTGGCTCTGGTAAAGGCAGGTTGATCCTGGACTTTATACCTTTAAAAGGATACTTTGACCAGCTCTGGAGTCATCTTTTCAGGGCTTAGTGACATGTGTGTTTTCATGTGGGCTTTCGATCATAGAAACTTGGACTCGGGAGTCTTTGACAGTCATCTGCCCAGTGGTTCTCAGCTGGGTTAACAACTTTGGTTTGGTCCCCAGGGCACATCTGGCAATGTTGGGAGCCTTTTTTCAGTTGTCACACTCGGGGGTTGGGGCTGCTTCTGAAATCTCGCAATCAGAGCCCAAGGATGCCACTGAGGGTCCGCGCTGCACAGAGCAGACCCCCACGACAGGGAATTTCCCCACCCAGCCATCAGTGGTGCCGACGTTGTGAGGCTTTGACCCCATTCCTTGTTGGTCTCAGTCTGGTCTGCACACCGGCAGCCTCAATGAGCACGTGGAGCTTGTGAGATGGAGGGTCTTGGTCCCCTGCCCGAACCCCTGAGTCAGAATCTACATTCCAACAAGGTTCATCTGTCCAGTGAGGTCTGGGAATCGCTGCTCTAGCAACCCCCAATCTCCCACCCAAAGTAGCAAAAGTCAAACCTCCCACCAAAACGCAGTGCTGAAGACAGCTGAAGCTGTCTCAATAGCCAGCTCTTTTAATATCTTCAAGACATTTATTTTAAGGAATGACTTAGCCTAATGAAATTCTATGTACGCACCATATGACCTATGGAGGCGGGTACCACCATCGTTTCAATTTTTCATCTCAAAATAGGAAGATTCCACAAACCTTTCAGGAGCGTGTTCCAGGATTTTAAAGCTCCTCCATTAAGGCTCTTGGTCAGAGCATCTCCTGGTCGGTTACAGAGGACGCAGCTTTGAAACCCTCCACCCAGCCAGCCCCAGTTGTTGCCTGAGTATCATAGTAACCTGCCTGGAAAGCAAGCTTCACCGGAGCAGAGATGGGGGCTTCTTCTCACTGTGTCTCCTGGTGCTGAGCGCAGTGCCCGGCCAGCGGCTAGTAAATGCTCCACGTGTTGGATGAATGGAATTGAGATTCGGTGGGGGTGAGAGTCGGGGGAAGCAGGGTGAGAGAGGGAGGGAGGCCCTCTGCAAGACACTGAGGATGCTGACGTGGGTGTCCAGGAGAACGAAGCTCCTATAAGTACAGCCTCCCACCGCTCACGGGGGCCGGGAAAGCAATGATCTAGCAGGACTGGTCAGCTCCCTCCAGTCACCTCTCAGGCCTGAGGATTGCTTCAGAATGTTCTTCCGTCCAGAAGTCATCAGCTTGAGCCTGCACTTTCTCCCTCTGTACCCACAGCAGCACACCACTTCCGGAAGGCCCATCTCTGTGGACTGGCCAGGAGCGCTAGGCAAGAATGTGAACGTGACCCTGAGTGGTCTGCCCACTCCCAGTTCCCCTCCCATGAACACTCGAGCGGAAACCCGAGGGCTGGCATTCCATCGCAGTAAGAGCACGGTCGCCATGATGATGCCTGTTACTGTACTGATAAAGCGTCTGCCCAAGCGCTCTGGCTTATCTTGTTACTCTTCACCGCCTCATCCTGAGCTGCACGACAGGAGGAGGTTCAAAGGTACAGTGATTTACTGGCAGAGGCAAAGGCAGGACAGAAATCCCAAATGCCCCCAGCCAGTGCCCCCTGAGCCGTGCAAACAGCAGTAGTTCACAGGCTGCTCAAGAGATGATAAGTGCGAAAAGATAGCCCTTTCCTCGCAATTCTGACTTTAACAAGTTGAACTAATTTATGTATATTTCACATCGTTCCAGAAGTAATTTCCAGTGGCAGGTGGAAGGTGGGTAGAAAGAAGATAACCAAGCCAGGAACATAAAAGAGAAGCGAGAATGGGGCTGAGACGAAATTATATATAAAGACCTGGACAGCTTCCCTGGTGGCTCCCATGGTAAAGAATCCGCCTGCCAATGCAAGAGATCCAGGTTTGATTCCTGGGTCAGGAATACTCCCTGGAGAAGGGAGTAACTACCCACTCCAGTATTCTTGCCTAGAAAAGTCCATAGACAGAGAAGCCTGGTAGACTACAGTCCCTGGGGTCACGAAGAGTTAGACTTAAGTGAATAACACACACCAAGACCTAGACATTTGCCCACAGGGAGTCACACACACTTGGCATTTTAGTTGCCACTGGAAAAAGAAACTCAGGTTGACACATGGCAGAAACCAACAAAACATTGTAAAGCAATAATCCTCCTATTAAATAAGAAAGAAAAAGAGACTCAGTTTTCAGTGAGTAAAACAATTGCCGAAGGGAAACAGAAGTGGTCCTGAAACTGAGAGGACCTGAACTTTTCCTTAGTGTCCCTAAAGAAGGGCCACCTTTGCAACAAGCTTCCAGTAGACATTGTGTATCAAAAATCAAAGGCAACACCTGGGAGAGCAGCCCAACAGAAGGGGTTCTGTGAGGGGTACACCACACGGTCCCACACACGACCCTGCAGGCCTGCTTCCTTTGAGTCACCAAAATCCACCTCCGCTCACAACCACCACCCCGCTCCCAGCATCCTGCTCTCAGCCTGTGACCCAAGGCTCTAAGTCTCCTAAGTTCTGAGAATGGCCCTTCCTTAGACTGTCTTCCCAAGGGCTCCAGCATCCCTTCTTCCCCTTCCATCCCCACCAGAAACAAAAGCATGGCCGACATCCCTCCAAAAGGAGACCTGCTGCTGCTGCTGCTAAGTTGCTTCATTCATGTCCGACTCCATGCGACCCCACAGACGGCAGCCCACCAAGCTCTGCCGTCCCTGGGATTCTCCAGGCAAGAACCCTGGAGTGGGTTGCCATTTCCTTCTCCAATGCATCAAAGTGAAAAGTGAAAGTGACGTTGCTCAGTCATGTCCGACTGTTAGCGACCCCATGGACTGTAGCCCACCAGGCTCCTCTGTCCATGGGATTTTCCAGGCAAGAGTACTGGAGTGGGGTGCCATTGCCTTCTCCAAAAGGAGACCCTATACCCATTAATAGTCACTCCCTGGCCCCTCTTCCCTGCTCCTGGCGGCTGTTAATCGACTTTCTATCTCTATGGATCTGATTATTCTCAACATTAGTAGACGTATAGCCACATAATATGTGGCCTTCTGTTTCTGGCTTCATTCACTTTGCATCATGTTTTCAGGGCTCATACATGTTCTTGCATGGGTCGTCCCTTTTTATGGCTGAGTAATATCCCACTGGATGGATATACCACATTTTGTGTATCGTTTATCAGGCCATGGACATTTTGGGTTGTTTTTGGCTATTGTGAATGATGCCACCATGAATATTTGTTTACGTTTCTCTTTCTTCAACTCTCTTGTGACATCCCTAGTCGTGGAATTGCTAGATACAAGACTGAATATAAGTGGCTAGAGGCAGGCATCCTTGGCTTTGTTTCTGATCTGAGAGGAAAGGTGGCCTTCATCAAGTTGAAGTTCCTTCTAGTCCTAGTTTGTTGAGTTTTTAACATGAAAAGCTGTTGCATGTTGTCGAATGCTTTTTCCTGTGTCTATTGAAATAATATGGTTTTGCCCTTTATTCTGTTAATATGGTGTGTTACATTGATTTTCTTATGTTAAATCTTGCATTCCTAGGATAAATCCCACTTAGTCACCCATAATCCTTTTTAGTTATTGCCAGATTCAGTTTGTTAGTATTTGTTGGGAAATTTTCTGTTATTCACAAAGGATATTGACATTTTCTGGTGGTGTCTTTATCTAGTTTGGGTATCAGGGAAGTACTACCCTCCTAGAGGGGCTTCCCAGGTGGTGCTAGTGGTGAAGAACCCACCCATCAAGGCAGCAGACATAAGAGACATGGGTGCGACCCCTGGGTCTGGAAGATCCCCTTGAGGAGGTCATGACAACTCCCTGCAGCATTCTTGCCTAGAGAATCCCATGGACAGAGGAGGCTGGCGGGCTACAGTCCATGGGGTCTCAAAGGGTCGGACACGACTGAGCGACTTAGCACACACGCCTGGCCTCATAGAATAAATTGGGAAGTGTTCTACTTTTTATCCTCTATTTTTTAAAAGAGCTTGTGAAGATTTGGCATTATTTCTTCTAATGTTTGGTAGAATTCACCCATAACGTCATCCTCAGTTTTCCTCTGGGAGAAGTTTCTGTTTGCTCATTCAATCTCTTTATTTGTTATTGTTGTTTAGTCTCTCAATCATGTCCAACTCTTTGTGACCCCATGGACTGTAGCCTGCCAGGCTTCTTGGTCCATGGGGTTTTTCCCAGGCAAGAATACTGGAGTGGGTTGCCATGTCCTCCTCCAGGGGATCTTTCTGACCCAGGGATCAGACCTGCGTCTCCTGCATTGCAGGTGAATTCTTTTACTGCTGAGTGACCAGGGCAGCCCTTATTTGTTATAGGTCTATTAAGACTTTCTATTTCTTGTTCAATCAATCTACCAGTTGGTATCTTTCCAGGAATTTGTCCTTTCATTTAGATTATCACTTATCAATTTAGATTATTGAATAGTTGACATTTAACTATATGTTACCTCTGTATATGTTATAAACCCAACAATATAATGTTATAGTTATTGATTTACATAGTTTTTTAAAGAAATTAAGAGTAGAAAATTAAAGAAGTCTACTTATACAGTGTTTTATATTTTACATCATATTTTATATTTACCCTTGAATTATTTCCAGCATGCTTAATTTTTTCATGTTACTATCTGGTGTCATTTCCTTTCAGCCTAAAGGACTTCCTTTATATTTCTTGTAAGGCAGGTTTGCTGGCAACAAATTATTTCAATCATTGTTTAACTGGAGGTTTTTTAATGCTTTTATTTTTTGAAGAATAATTTTTGCTTCTCAAATCTACTGTTAAACCCATTTAGTGAAATTTTCATTTTGGCTATTGCTCTTTCAACTGTAGAATTTCCAGTTGGTTCCTGGTTATAGTGTCAATTTCTTTATTGTTATTGTCTTATTTGTTAAGTCACTATCATCATATTTTCCTTTAATTCTCTAAACATGGTTTCCTTTAACTCTTTGGACACAGCTATAAAAGCTGCAGAGCATTTTTTCTATGAAATTCAGTCTCTGGCCGCATTCCAAGTCAGTTTCTGTGGACTGTGTTCTCTTAAGTTTGGGGTGGAGGGGGACACTTTCCTGTTACTTCACCTGTCTCATACTTTTTTTGTTGAAATTGGACATTTCACATACTATATTGTTGCAACTCTGAATTCTGATTATTATCCTGAGCCCCATATGTCATTTCTATTTTTTAGGGAATTGTCTATTTCATAAATATTTTTTAATTTATTGCTANATTATTTTTTAAAAAGTGCCTTTTTAAAAGAGATTATAAGACAATTTTTGATATATCTATTAACAAAAAAATTCAACACCAACAAAATATGAATAGGAAATCTCTGTTTCTTCTAATTTGGAAAGTTATCTAAGATAAACTTTTAAGCTTAAAGAACTGAGGTGCAGAATGGTATATAGAGACTGCCACCTTTTATATAGGTGCTAACATTTGTTTGTATGAACCTAAATTATCTCTGGAAGACAGTTTGGCTATTGAGAAGAGAAGCAAGTAGCTAGGGAATAGGATAGGAAGAAAAGTTTGTACTTTTTAAAAATATTAGTTTGAATTATAATCTTTAAAAAGAAATTTTGAATAGTGACTTCTAGCTGTTGGGGCTTCCCTCATAGCTCAGACAATAAAGAATCTGCCTGCAATTTAGGAGACCCACGTTTGATCCCTGGGTTGGGAAGATCCCCTGGCCATCTACTTCACTCCAGTATTCTAGCTGTTAAAATAATGAACATCTAATAAGTACTTATAACAGGTAGGCATTTATTAACTCAATGGGTCCTTACAAGTAATGCTTTTAATAAGACATAAGCCCTGTGTGAAGCTCCATTTTATAGATGGGTAAACTGAGACACAGAGACCTCCACAGAGCTTGGTGTCCAAGCTGTCAAAGCCAGTGAGCAATTTCCAGGCCCAGGCTCTTAAGATCTCGTGTGACACATGGTTCTTTGTACAGCTTCCCCTTTCTCACGGGCCACGTAAATGGAGAAAAATCACCCATCAGTGTACATAGCCTGTCCCACAAGATTGCAAATCCTACACCTGGGAGGGCTTCTCATTTTTAATATTATGCACATAATGAAAGTGAAAGTGTTAATCACTCAGTCATGTCTGACTCTTTGCGACCCGTTGGACCGTAGCCCGCCAGGCTCCTCTGTCCGTGGAATTCTCCAGGCAAGAATCCTGGAGTGGGTAGCCGTTCTCCAGGGGATCTTCCCAACCCAGGAATCGAAACTGTCTTTTGCATCTTGTGCACTACAGGCAGATTCTTTACTGTCTGAGCTAGCGGCAAGGCCCAATCACATAATGAACACTCAGTAAATATCTCTGAACAAAAGAGTAGATCCTGCTCAGAGCATTTTTTATGCCCTGGGTATAAAATGGGCTTCCCTGGTGGCTCAGACAGTAAAGAATCTGCCCACAAGGCAGGAGAACAGTAATATTTTCTCAGGTCACCCTGAAAAAGCCATTAAACACATTTCCAAATGTCAGAGACCCTAAGAGGCAACTTAAGAGTCAAGTTTAAAGCAAAATGTCTGCAGAGCCCCCAGCCTTCTCTGAGAAATGTAGCTTGTATACTCACAGCTCAGGCCGTTTGTATATGCAGGCCATGTGTGCAGTATTACAAACCACTCTGCCCTCCCTCTTGTCCTGGCTGAGGCTCAGAGGTGTCTCACCCGCCTCTGCCCATCTCCTTCCCCATCTCCTTCCCCTGCTCCCTGCCCTGATGAAGTCCAAAGTCACAGAGTTTATCTAGATGAACACAGCAAACCATCCCTCTGGCTCTAAGACACACGTTTTCCTATTGAAACCTCTCTAAAATCAGATACCTCCTGCAGCCAGCGATAAGAAAGCCTTGTGTCATCGTTTAGTCATTGTTTTCTTTCTTAGTGATCCGTGCAGCCTCTCAGGGTAGTTGGGAGCTTAGCTCTGGTGAAATTGGGGGTGGAGGGCGGGGTGGGGGGGGAGGGTGTGTGCCAAAGGACAGGCAGAAGTCTATTTCCTCTAAGAGCTGCTGCTCAAGGCAGTTTTGATTCTACGCTCAGGTTTTGGATATTCCAGAGTCACGCCATGAATCATAATGTGAAGACAGCACCTGGACCGCCCTTGTTATACGCCGGCCCGATCCATCTCTCTGTTTAGAGAGAGAGGAAACGGAGGAGCAGACAGCTGGAGTCCCCGGGCAGCTGCATGTGTGGTCGGTCTGCCTTTCTCTTAATGAAGCATAGCTTCCTGGGGCTGAGGGTAGAGAGCCGCACTCCTCCTCCAAGTCCTCCAGCCTGGGGGCTCCCTTCCTCGGCCTGACTCAGCCATCACTCCAGCAAATGTGCCTGGTTTAGCAGCTGTCCCGCGGTTCCCAGCAACTGGAGAGCCGAACCTGAGGACACACGTAGCCGCCACTGTGCGCTTTGCAAAAACACGGTATGGGCTGCATCTTGGGTGGAAGTGGAGGCCGCAGACGGGTGCAAGATCAAGTGTCAGAGGGTGAGAAGGACTGAGGAAGAAGCAGGCACAGGGCAGCAGGCCGGCTGCAGAGGGGTTCTCACCCCAGTGAGCAGGCGGCCACTACACGTCGTCGGCTGTTGGCTATTTGCCTGTAACATCCTGCATGGCCAGCTCACGTCAGTAAGTGTTCACAGCAGTCTTGGAAACATTCCCTAAAATCTGGGTGACGTGAAATCTTCTCCTTACATTGATGAGATTTTATTTCACATTCAGTATATTTGGTTCATTGCTTTCATGCACTGCAAGGAAGACTCTTTCTGGAAGACAATTTGGCAATGCATATAAAGAAGGCCTAAAATTGTTTCCGTATCCTTTGACCAAGAAATTTCAATTTCTAGAGATTTATACTAGAGAGATCACTGGAGAGACATAAATATTTCTGTCCTAGAGTGTTTATTGCCGTGTTGTTAAAGCAACCCCAAACAAGACACCAACCTAAAGGCCCAAATAGAAGAGAATAACTTGCTCTTCCTGTTTCCCGTCATGGCGCAGGATCAAGGTGAGAAGGAGAACCCCATGCGGGAACTGCGCATCCGCAAGCTCTGCCTCAACATCTGCCTCGGGGAGAGCGGAGACAGGCTGACCCGGGCAGCCAAGGTCCTGGAGCAGCTCACAGGCCAGACCCCAGTGTTCTCCAAAGCTAGATACACTGTCAGATCCTTCGGCATCAGGAAAAATGAAGAGATTGCCGGCCACTGCACCGTCCGTGGGGCCAAGGCAGAAGAAATCCTGGAGAAAGGTCTAAAGGTGCGAGAGTACGAGTTAAGAAAAAATAACTTCTCAGATACTGGAAACTTTGGCTTTGGGATCCAAGAACACATCGATCTGGGGATCAAGTACGACCCAAGCATCGGCATCTACGGCCTGGGCTTCTGTGTGGTGCTGGGTAGGCCAGGTTTCAGCATCGCAGACAAGAAGCGCAGGACAGGCTGCACTGGGGCCAAACAGAGAATCAGCAAAGAGGAGGCCATGCGCTGGTTCCAGCAGAAGTATGATGGGATCATCCTTCCTGGCAAATAAATTCCCGTTTCTAACCAAAAGGCCAATAAAACATTTTCAATGAAATGTAAAAAAAAAAAGAGAGAGAGAGAAGAGAATAACTTAATCATGGTGCCTCTTTACAATGAAATACTATAACCCTTAAAAAATCACTTTAAGATGACTTAGTGACATGGAACAATGTCCATAATAGAAAGTCAAGTGAAAAGGTTATAAAACAACATGTATGATATGATATGATGTTGCAAAGTTCATTAACTTATGTATGAAAAAAGTCTACAAAGAAGTACAGCCAAATATTAACATTAGTGGTCTCTAGATTTTTTTCCTATAAACTGTTCACAATTTTTCAAAGTCTTTTATAATGAAAATGTATTAATTTTACTTTCAGAGAGAGAGAAAAGCTAAATAATACTAAATGTCCCCTTGATTTTGTTGGCACAGGAGTAACTTTCTTATCTTCAAAAAGGAAGTTTGCTATTCTTGGGAACTAGGTTTAGAGATACAGTTTTTATGGTTAAGAAGAGAATGTCCTAGGACTTCTCTAATGGTCCAGTGGTTAAGACACCGCACTTCTGTTGCAGGGGACACTGGTTTGATCCCTAGTTGGGGAACTAAGATCCCACATAGCATGTGGCATGGACAAAAAAATAGAAAAAAAAATTTTTTTTAATTAAAAGAGAATACGCATTTACTGTGGAGAGCAAACATTACCTACCAAACAGACAAGGGTCCACAGAGCAAATCTAATCTCTGCAGATTCCACTGTGTCCTCACTGACAGTAACACACTAGGATCTTAGGACACAGTTTCCTAGATGATGAGAAAAAGGAGTATTACTTGGTCATATTTTACAGATAAGAAGACTTCCGTATAGAGAAAACATTTTCCCTCCAGGGTTATTGGTTCAGTAAAATCGAAAGTAAGACTTTTTCTTTGGGTTGTTGCTTTTAGGATATTCAGAGAGTAAAATCCCCAAAAGTAATACAATACCCTGATGTTTGTTCCAGAAAACCTTGTTTTCAGAGATCAGTAACACGTTAAGTTAATGAGCTGTTTTTCTTGTCTGATCGTAGACTCCCATGTTGAAAGGGCAAGCATGCTTTAAGGTTTCACACTGTCCCCACGGATGTGGGGTAGTTCACCTTGCTAATAAGTAGGATCATTTTCAGGGAAGGTTGTTTCCATGGTAATGAATGAATGAAATCTATTCACCAAATGATAACTGAGAAATTACGGCAAAAGGATCGATGGTGAGCACGGAATCCATTTAAAAATAAAGTTGAGAGGAAAGCAAAGTTGAGAAAAAAGTTACAGGACAGAATGTACATGTTTTTTGCTTTGAGAAGCTAGAAAGGATGCACCTGATAAAGCTCACTGGGAAAGGGGACATGGAAAGCAGAGTAAGCTTGTTGATTGCTCACCTATACTAGCTGGAATCCAGAATATCCCTTAAAGGGACAAGTCAAGTAACAAGTGTAAGTGTATGTATCAGTACACATGGAAACACTGAGCAAGAGAACACCACTAAATCCCATGGTGAAGGAAAGGGATAAAGTAAGAAGAGAAACACTTTAATGTTATTTCACATAGTCAGGAAGGATAATATCTAAATAGATAGATGACTAAGAGTATTATATGTAAGATTATAATTATAAATAACCACCTGTACATAAATACAAATCTTCCTCCCTAAATATCAGGAGAAACTAAGACCTCCCCAAATACAGAGAGCTAAAAACTCATCAGACTGCACTCTTAGAATC